>CM032231.1:110190000-110390000 GCA_019009955.1 Riptortus pedestris | reverse complement strand
AATTTATGTTGCGCTGAACAAAATTTATCATAAACGTCTCTTATATTTCTGATTCACAGAACAGAGGTGTGTCTTGCCTGATAGCGATAAATACCACCTTTAGATTTTTCATTTCATGTATTTTATTCTAGTTTTCCGAGCCTCTGAAAAAATAAGGGGAAAAGGATCATCAAAAGTCGTATACGGGGCAGTTCTATAATTCCTGGGGCCTTAAACTGTCAGAAAGTTTCTTCGAGTCCCACATGAGACTCAACCAGCAAACATTACAATACAACCACATCTCTAGAAACAGTTCATACAAACAGTTATTCATATTTATTTTTAGCTGGTGGTGAGGGTGATGAATGGTTAATCACAAAACATTTTTATGGCTCCTCACAATTTCATTTCTTATAAACGCTGAGCGCTTTTGGGGACTAAATCCCCATCCTTCAGAGCGTCAGAGCGTAGGGCGATCCTATAGACTTGCTACCAGGCTAAACCCTGCCGATGCACTCAAAGTGAGTGCATCGGCAGGGTTTAGCCTGGTAGCAAGTCTATAGGATTGCCCTACGCTCTGACGCTCTGAGGATGGGGATTTAGTCCCCGAAAGCGCTCAGCGTTTATAAGAAATAAAATTGTGAGGAGCCATAAAAAAGTTTTGTGATTAACCAAACAGTTATTATTTTGCAAATATATTTGCCTATAAATGTTGTTCTGTATAATCTCTAACTCGAATATTAACAGAGATATTTCCATTCTATTTGTATTGTGTGTCAGTGAACTTCTATTTATGTCGTATTAACAATAAGTTGTTATATCATGAACCACTTTATGTGAAGCTTGAATACCAAATAATGTTTTTCTTCAAAAATGTCGACCATATTTCATTGTCATCTCTATTATAACAAGAGAAGAAAATTAGCAGGAGAATATTCTTTGCTTGAATGCCTCTCTCTACCCTGAACAAACTAGATGAAACAGAATAAATTTTCTGCGCATTTAAATCATATGCTGCAGAAGTGTTTAAAATAAAAAAAACAATAGGTAAATTACGTTATAAATGTAAGTTAGAAATTATATAAAGTGTTGCAATTTAATGTAAATAGCAAATTAAGTATAGTTTAAGATTTGATTGGAGTCCCGCTGTGCAGAGGCAGCGTCATTCCATTTGCGGGTGCCCTTAGACTTTTGACGATTTTTAAATATTTCCTCACCACTCCACATTTTATTGAACTTAGGCTTGACCTCACTGCTCATTTTCTGAGTAGTAAGGACGAACTACTGTGACCTATTAAAATTCGGGTTTCAAAATTTAAAAAAGAAATTGGAAAAAAACCGCTTGTAAAAAGGGCAGCCTTAACCCTTTAAAGGCCAAACTCGGTTCTCATTGAATTTTTAATTTTTTTTCTTAGTATTCCCTTTCTTATTTTTATATTTAAATATTTTATTGATCATTACAAAAAAAAATCGTTTTTTTACATTTTTTTTAAATGTTCCCAATTGGGAACAATGGCTTGTTGAGGGGTCTAATCAATAAGGTAGGGCAAGGAAAGCCAAAAAGAAAGAAAACGTTTTATTTTTTTTACAAATTGTCAATTGTTGATTCATATGGTCATATATGGGCTGGATTTTACGTAACTTTTCTTCTGCTTTCAATTTACTGTTATCAACAATATGAAAATATCGTTTAGTTCCTTGAACTTTGTCCTTGACTTCACCGAAGGAACAAGTGATTAATTGGTATCTTCAGCGGAAGACCAGTACAAATTTTCCTCAGGGAGATGGTGATAACCACATAGTAATAACAGCCCGAAGAATTGGGCGATTTCTTCCCAATCAACCTGAATTTCAGCTCCATCCTGTGCAGCATAAAGAATTGTCGTTTTAGCTAGATGTTGCATATATTATTTTGATATGTATTCAAAAAATAAATCGATTGGCTCTGAATTAGCAAGATACGGGAATTCGTTTTTTACATTTTCAACAGGCCCATTAGGAATGGAGTGAATATCACTGTTTTGAACCCATTTAGGAGTTACAAATTTATTTTTCTTTGGAACTTTTTTAGATCGAGTAGTGTTTTTATTCTTTTTCGCAGAAGGCAAGGGTCAGAAATTTCCTCTGCGTCACCAACTCTCCCATCATCTGTTCTTGAATCAGTCTGGTTTACAATTAGACATACCTCACCACAAACATCGTTTGGAATGACTAGTTCCAATTTGTCTTCGTCAATATCTTCCCCATCCGTTACTCGATCATTTTCGTCTGGGGGTAATTGGTAAATGTATATTTCATCAACAGCATTATCAGCAAAATTATCAATTTGGTCTAAATAATGTAAATATTCCACTGCTTGCTCTACTGTTCGGAATACTTTCCATTTTTTTTTGAAAATTTTGGAAAGATTTTATAAAAGAAAATCAAACAACAGTAAAAAAAACTGGGGAACAATATTTTAACACTACGCGTACTTCTATCTGGTTCAAGGTTAGAGTTGAAACTCAACTAAAAATGAAAACGCATTAGAAATACGGTAGAAGATAGGAAACATGGGAAAAGGGATGACTAAGAGCTTCCCCCGCTCTGATGCGTACCTACAAGCCGACAGGCCATTGTTCCCATTTGGGAACATCACAGTTTGACGACCGATAACAATTTTCATCAACTTATTGTGATAAATTTAGTTTTCAATTGTTTGTGATACATTCCTAATAATATATAAAAATTAATGGATTCATAATCGTAGTTTTTTAAAGACTTAACGGGAAAATTAGAAAAATTGACCGATTGCTGCAAAAAACTACAAATTCAAAAATTTGTGGAGTCGATTTCGTTCACTCTTTTTGAAAACAAAAAATATTTTCATACAAGTTAATGTTTTATTTTATTGTAATTAAATTGATAAAGCATTTGATAAAGCTGAAATATTGTTAAAAAATTATGAAATCTATGTTTCCAAATGGGAACAATGGTCATTAACCGGTTAAGGTAAAGCGGGGGTAAAGAAGGATTTAAAAATAAAATAAGATAAATAAAAAAAAGGAGGAAATAAAGCATTGGTTTATTAGACTACTTTGCACTCTTAATTCGAAGTAGATGTGCAGTTGGGCAGTCAACCGGTCTTTGAGGTTAGAGATCTTTCTATCCATCGTACGCTCAGCACTGTGAGGAAATTGTGGAACATCTTCAGTAAAGACTAAAACGATTTTTGGCCTATAGTGCTAACCAGGGTAACTTGACGGTCCACAAAATCAGTTTGGCTGGCTTAAATTTAACATATGTATAAAACATGGATTATACATAACGAAGCTGCTTGTAAAACGTGTTAGGGGTGGTGTTACAATGGCATTACTAATATGAGAGCTTTCCGACATTTATATCCCACTCGTAAACAACTATAACCCGGTGGTAGCTTCGAAATAATTCTGATTGAAGCACGATCGATACAGGTATTAAGGATACTTTGACCTTCGCGTAAACAATCGTGTCAAATGGGAGAGGACAAAGAGTCGCATTGAATGGATTGGTGATTATGGGATTGAATGATGAGAGATGAAGAGGGTTGGAGGGTTAAACTACCCCTGACCGATGATGATTGATGTAAGTGGGGGAAAAGTACAGACAGTTAACCTGACTGCTTGACCAGAACTACCGCCATTTCTGTTACTTTCCAAGTTACTAATTCATCAAATAAACCTTTATTTTTTTTTTCAACCTAGACATTCCCAAAAGTTGAAGCAGTCATTGAGTTATTGATGGTTATAGTAATAATAAAAATGAAGAATTTATTCCATAATTAAAATTTTAAAAACCATTTCCTACAATAATTGTAGAATATTATATTTATATCTATATATTCTTCAAACTTGACGGCAAGGATCTCTAATAAAAACATTTTTTTCCCGTACAAACTTTATTGAACCTGCCCTACATATTTCGTGGCTTATTTGCCACCTGTAGAAGTGGTGGTTTACTGAAGGCTGAAAATTGAAAGAGTCCATCACGCAAGGGCTGTGTTAACTAAGCAGATTTCCCACGTGCGTCACGTATTTGCATTTATCTCAAAACTTAAAAGGTCAATGAGAACAATATTTGGTATTTAAGCTTTAAATAACGTGCCTCATAACATAATAGAATATTGTTAATATGAGATAAGTAGGAGTGGGGGTTTACTAAAACCGGAAACTAAAAAATGCAAATATCTCTGTTAATAATCAAGATAGTGAAAAAAATGTTCATAACAACATTTATAGAACGTTACATTCTCAATGAGATTGGTTCTATACAATTTTTCGATCCGACGCATAATAACGGAGATATTTCGCATTTTCAAAATTCTCTTCTTCTAACCCCCCCCCCTCCCCTGTTCCAATTTCAGCCGTTAACGAAAATGATCTTTCATTTTACATACAACGATTAAATATCGAGTTTGGTAACGATCAAACAAAAATTGCGGCCGATAGAGCGGTAACAGACATATATATATATATATATATATATATATATATATATATATATATATATACAGTTTTGAACGGGCCTCATTTTCGTCATCTACTAGGTAGGATTGATGAACATTTGAATAAAAATTTCGAAACCTCCGTCATGAGTACAACCTCAATAGCTGATTTCCCTCAAGGGAAATCTCCTAATATTTGGAAATCAGTTGTTTATTGACGGATGTACTAAAATGGGATGATTAGAAGTGAAGGTTTACTGAAGGATGAAAATTAAATAATAAATTGAAATCTCCCACACATTTATAAAAAAAAAAAAAAAAAACTGGTGCTTAGAACCTCATGGGATATAATTATTTCGAATGGGAATATTAACTGCTATTTTGAAAGTGGGTTTTGTATGAATGCAATGAGTTAAAATTCGAGGAACCGCTGTACGAATTGATTGACTCGATGTATTGATAGAAGTCTGGATTTGGTTTGTTAGTAATTAAATGAGAACAGTTACCTAGAAAATACATCAATGTAAAATGGACATTGATTACTCTATGAGCTCAAATGTTATATCCCCTACAACAGTTGTTCATTGCAGTTAAATTCTACATTATAACATTTATACTCTCACTGGTGGTCAGTGGCTAGCAGAAATAATTCTATGAGTTTACTTAACGCTGATAATATAAACATTTGAATTGAAGAAATTTAAAAAAAATCCAGACTCTATTCAAGGGCTCATGGAATATTGTAGAATTAAAATAAAATCGAAATATTAAACCGACTATACAAGTGAGGATATGTGGAAAAACATTTTTAGGAGATTTCCATTATAGGAAATCAGCTATTGAGGTCGTACTCATGACGTGATTTTCGAAAAATTTCTTCAAATGTCCATCGATCCGAGCCCAAGATATGACGAAAATGAGGTCCGTTCAAAATTATATATATATATATATATATATATATATATATATATATATATATATATATATATATATATATATATATATTTGTCTGTTAACGCTCTAGCGGTCGCAATTTTTGTTTGATCGTAACCAAACTCGAAATGTAATTGTTTTATGTAAAAAGAAAGATCAAGTTCGTTAATGGCTGAAATCGGAAAAGGGGGGAGGGGGGGTTGAGAGGGGGGATTTTTGAAAATTCGAAATATCTCCGTTATTATGCGTTGGACCGAAAAAGCGTATAAAATTAATCTTATTGCAAATTAAATTTACTATAAATATTGTTCTGTGCATTTATTCTGTATCTTGAATATTAACCGAAATATTTGTTTTTGTATTGTGTGTGTGGTCGGCAGAAGTCAATTATATTCGCGACTCTGCCAAGAGCTAGTTCGGCCGTTTCCGTAACAGTTCATCCCTCGTGAATTGGTTTAGAGATTCGTTGCTACAACTGTTATGAGTAGCCAGGTTTCTCTATTGTAAAACTTCACGTGGGAAATCTGCTTAGTTTACGCAGTCCCTGCGTGACGGATTATTTTTTTTTTTAAATTTGTAGCCTCAAAATCTTTTAGCAATATTTATTAATATTCAACGTTTTTATCATATTCTACATCGGTGATATAATGTAGTAAATGAATGTTATGAGTAAGTAGCAAGTGAACAAGTACAACTGCATGTGGTAAAGTTAAGCCTTCTTATTGCTACTAATTTTAAGACTAATAGAGACTGGTTATCTTCAGGTTAACATCTTGTTCTAGCAAGGCTGTGGAGTCGGGTCTTGCTAAATAAATTCCCTTTTGCCCGCGACGGAATCGAATCCAAGACTCGAAAGTTATCCAAGTGCATTAGTACTAGTGCCTTAACACACATTGCTAAACTGAGCCCCCTTACACCGATTAGAATATTAAATTACCTCGGTGTATTTCTGCAAGTCGTCCCCCCTTGATATGTTAAGGGTGCTTTTAAACTTCTGCCCTGCTCTCTCAGCATAATAAAACAATTTGATTGATATTCCCGATAATACTCCCCTCTTGGAATTCATCACTAGCCCTCCTCCCTCTGTCCTCCACCCTCGCCCTCCCGAGTAAACTAATTGTAATATGGAAATTCTAATCCCCTAAAGTCCATTTGAAGCAAGAAAGTATTAATGAAATTGCAGTCACTAATTAGTACTCCAATTTCATTACATTTCATTAATAGCTGAAATACGTGCAGTAGAATCAGCAATTCATAGTGGCAGGCATCGATTGGGAGAGGGGCATTATGACAGAATCACATGATAAATTGTAGCCGAATGATTTTTTAATGAATCGATGTGTCACTCATTGACAATGGATGACTCCACAAAAGCTGAATAGTGTGAAGTCTTAGTCGATTATTATTGAAAACTTGCTTGCGCAGGGGCTGTGTAAACGTAGCAAATTTCCCACTTGTTGAACACCCGGTAGAATATTACAGCATGCCCTCAAGAGTGGTAGTTACGATGCCAGTTAATTAATTAATTTACTTATTAGGTGTATCGCAATTTTAGTGATTCACTCTTACTCATATGTATTACAAAACTAAAAATTGGTATAGCCTCCTTATCCTAAAAAAAAAAAAAATCCGTCACGCAGGGGCTGAGTAAACTGAGCAGATTTCCCACGCGATGTTATACAATAGAGAAATCTCCATACGAGATGTTCGGCTCTCGGCCAATGGTCGAACTAGCTTTTGGCGGGAAATTCAGGCATCCGTTATCGGCCCACAATTAATAAAAGTCCGTCACGCAGGGGCTGCGTAAACTAAGCAGATTTCCTACGTGAAGTTATACAATAGAGAAATCTCCATAGCAAAGCCAAACGGTTACGGCAAAGGACGGAACTAGCTTTTCGCGGGAAATTCAAAAATCCGTTATCGGCCCAAATTTCATAAAAATGCAAATATCTCGGTTAATATTCAAGATAGGGAATAAATGTATATAACAATATTTATAGTAAAATTAATTTTCAATAATATTTATTCTTTACAATTTTTCGATCCGACGCATAATAACGGAGATATTTTGAATTTTCAAAAATCCCCCCTCTAAACCCCCCCCTCCCACTGCTCCGATTTCAGCCATTAACGAACTTGATCTTCCTTTTTACATAAAACGATTAAATTCCGAGTTTGGTAACGATCAAACAAAAATTGCGACCGCTAGAGCGCTAACAGACAAATATATATATATATAATTTTGAACGGACCTCATTTTCGTCATCTCCTGGGTAGGATCGATAGACATTTGAAGAAATTTTTCGAAACTCGCATCATGAGTACGACCTCAATAGCTGATTTCCCTTAAGGGAAATCTGCTAAAACTGCAAATATCTCGGTTAGTATTCAAGAAAGAGAATAAATGTATAGAACAATATTTATAGTAACCATTTTTGAGGTGCTGGATGGTGAAGGAATTATTATCTCAGGTAAGAAAAAACGCCTCGTTCCTTCACTATTCTTTATTCGTTGTGACAGAGCGCTTTCAGAGCATACGCTCCATCATCAGTGCCCTGCTCTTCACAATGATGTGACAGGAACCAAGGATTCCCTGTGATTCCTGTGCTCTGAAAGCGCACTGTCGCAACGAATAAAGAATAGTGAAGGAACGAGGCGTTTTTTCTTACCTGAGATAATATTTATAGTAAATTTAATTTACAATAAGATTGGTTCTATACAATTTTTGATCCGACGTAAGGTAACGGTGATATTTCAAATTTTCGAAAATCCCATTTCCTACAATAATTGTAGAATATTATATTTATATCTATATATTCTTCAAACTTGATGGCATGGATCTCTAATAAAAAACATTTTTTTCCCGTACAAACTTTATTGAACCTGCACTACATATTTCGTGCCTTATTTGCCACCTGTAGAAGTGGGGGTTTACTGAAGGCTGAAAACTGAAAAAGTCCATCACTCAGGGGCTGTGTTAACTAAGCGGATTTCCCACGTGCGTCACGTATTTGCATGTATAACAAAACTTAAAAGTTCAATGAGAACAATATTTGGTATTTAAGCTTTAAATAATGTGCTTCATAAAATAATAGAATATTGTTAATATGAGATAAGGAGGAGTGCGGGTTTACTGAAGACAGGAAACTAAAAAATGCAAATATCTCAGTTAATAATCAAGATAGTGAAAAAAAATGTACATAACAACATTTATAGAACGTTACATTCTCAATGAGATTGGTTCTATACAATTTTTCGATCCGACGCATAATAACGGAGATATTTCGCATTTTCAAAATTCTCTCCTTCTAAACCCCCTCCCCCTCCCACTGGTCCGATTTCAGCCATTAACTGTCTTTTTGTATAAAACGTTTAAATATCGAGTTTGGTAACGATCAAACAAAAATTGCGAATATATATATAATTTTGAACGGACCTCATTTTCGTCATCTCCTGGGTAGGATCGATGGACATTTGAAGAAACTTTTCGAAACTCGCATCTTGAGTACGACCTCAATAGCTGATTTCCCTTCAGGGAAATCTGCCAATAAAAAGATGTGTCTGTTGGAGATGTTTCATGATATTCGCGATGTATGGGCTTTTGTCGTGTAGTGGTTCTGATAGGTTGGGGGTTAAGTTCTTGTCGATTATTATTAGTCTGCAGTCTGTAAGTAAGTGTTTGATAGTTAGTTGTATATTGCACAGCCTACATAAAGGTGGATCAGTCCTAGTCATGAGGTGTCCGTGTGTTATCCGTGAATGGCCGTGTCTCAAACGAGCAAGAACGACTTCTTCTCTTCTTGTGTCCCTATTACTTGACAGCCATTCATGAATAGTGTATTCATTTCTCTTAGTTTGGTGTGTGTCTGACGCCATTCCACTTCCCATTTTACGCTGACTTCTATTTGATTTGAATTGTTAATTTGAATTGTAATAGTTTTACATGAAAACAAACTCAATTTACTTATTCAATTGCAGAAATAATAAATGCACTAAATGAAGTATAAGCGATTTTTTTTCAAAAAAATAAAAAAAAAAATAAGCGTGTCCCAAAACTACTAGGTGACTATAGCGAGGTAAATTATATCTTATACAACTGCCAGTTAAACACTCATGGACGTTTGACACATTTCGAGGTCCTATTACTGTCACAATTAATGGTGTACACGTACTTAATTATATATGAGAAACAAAGTCCTTAAATATCACCTTAACCTGCTAATGACAGTACTTTATTCACACCATCAATGATTCAATGCGTAAATCAAACTAAATGTACATAAATAAATGTATGAGTGTATTTCTTGCATGAAAATGTAGACAATTCCTGAAATTCACGTTTCAACTCTCACTAAAAACATTACAATTGAAATTCTTGTCTGCTTGCCGCTCTCTATTTCTTTAATCCCTTAAAACAGTTCGACAAAATTGAACGAGCTTTTACATGTCATTACTAAGAGAATGTATCTATAGAACTCAGAAATTTTCATATGTATTATGTGCGTAAATGAGTCAGTACTGTTATCATAAGCTATGGTTTACGTTCCCGAAACTAGTGTTTTCTCCAATATTTCCAGGGGATATAGTAAATTTCTTTATCTTATACAATATTTCCCACTTTAAGGTTTTAGCCCAACAAGGTAATAGAATATTAATTTAAAAATAAATCTTTAATATATATAACATAATAAGAAACAACAAAATATAAATTGAAACAAAGTGAAAAAGTACGGACAAAGAATGAAACAGCAATCATGACAATCGATTATGCTATCGAATATGCCACTCTAGGTTTGCCAAGTGAGATTAAGGCCAAAGCTTTAACTCGCATGGCTAACCTGAGCCTATGGCAGATAGATCCTCTGATATTGCAACAAAGTATATTTAAATAAGAGCTTGGCTACTTTCTGAGTCAATTTTATTAAAAATATAGAACGAAAAGTTCACAGCTCTTTCAAAATGCGGTAGAACTAGTCTGAAAAATAAAGGGGATTAGTGGTGGCAAATGAAAGGAGAGAAAAACTCTTAAGTTAGGTTAAACAGGTGTTTACAAAAATAAAATAAAGAGGCCTAATAGGGGGAGAGGGAGGGAAAAGAATTATTTGGCCTATTATACTACATATAAAGTAACATTGAATTACAAGGGCTGAGGATAGGCTGTAAGAAGGGATGGGGGTAGGGGAAGGGTTGAGACTAGAAGGGAGGGGGTAGGTCTCCGACAAGGCAGTATTTGATGGCCTCCCGTATCACGTACCTCGTTTACTGCTCTGGGCTTTTAGTCCTTTTTCTCTACTTTTAAGTGATCCCGGCTGGGTTGAAACTAGGCCAGAGGCGGCGCCGTTACCAACAAGGATACTTCTATCAATTCCATTAACTGAACCATGATTAACCTTGATAGAATGTCCAGCAGGGTGACACAACTCAACGATGGAGTTGAAAATTACCACTTACGTCAAATATATTTAGCGAATGTTTTCCATACTTTCCCACTTCCCTGTTTCTTATCCATAATGCTCCAGACGAGCTTTGTTTTCCAAATCTCTTCGCTGCAGGTGAACTTGATCCTGCACCTATTTCATATGATACGAAACACTAGTAAAGACTTTAAGCAGATTTCCCTTAAGGGATATCAGATATTCAGGTCGTACTCATGACGGGATTTTCGAAATTTTTCTTCAAGTGTCCATCGATCCTACCTAGGAGATGCCGAAAATGAGGCCCGTTCAAAACTGTATATATCTATCTATCTACATATATATTTGTCTGTTACCGCTCTAGCGGTCGCAATTTTTGTTCAATCGTCACCAAACTCGATATGTAATCGTTTTATGTAAAAAGATGTAGTTCGTTAACGGCTGAAATCGGACCAGTGAGAGAGGGGGTTTAGAGGGGGCGAATTTCGAAAATTCGAAATATCTCCGTTACTATACGTTGGATCGAAAAATTGTATAAAACCAATCTTATTTAAAATTAAATTTACTATAAACGTTGTTATATTCATTTATTCTCTATCTTGAATATTAACCGAGATATTTGCATTTTTATTAAGTGTAACGGACGCTTCTATTCCTTCCCCCCGAAAGCTATTTCGGCCGTTTCCGTAACTCCGTATGGAGATTTCTCTATTGTATAATTTTACTTGGGAAATCTACTTAGTGCCCCTGCGTTACGGACTTTTTAGAATTAAAGAAAAATTTCCGAGTAACATCTGGGTCTTCACAGATGCCTCCAAAGTTAAGAAGTCATCTTGTGGATGCTCGTGGATTATTGGGAACAAGGCAATGAAGTGCAGTATAAGCTCTGTAAATTCAATTTTTACCGCTGAGTTTATGGCCACAAGCCAAGCTATTAACGATATTGAACAAATGCAACAAGAATCACTCATAATCGCTACGGACTCACACAGTTTTCTCCAAAGTCTTACCAACCCAAAGTCGCGATGTAACCTCACTGACCTAGTATAAGGTCTAATACAAAGCTCAAAAAAAAAAAACATATCACTTCTTTGGTTCCCTCACATATTGTTTTGAAACGTAATGAAATGGTGGCTTTGGAAGCTCGTATTGCTCAAGAAGATGGACCTATAGTAACCTTCATCTCCCCAGAAGATTGGAAACGAGAGTTTCAAAAGCTCATATTTCAACGGTGGAAGTCAGACTGGTCGAGAAACATGACAATAAACTGCGACAAATCAAAGAAATTACTGAGCATTGGAATACTGCAAGTAGAAAAATCCGTAAAGAGGTTGTTATTGTCTGTGTCCGAATTGGACACACAAAATTAACACATAGTTATTTATTGAAGGACCTATTCCCACCAACTGGAGATTGTTGTAATGCCCGTCTTACTGTCTCACTTCTTCCCCTGAATTGCACAAAATACGATTTTCCAAGAGGAGCTTTGAACCTTAAACCGAACTTAAGAGAACTCCTTTGAGGAATGAAGGAGACACAAATAGGCTTTTTGCATTTTTAACTGAAATTAGTTTGTTCCAAGAAATATAGATCCATCTACCGCTAATGATAATAGTAGATGCGGTATATTGTAATAAAATAAAATAAACTAAAGACTGGCGATCCTTAATGCGGAAGCCAGCGTTTCAAAATTCGTAAATGCAAATAACGTTTTAGTACAAAAA
Source organism: Riptortus pedestris (assembly GCA_019009955.1). Classification (NCBI taxonomy): domain Eukaryota; kingdom Metazoa; phylum Arthropoda; class Insecta; order Hemiptera; family Alydidae; genus Riptortus; species Riptortus pedestris. The sequence continues at coordinate 110,377,488 of CM032231.1, read as the reverse complement.
CCGTTATTATAACTATCATTTGTTCTTTATATATTTTCGATGAAACCATTTAGTAATGGAGCTATTGAAGGACATGTATTTTCACATCAAAGTAAACCCCAAATTTGTCCAAACGAGCTTTGTTTTCTTAATCTCTTCGCTACAGTTGAACTTCAGACATGAAATTATAAGACAATGTAATTATTTATGCAATTTATTAAAATAACAAAATGAAATGAAAAAAAATAAGTATAACATTAGAATTAAATCGTAAAATTTGGAATTATTACAAACAACGAAAGTTAAATAGCGACACCGAAATCAATGAGACATTTGAGCTTGAATTTGGGAAACTAATCCATCGATGTTTGGATTAATTTCACTGATACAAAGACGAAAAGAATTTTCCAAATTATCGTCAGTCAGCCTTGTACGATGTTTTGATTTATTAACTTTCATCATTGAAAAGAACTGTTCGCATTTATAAGTACTGCCAAACGTACAAATTTCTCCTCATTTGGAGTAAGTAGTGTAATATTTTTGTTTAATTGGGTTTATCAATATGTCTCGCGGGCGGGATCAAACCTTAGGCCGGTTGTTCCCCACATAGATGGACTACGGTATTCCTGTATTCTATTTGTTTTGTAAGTACTTGAAGTCCGTAAAATTACAGAAATAAGAAAATTTGGGGGAATGAATTTGCATTTCGTTACTACTTCACAAATGGAGTATCGGGAATTTCTCATTCTCCGTAAGGGGACTCCATAAATACTTGGGAATTTGAGGGAAGAGGCGGACGGTGGAATTGGAAGAGCCGAAGTATTGTTTACAGTCCCTGCTCGGTTTTGTAGATCGCTCTGCCAGAAGTAGCAGAGGTCTCCGATTTCCTTGTATATCGACGTCCTAGCTTATTGGCAGTTAAGGGAGACTTATTGCAGAAATAATGACTTCAACGTGGACGCGTTTTGTTCACTTTCTTCTCCCCTCTTCCCTTACATATTTTTTTTTTTGTGTGTTGTCCCTCCTTCTAGATCTCTCTTAGGCCTTTCCTCTCCCCCTCTCTCGCCGTAATGCGGCCCGCAACAAAAAGCCCCCTAATCTCGCCGACAGCCTGACGGCCGGGCCGACAAACATACACACACACACCCGGCCAGAAGAAATAACAAAAAGGGTACTTTGACAGTAATTCATGCAAGTTATGCCCAAGAGCCGGCGGTCACATTATGGAAATCGAGCAGCCCCCTTCGACCAGAGTCGGAACACTTTTGACTACATTAGACTTCTTGTACCATGCAATAATCGTCTTCCATCAACCGAATCCGCCCCCCTATTCTCTCTTATCTTCCTACATCTGGGCTTTTCATTCCTTTCTTCGTTTTTTTATTCTGTGGTCCTTAGCTATTGTTATTCTTCAATATAATGAAAAAAGAACACGAAAAATCTTCTTGAAGTCGATAACTTGAGATTATGATCCCGTATTCTTGCTATAATATTTGCTCTCTTCAGTTGGACTGTTTTCACTCATTAATAATCTAATTTTCATAACTTCATTCATTGAAGAAGACGAGAGAGAAAGACTACATTCACTTAGCCTTCAAATCAGTAATATTTGTAGTTTTGAGTGAATATATTTTTATTTATTCATTATTTATCGTCCAATTAATTCTACTATGGCTAACTGGGACGGGAAATTCACCTTCTTGAATAGTGACTTTTTGACAACAATAGCCATTTTGTGAAGTGTAAATTCAGAAAATATGTACAAGCCATAATTTTAAGTAAATATTTTTTTTTGAAGCTTTAAGAATTATTATTATTATTTATTAATTTCCACTTTTTGCTACTATGGCTAATTGGGGTGGGTTGTCATCAGGTTACCACCCTTTTCTAACCAGGGAGGGACTAAGGTTTTCATTTAATGAGTTCGCCACTAAATAAACTTCTATTGACCAAACGGGAATCGAGCTCGCCACTTTAGGTTTACAATGGTAGATTTAAGACGACTCTTTAACTCACATGGCCTGAGCCTCCATGACGAACTTATTATCGTTCTTAAGATTAAATACATTACATACAGTTTCACGTCGTAATAAAACTACTATATCATCTTAGCATACTGAAAAAAAATCTGCTAAAATATAGAGTGCACTACCGTGGTTCGAACTAGGAAAACTAGTTCAGTAATCCCCTGCTTTCTGCTCTAACAAATCTGCCACCTTAATTTAACCAGAATTGAATTGTTTATGTAAAACAAAAATATTAATAAATTAATTTAAAATAGTCATATTTAGAATGCAAATATATGAACGAACGACCACTGGAATATTACTTGAATAATAATATTAAAATAAAAAAAACGTACTCTGTGATCATTTATTCTAGCATGGAGTTGCTGATGTCATTTTTAATAAATCACCTTTTATTGCTTTGAAAACTAGTATTGCAAACTTACAAAATTTAGTATCATTGTAGAATAAATTTCAGTTAACTCTCAGAATAAATGAAAAAAAGTCCGTCCCGCAGGAGCTGCGTAAACTAAGCAGATTTCCCAAGTGAAGTTTTACAATAGAGAAATCTGCATACTGGTGACTCCATACCACCGTGATTAAATACAAACGGTAATGAGAAATCTTTCAGTTAATTAAAATAGATTCCCAATAGAAACGGCTTCTGAATTGTATGAATAATTTATATTTTAATAACTCAAATTTTAGTAGTCCAAGAACTAAAGAAGGGGGGGGGGGAGGGTGAACAGAACGTATTTGCATAAATCTCACAAAGTAACGAAAGTAAGGTAAGGTTAGAAGAAGCTTCCACTTGAGCCGAGCAATGACGGAAATGGCCGACCTAATCCGAACTATACCCGACCACAGAGCTCATAAAAATGCAAATATATCGGTTAATATTCAAGATAGAGAATAAGTGTACATAACAATATTTATAGTAAATTTAATTTTCAATAAGATTGGTTCTATACAATTTTTCGATCCTATGCCATAATAACGGAGATATTTTGAATTTTCGAAAATCCCCCCTCCTTCTAGTCCGATTTCAGCCATTAACGAACTTGATCTGTTTTTTTTACATAAAACGGTTAAATATCGAGTTTCATAACGATCAAACAAAAATTGCGACCGCTAGAGCGTTAACAGAATAAATATGTGTGTATATATATATATATATATATATATATATATATATATATATATATATATATATATATTTGAACGGACCTCATTTTCGTCATCGATGGACAGTTGAAGAAATTTTTCGAAAATCGCGTCATGATTACGACCTTAATAGCTGATTTGTCTTAAGGGAAATCCGCTAAAAAACTGTTATTTATTAACGTTTATGTTTTGCTACTTTCGTGGAATCCAGACGGGATATCTACAGGTTACCACCCTTTTCTAGCCAGAGTGAACTTTTCTTTAATGAGTTCGACACTAAATAAATTCGTATTGCCCAGGAATCGTGCTCCCCACTGTAGGTTTACCATCTGAGATTAAAACACACGGTTTATCACACATGGCTAATGGATTCATCTAAAAAATAGATTACAAACATATGGCCTTAATAAAACTTATGGCATCGAAAATAAATCGAATCTGACATCACATTAATACTCCAAGACGGTAAAGCGAAATTAGAATTTAGGGCAAATTCCCATATTTAATATCCATAATTAAAATAATGATAACCTTGAAGCATAATTTTGTATTGCTTCTTTTAGCAGATTTCCCTTAAGGGAAATCAGCTATTGAGGTCGTAATCATGACGGAATTTTCGAAAAATTTCGTCAAATTTCCATCGATCCTACCCAGGAGATGATAAAAATGAGGTCCGTTCAAAACTATATATATATCTATCTATATATATATATATATATATATATATATATATATATATATATATATACAGACATATATATATATTTGTCTGTTAACACTCTAGCGGTCGCAATTTTTGTTTAATCGTCACCAAACTCGGTATTTAATCGTTTTATGTAAAAAGGAAGATCAAGTTCGTTAACGGCTGAAATCAGACCAGTGGGAGGGGGGTTTAGAGGGGGGGATTTTCAAAAATTCGAAATATCTCCGTTATTATGCATCGGATCGAAAAATTGTATAGAACCACTCTTATTGCAAATTAAATTTACTATAAATATTGTTATATGCATTTATTCTCTATCTTGAATATTAACCGAGATATTTGCATTTGTAATCTGCATGTTCGGACTTTCCGCCGAGAGCTCTGGTGGCCATTTCCATAACTATTCGTCCCTCGTGAATAGGTTTAGAGGTTAGGTTAACTGTTTTTTGGGGCTAGAAACTTCTGGGTTATTACGCCCTAAATAATGTTTTAGGTTTAGAGGTTTCTTACTACTACAGTTGTTATTAGGCAGATTTCTCTATTGTAAAACTTCACGTGGGAAATCTGCTTAGTTTACGCAGCCCCTGCGTGACGGACTTTTATAGTCTGAAGACATGCCTCTCACTTTCTCGAAATTTGTCTTCATCATAGTTGTTGAATAAATGAAACTGCAAATCCTAATGGTAGTCCTGACTTGTTGACCGTAAATGCCCAAATGACGTTTTATTTATTTAAAAATACCGATTTAAAAACATATACTAATAAAAGGCTATGAGCCTATACTAACACGAGAGAATTAGAAGACTGTCTATGTCTAACACAAACAAAATTGGATTCCTTCTCAGGGAAAATGAATTCAAACTTTTCACTATGCTTTCAGATCCAAGCCAAGAGGATTTAACTAGATAATCCGTTCTAAAAGGCATTTCCTATTTGCGGGATATTAACTGGCTCAACTGGAGTCTCCATTAGGACTCGCAGAAGGTCAGGCGGATCGATGTGGCAAATAAAAACGTAAGTTGAAGGTAAAACAACTTTTTTTAATGGGTTTTTCTGGGGAAGCACAAACAGAGAATTAGGGGTGACTAACTCTGAACTTTGTTTGAATGAAAAGTCGGCATATTCGATAGCATTACCGGAGTTTAGTCATTAGAGTTAAAAGCATCCGAGAAAATACAGAGTAAAATTCTAAATTTAGTAGTGGTAATACAGACGAAGTTACTTAAAACTCAGACGTTTCCAGATATTTCCAATAACGGACTGAAATAACCAAATAAACTTCTGAAAACCAAAGTTATCAAAAATGTTAATTTAATTATTAGGGGAGTTACTTTTGATCTCACTTGGAAAAGCTAAAGCGGCGAATTTATTCCCACCTGTGCAATAGGAATTTTATTAGTGATGAACCCATTACATAGGTCCCACCCTGGCTAGAAAAGGTTGGTAACGTCTAGATAACCCTTCCCAATTAGCCGGAGTAGCAAAAAGTTGACGTTAATACATAATAAAAGTCCGCCACGCAGGGGCTGTTTTAGTTCTACTGTTTTACAATAGAGAAAGCTGCATAGTAGTAACAGTAGTAGTAACGAGTCTCTAAGCCAATTTCGCGAGAGCCGAACAGTTACGGAAACGGCTGAACTAGGTTTCGGAAACTCACGAATAGAGTCGACATAAGCCTATCTCATCTCGTCCTTTATCCACACAAACTTAACAAAAATGCAAATATCTCGGTTAATAATCAAGATAGAGTAAATACGTACATAACTACATTTATAGAGAATTACATTTAAAGTAAGATTGGTTCTATAAAATCTTTCGATCTGACGGAGAGTAACTGAGATATTTTGAAATTCATCCACGCTCTAAACCCGTCCAACCTCCCACTAGTCCGACTTCAGCCGTTAACGAACTTGATCTTTCTTTTTTTATACAACGAATAAATACCGAGTTTGATAACGATTAAACAAAAATTGGAACTGCTAGAGTGTGTGTATATATATATATATATACAAGCGCACCCGACAGACGTTGTCCTGCGTGATATTTCAAGCGATTAGGATATTAAATTTAATAATATTATGTTTAAAAAAAAGGCTACTCTTAATAACACAAAAACAACTTTTGTTATGTGCACGTTTGCCTAGAAACTAAAATATAGCGAATTTTTTATTCAGGCCTCCCTTATAACCCCCACTCCCGTTCGAACCTAAAAATTTAATCATAATCGTGGAAAAACTAATGCTAATTTACATATAGAGATTTGTTAAGTTCGGTTCAATCGTTAGTGCCCAATAAAATTGTTGCCTCCCACTTTAAATTTTCAGTGTATATATCGTTTATACTTTGTTATACGACAAAAATTACTCTAAATAACAAAATAAACAACTTTTATCCTGTGCATATTTGCGGAAAAACCAACAGGAAACGAAATATCACTATTTTAAATTTTAGGCCTCCCTTACAACCCCCACTCCTGCTCCATCTGCCGGGCTGATTTGTAAATCTAAACCATCTAGGTCGTCACCAAAGCGCATACAAAATAATTCAGTCAAATCGGTCGGGAAGTTTAGGAGGAGTTCAGTGACATATACACGTACAGTAGAATTATATATATATATATATATATATATATATATATATATATATATATATATATATATATATCTATATATAGTTTTGAAAGGACCTCATTTTTGTCATATACTGGTCTGCTAATAATTAGGATTATACAAATATAGTTAATAACAAACACACACACACACACACACACACACACACACACACACACACACACACACACAATGTAATGGGTACTACGCACACAATTTTCTTAAACATAATTTCAAGACCCATTCGATCGACTTTCAGAGTCATGAATTAAGTCAGGTATCTCAATAAATAGTCTGTTGGGTTTTCCTTTCCTGTAACCATGACAGGTTTCAAGGGATGGCTACAAAAAAATACATAGGTCACGTCACATTATCCTGTTATGACGAATCGACAGTAGCATGCTAAATATTAACAATGATTTATTGAAACAGTTCACAGCTCTCTTCGTTTGTGGGATATGATAGCAATGCTGGAGGAAAATGTTGTACCAGCATTTGGGAAGATATGTTTGTTAATTGGACGGAGATCGATTGGAATTTATTAGGAAAATGGAACGACTCGATATACAAAAAAACTGTTATTTAACCATGCATTAAAAAGAATTGGAAAATGAAAATATTAACATTCTATATAATCTCAACTTCATGCAAATCACAGGTTATGGTCACGGTTGAATAATAACTACAGTTTAGCAATTTTCACAAGAAAAACTACTGCAGATCAATTTTCACTATGCAAAAGAGGTATTCCACAACAAAGGAAAATACTTTAAAACAAATGGGAGAGGAATTCACTAGAATTATGTGAATCATGAATACTTCTGAGGAATAACTACCGCTCTAGCGGTCGCAACGTTTGTTTGATCGTTACCAAACTCGATATTTAGTCGGTTTATGTAATAAGAAAGATCAAGTTCGTTAATGGCGGAAATCGGACGAGTGAGAGGGGGAGTTTAGAGGGGAGGATTTTCTAAAATTCGAAATATTTCCGTTACTATACGTCGGATCGAAAAATTGTACAAAATCAATCTTATTGCACATTAAATTTACTATAAATATTGTCATGAACATTTATTCTCTATCTTAAATATTAACCGAGATATTTGCATTTTTATGAAATCGGAGCGGATAACAGATGAGAGTAAAACTTCACGTGGGAAATCTGCTTAGTTTACGCAGCCCTACGTGACGGACTTTTTGTCTTATCGTTACCAAACTTGATATATAATCGTTTTATATAAAAAGAAAGATTAAGTTCGTTAACGGTTTCGGAAATCGGACTAGAGGAGGGGAGGGGTTTAGACAGGAGAATTTCGAAAATGTTCAATATCTCCGTTATTATGGATCGAGAAGTTGTATAGATGCAATCTTATTGCAAACTTGTTATTCTATAAATATTGTTATGTAAATTTTTTCACTATCGTGATTATTAATCGAGATATTGGCGTTTTTTAGCAGATTTCCCTTGGGGGAAATCAGCTATTAAGATCGTACTTATGGCGCATTTTTTGAAAAATGTCCTCAAATGTCCATCGATCCTACCCAGGAGATGACGAAAATGAGATCCGTTCAAAATTATATATATACATAAATATTTGTCTGTTAGACACATGTCTAAAATAATCCTGCCTACGCTTATTCAACAGTTTTTAGAAATAATTTTGAATTATCGAATAAAAAGTTCCTCAAATATATCGGTCGAAAATGAGGTCCGTTTAAAACTATATATATAAATAACTCTCTAGTGGTCAGATTTTGATTGATCGTTGCCAAACACGGTATTGAAACGTTTTATGTTAAAATAAAGACCTTTAACGGCTGAAATCGATAGCAATTTAGAAAATATGAAATATCTCAGTTATTATACGATGAATCGAAAAAGTGTAGTAACCAATCTTAGTGCATATTAAATGTTCTATAGATATTGTTATAACAAGGGGGGGGGTACAACGATGGGTTTCGAAATTTCAAAATATCACACTTCTTATGAGTCGGATCGACCCAATCTTGTTTAGCTATTGATGTTCTGCAATTCTTATTTTATACATTTTTTGTAACTCATATATTGAGAGAGTTATTTGTATTTTCTTGTATTCAGCCTTCTTTAAACCTAAATAAATAAATATATATTTATATAGGTAAATATATTTTTACTTAGAAATAGAGAAAACCAGCTTAGACAGCCCCTACGTGACCGATTTTTTCAGGGGGGAAAGTGTCTCAATTTAATTCCGTATTTCGGAGCCGTTTAAAAGGAGGCAAATGGGCTTATTTAATGAAAATAATTATTCTTCAAAACATAGGATTCTCGGAAGAAGAGGATATAATAAAGATGAGGCAAAAAATATATAATTAGTATGCGGGCAGGGAGATAAAGCGCAGGCGAGTCTCAGAATTAACCTTGTCTTGTGACATTCCAGAGAGCTACCCTTAAATGCAAATATTCAACGACGGGGCCAATTTTATTCAACCCCTTTTTATTTCACTCAAAGAGACAGTAAGACTTTAAATGGCAAAGAGTATCTAAACGCTTAACTTATTTTTTTAAACTATAGCTCATTTATTACACAGTAGATGAAAGATTGTAAAAGAATGAACACATGGAAGAAGTATTTTTAGTTAAAACTTGTTTTGGAGTATACATAGGCACATAATGAAAACATTTTCTACGATATGTTACATTATCTAGGCGTATTATAGCATGTGTTTATATCTGATAGCGAAATCATTTTTATTTTTTTACTAGTTTCACGTCCATATGACACCTCATAAGGAGAAATTCGAATACACAAAGGCTGCTAACTATCGGCTTCAAGAATGGCTTTCAAAGTTTGACGGGTCAAATCAGCTGATTTATAACGATACGTCACGAAATAAAAATATATACATTATGCCTAATGAAGTGTAGTATAAATACGAGTAGTAAATGAGAAATTTATAATTGGTCAATCATCGCTTTAAAGCAGTCATGGGAAATCTTCTACATGTTGCGGGCCAAAATTTGGAGTTACGTTCGCGGTCCGCTTTTAAAAGTAGTGCATTTTAAAGTAGTGTTCATAATGTTTAACGATAGATATCAGACATGAAATTATAACGACAATGTAATTATAATACAATTTATTAAAATAACAACATGAAATGGAATAAATAGGTACAACATTATTATTAAATCGTAAAATTTGGAATTATTACAAACAACTAAAGTTAAATAGCGACTGCAAAATCAATGAGACACTTGAGCTTGAATTTGGGAAACTAATCCATAGATGTTTGGATTAATTCCACTGACACAAAGACGAAAAGAATTTTCCAAATTATAGTCAGTCAGCCTTGTACGATTTCGATTTATTAATTTTCATCCTTGAAAAGAACTTTTCGCATTTCATTATAAGTACAGCCAAATGCAGAAATATCTCCTCTTTTGGAGTAAGTAGAGAAAATGTTTTGTTTAATTGGGATTTTCAAAACGTCTTGCGGGCCGGGGATTGCCACACATATGCTTTTAAGTTTCTAATATACTAAAATATACATAGGGCGCATGATCTGTTTTATTATTGATCAACTTTTTTTTTCTAATTTTTATTATGTGAATCTTCTGTTTTATCCACACCTCTTGCTCACATTTCTTTATTTTTCTATTTTACGTACGTTTTCAAAATTAAAGTTATGGGTGTATTTAATCGCGTGGTCAGCTAGGGACGTTTAATTGCCCTTAATATCAACGTTTCATTCTTTTAATGAGTAATTGTGATGATTCTCCTATATAACTTTTTTGCAATCCATACAATTTATTTTGTATACATTATATTTGGTATCGGTTGATTTAAATTTATAGTTTATATGGCTAAACCTATTTCTCACTCTATTTGGATATTTCCAGGTGACATCCAATATCTTTTCTTATTGATGTAATCTTCCTGGATTCTGTGGTGTCATAATTCATTATACAATTTTTGTTTCTTTATATTTTTTATTAGCAAAAGTATTATAATTTTTTCTGTCAATTATATTTTCTTCGGCCGCTATTTTTTTGCCAGTTTTATTTTTATATTTTCCCTGATAGCTACGAATTATCTCTGTTTTGGTGACGTTAGAAGTGTCTAGTTTCGTGGAAACGTCTAAAGAAGAGAATCACAGATACATTCAGGAGGTGCTAGAAGAATTGAACCTAATGAATAAGGAAGCTTCAACCTGCATTGCTCGTGGAGTAGAGCTCACAGTTGCACACAAACTCACAGAGAATAGAAGGTATGAGAATCTAAAAAAGTCCGTCGCTATGTCAAAGGTACTTTGTGAAAAACTGAAACAAATTACAAAACGTACTAAAAAAATAAAATAAAAAAGAAATAAAATTATGCCGAACATCTGTGCAGTTCCTAATCGCAGTGTATTTATGTCCCTTGATTGAAACTTTAAACCTGAAAATTATTGACATTTTTGAATTAATTGATTGAAGTGATGTTTATTTTAAGTTTGAAATAACAGCCTGTTCGACCACTCGTAAAATTTACAATCTTTGAGAGATTAATGAAATATTTGTTCTTATTTAGATGATATAATGACTTATCCACAGTCCCAACACAGTTTATTTCAAAATTATGATTATTTGATAGTGGAGTTTGAAAATAAAATATAACATGCTACAGGTTTCTGAAATAATATTGGCTGAAAATTGGTAGTCAACTCAGAATATTGGTCAACTAACAATTTGCTTTCATGTAAATGAACAACAGTCCAATCGGTTTCCATTCATTTTCTTTTATAATACGAATAAAAGCACTGTGTTCTCGCATGAAATATAACAAAACGGTTTGTCCCTTCTTTCTTTTTTCTTTTCATTTCTTTTGAAAATTGCCATGAAACAAGCGGAAGAGGTGTATGAATAGTCGAGCCATCTATACCCACACGCTTCGTGATTGTTTTAACATCAATTCACTTTTCCAAAATTAATCCGATTTGAACAAAATATCTGTTATTCGGCGGAATCAAAGTATCGCGGAAGTAACGGGGAACAGTGTGCTCACTCATTCAAAAGTTCATTGCTCAAAAAGTTTGAAAGAGGACAATGCGGTTTGTGAATCATTCTAAATTCTCCTTACAAAGGCCTTCAATTGATTGTATTCGTTTGTCGAAATTCCAAACGGCATTGACCGCAGGGATATATATTTGACGTGAACGAATATATTTTTCACGCGAGAGGCATTGATTTCTCTCTCCTCCGCACGCATACATTTTATAAAGCTATCAGCTGTTACTCACATCCCGTTACAATTTCCCGAAAAGTTTGTAGACCAATAAATTATTTGTATATTCAATTATCCTCATGACAATGAGGCCTGCCAGGTTTTAGGATGGGAACAAAACAGAGCTCTCGTTGTTTCGGAGAAAAGAACAGTATGTAGAAATCAATGAGTAATGGAGTTGAGGGTAAGGTAAAATGCCCTTTGGAAACCTGGAACTCACGGTTTTTTTAACTGATGTTAAGAAATAGTGGTTAAGTCATGTCGTAAAAATGATGAGGCAAGGAATAGCCCTACCAAGTGAAGAAAGAAAAGTGTAGCAATTGAGATACTTCAAGTTAAGGACCTGAAGAAGAAATGACTGCTCTAGCTAACATGACTGCTTTAGCCTGCTGGCTTTAAACAAGGAAGCTAGCTAGCTGTGTTATAGGCTTAGTGGTAAGCTGCAAGAATGCAGGCGATGAGGGCTAAGATGAAGGAGGCTAGATCCCTACACTTGCAGCAATTCTGATAATCCAAGTTGGCTTTTATCTATTTAATTATATATTTTAAAAAATGCAATAAGTGATAAATTGATTTTAATTACTTGCAACAACATATATATATATATATATATATATATATATATATATATACTAGCTAAGGTACCCGGCTTCGCTCGGGAAATCATTTAAGGCTGAATGATGATAGTATTTTTTTGGGCAAGGCTTCAATGTTTTCTACTACACTTCCGTCGCAGGCGACTTATAAATGAGAAATTTTATATTTGAAGAATAAATAAAAATGTGTTCTAATCTATCCCTTGCCATTTTTTAACTCACCTTTTTGAATACTTCAAACCATAATCATGGATAGTATTTATTACAATTAAATATCGTTTATAATGAAACTTATTTCCTGTCAAAGACCAATCCGAACACATATAGTTTATGCATGTAAGGTTATATTCATAATAGTAGATCTTAGTGGTAATCACTTCCCGTAATGCCCAGCATTTCACAGGAAATTAGTAAACTCAATTAACTCTATTAGCCTCCGTCTATTTCCGCTCTCGCATTGGAGCTATCCACACTCTTCTCCTTAAATTATTAATTCAATATTTTATTGTAATAATTTATCTACCTAATGGCATTAAATAAGTGTTACCCTAAAAATAATTTCAATTATATTCAAAAAGCCAGTCGAGGGGAAGAGATCGTAGCCGTCCCTGCAACCTAAGTAATACTTTAAACAATCATATCGAGGTTAAGAGCATTTTGTCTTTTGTCATAATGACATTAACATTTAATTGTTATGATAGTACATATTTGTTTCAATAACATGAAGATATCAGAAATAAGATAGTATATAACCAAAATCAAAGAGTTTGATTCCCTACTACTTCCCCTACCACTCCTTGAGGTAATTCAGCACGATTTTTTTTAAATTATACATTATACAAATTAAATAATGGAAATGCTCTTATAGTTTAAATTTCTATTGGAAATAAATAACAAAGTTATTTTCTAGGGAAAATAAATAAATGAGGAGGGGGGGATTTATAACCTCACTAATCCGAATCATACTTAGAACTAAATAATCGAAATAGATAAGGCTAAAACATAACATCATTTGTCATAATATGCCTATATTAAAAACATTTAAGTGTTATAAACTTATTTAAATAAGTACTAATAAAATCGTTGACTCCCGCTATAGATTTAGCTTATATCCCGTATTTACTTCATTTTACGACATAAGTGAATGAAACAAAAGTTGCTCTAAATAACAAAGTAAACTACTTTTGTTATGTGCACCTTTGCCGAAAAACAAATAGAAAATGAAATATCGTGAATTTTTACTTCAGGCCTCCCTTATAACTCCCACTCCCGTTCGAACCTAAAAATTTTAATATAGCTTATAATCATGGGAGAATTAATGCTAATTGACATACCGAGTTTTTTTAAGTTCGGTTTAATCGTTAGCGCCCAATAAAATAGTTGACTCCCGCTTTAGTTAATAGTATATACTTCGTTAAAAGTCAAAAATGAATATTACAAAAGTTATTCTAAACAACAAAATAAACAACTTTTGTTTGGCTCATATTTGCCGAAAAACGAATAGAAAACAAAATACCGCTATTTTAAATTCAGGCCTCCCTTTACAACCCCCCACTCTGCCCGTCCCTAGAAATGTTAGTATGGCTTATTATAATGAAAGCGTTAGTGCTAATACACATACCGAGTTTTATTCATTTCGGTTGGGTCTTTCGTCTCAAATAAAATTGTTCACATTCGTTATAGGTTTTTGCGTATATCTCGTTTATAATTCAGTATACGAAAAAAGAGTATATAGCAAAAGTTACTCTAAATAACAAAATAAACAACTTTTGTTATGTTTATATTTGCCGAAAAACCAATAGGAATCGAAATATCGCTATTTTTAATTTCAGGCTTCCCTTATAACCCCCACTCCTGTTCGTCTCAGAGGATATTAATATAGCCTAAAGTCTAAGTTGGGTTAGTAGTAATATACATACTAAGTTTCATAAAATTCGGTTCAGCCGTTTATGCGTGAAAAGGTAACAAACAAACAAACAAACAAACATAAACGAAAGAAACAAAATGCAGATATGGTGTCTATGACATGTGATAACGAAAAAGTTATCGTGAAATTTCGCGAAAAAATCAATTGTACAGGACAGAGGTTACAATTTTATATATATATAGATATATATATATATATATATATATATATATATATATATATAAATTTGAATAGACCTCATTTTCGTCATCTCCTGGGTAGGATCGATGGACATTTGAAGAAATTTTCCGAAAATCGCGTCATGTGTACGACCTCAATAGCTGATTTCCCATAATGGAAATCTGCTAAAATGATTCTGGTGCGGGGAGTCTTGACGTGACCGCCGAGGTGGTAAGGTAAATGGATACATATTTCGCAACAATATTTTGTTTTAAGGAACAATGTATTGTTCAACAATTGTACTCAATTAAATGACCGCTTCATTGGATCAGTAACCTTTTTGACTCATAATAATAAAGATATTTACTTATATTTTAATATACACGACATTTAAAAATGAACTCAATTTCGTCATCTCCTTGGAGGATCATAGGCATTTGAAGAAATAACTTCAAAAAGTACGCCATGAGTGATGCGTCAAAACCTCAAAACTATTAAATGTAACTTTTTATCAAGGATGTATAATAGGAATACAAAATGATTTCATTGAAATCGAAGGTCTTCTCTCCTACTTTCCTCCAAATAATTCTTCACAACTTACAGCTCTCCTGGTCAAAATAAAAGTACAACTACTAAACTGTATAGCAATAATTAATAGCAAAAAATTGTAAATGTAAAAAAAAAAATCCTGAATGGCTCTGACACATCTGGAAGAAGGCCAACTTCATTACTTGCCCTTCTTGCCAATTGCGGAAGGGTGGAGAAGGTCACGTGTCATTCGTCAAACTATTCCAAAGGCCTTTTGTACAGTATAAAAATGATTATGGCCCGTCAAAAGGACTCCCAAGCCTATAGATGAATGAATAGGTCAAACGGGCGGCCCTGATTCAATATCAGCTGTAGAACAAGTTGTAACCTTTCCAGAAGGCAAATACTCCCCCTATCTACAGAATTTTACAAACTGCCTCTCTCTGTGTGTGTAAACTAATGAATGTTTCCCCTTGGTCACGGCATCACACGTGAATGGCTAGACCAATTTATGAAATTTGTTATTGTGAGGAAAAGTTTCTTATAAAAGAAAAAAAAATAATAAAGCTGAGAGAAACATTAGAAAATTTAAGAAAACTTAACGACCACATTAACTTTTATAAAATCTAAAATAATATCACGACATTTCGTTTCCTATTAGTTTCCCGGCAAACATGCACTTAACATATGATGAATATTTTGTTATTGGGATTAACTTATATTACACACACATTTGCCACATAACGAAGTATAAACGAGATATATTCTAAAACTATAACGGGAATCAACAATTTTAGTGACTACAAGAGATTGAACCGAACTAAAGAAAACTTGATATGTTAATGAGCATTAACTTATCCATGATTATAAGCCGTATCAACCTTTTTAGGGGCGAGTAGGTGTGGAAGTTCTAAGGAACGTATGAAATGATAAATCACCATAATTCGTTCGGTCATTGTGTTTTGTCGAAAGTGCAAAAAAAAGTTGTTTATTTTGATATTTTAAGTAACTTTTGATATTCACACTTTTGTTGTATAACGTAAATTAAACATGATGTATACACTAAACACTATAGCAATTTTATTATAACTCATTAAAATTCATTTCCTGTTATTCATATTTACCGTTCTACTTCACTTGAAATACATAGTTAATGTCTTGAAGTGAAGAAAAAAAAAAATATTGGGGCTCGGGTTGACCGTGCAAGTTAGGGCGTTAGTCCTAATCTTTCATGGCAGACTTAGAGTGGCGGGTTCGAATCCCGCCCTGGGCAGTAGAAATTTATTTAATGAAGGCCTCATAAACTCTTTAGGCCCACCCTGGCTAGAAAAGGGTGGTAACCTGTAGATAACCCGTCCCAATTAGCCTAGTTGCATAAATTGGACGTAAAATAAAAAAAAAAATATTCTGGTAAGATAACGCAGTTGAAAGATTTCAATCAGTAAACCTTCCCACAAATAAATTTTTCAAAACACCTATAACTGAAAATAACAAAATCAAAAAGCAATTACTGTTGGAATTACAACAGAAATTGATAAATTTAAACAAAATAAAAAAAAAAAAACTTTGCTGATGCACTGTTCCATGATTTATACAATGAACTCTCGTTTCACTCCCTATCTTTAGACTATACCAAGGTAAATAAGCTCCACTATGCCAGAGCAATAGCCAGAACCAGGACAACTTGAACAAGAAGCCTTGGATTAGACATGACACCGCCACCTGCTGACACTGTGTATCCTCCAGGAACCTGAAGACATCTATCACTTCCTCGCTGTTTGTCCCATTCTCCGGGAGCTTATTTTCAGCAATTTTCTTTATGTGGGTATTCTAGTTATTACAGAGAATTTAGAGTCTAAGTCCATTGAACTAATCCCTTCAGGATTAGTAAACAATTAGATAAAACTCAGATTAGATTTATTTGTCGTGAAGTTGATCTATTTTAAACTGTAAGTAGTTTTTCGCACATTTAAACATCTTTAATTATTAACCAAGCATTTTCTTTAATTAATGTTTTATTTTTATTTCGGTCCAGAATAATGGGTCTTTCAAACTTAGATGGAAGGCCGGAGCCAACGTTACATTGCCGAAATGCTTGGGGTAGCGAAGTCTACCATTCACTTTAATAAAAATGAAGAATAATTTTTTTTTTTTTTAAATGTGTTAATTTATCTTTTTATTTTTTTTTTATTTTGTATTTTTTTGTAAATAATCAATAAAAATTATTCACTTTTGGCAGATTTTGTTTAAATAACCTATAGATTAACCAATTATTTTAATTAAAAAGATTAATATACATATATATTAAGTATTTAACAAAATTATAAGAGTAAATCTAAGTGTCCGGTTTTTTTTTTGCGGTTGAGTGTATATATATATATGAGACTGTCAATGTTCTAGCGGTCGCAATGATTGTTAAATCGTTAGCAAACTCGATATTTAGTCGTTTTATGTAAAAAGAAAGATCAAATTAGTTAATTCGAAATATCTCTCTTACTATACGTCGGATCGAATTGAGTAGAAACAAGTCTATACATATTTTCCATATAATGATTATTAGCCGTGATATTTTGATTTTATAGTTTTCCGCTATCAGTAAGCCCCACTCCTACTATTGCCGTATTAATATTATTTATTAACGTCCACTTTTTGCAACTGAGGCTAATTGGGACGAGTTATCTACAGGTGACCACCCTCTTCTAGCCAGGGTGGAACTTAGGATACTATTTAATAGACTCCGTCACTAAATAATTTCCTTTGCCCAGGCGAGAATCGAACTCGCCACTCTAGGTTTGCCATGTGAGATAAAGGTCAACGCTTTAAGCGCCTTATTAAAAATAAGCTGTTATATATTGAAACTGTTAGGTTAAATACCAAATATTGTTTTCAAAAAACAACAACAAATACGTTCTGTTGACCCCCCCCCACGTTATTTTCTTTTTGAATTACTTAAATCTCAGTGATTGAGGTAGAAATTATTCTGATTCATTTCAAATTACTCCACTAGCTATAGTAAATTGTTTTCAATGAAATCAGTGTGTTAAATTCAGATATATTTTTTAATCGTTCATCTTTCCGGTTTAGACCAACTCTATTTATTCATCGCTGTGAAACTGGCTGCCCTGTTTGTTTACAATTCAACCACTTTCCGTAGTAGATATTATTAACTTGTAAAATGACTGAATGATTTCTTATTACCGTTTGAATTTATTCCCTTAACATTCACGATGGCTTTACCAATATGTAGATTTATCTCTTGAAAACCTTCCCGTGGCAAATATGTTTAGTATACAGAATCCCTGCATGACCAACTTTTTAAATTATTATGTATTTCTAAAATAATTATAATTTAATTTACTGGGGAATAAATTTACTTTCAATTTGTTTTTTAGGCATCGCCGGGTACCTTAGTTAGTGTATATATATATATATATTAAAGGCTACAGGAAAGGTTTATGCTCATATCCAAGTGAAATATTCTTTGAGTTCCTCCAGTATTTAAAAATATAAATACATTTTATAGATCCGAAGATTAAATAAGATGGAGGAGGCCAAGAGGGAAGCGGAGATTTGAGAATGATTCTCAAGAGGTATAATTAGGAAATAAAAACCTCGGAGGAAGAGAGATTGTGCCGATAATTGCATCTTGATCCCTTTATCGGATCTATAGCCTTCTCTATTACAGCTCCAGGATTGTCGCTCGCTTTATCTCCACTAGGTGTCCCCTCAGTCTCTCATCCAAGTAATCCTCAATCCCTGCCAAGACTTTTTATATATATATAAAAAAAAAGAAAAAGTATTTTGTTTCTTTTGACAAGCAATTACCCCCGAGTACATTTTAAGGTCGAAAATGCACTTTGGTTGCAAAAAAAGAATTAAGTCCGTCACGCAGGGGCTGCGTTAACTAAGCAGATTTCCCACGTATTTCCATTCATCTCAAAACATAAAGCTTCTATGAGAAAGAAATTTGGTATTTAGGCTTCAAATAAAGTGCTTCATAATATAACAGCTTATTGTTGACACGACGTGAGTAGGAGTAAGGGTTTACCACAGGCGGAAAACTAAAAAAATCAAAATATCTTGATTAATAATCAAAATAATGAAAAAAACGTTCATAACAGCATAGAAACTTAAATTTATTCGTTTTATAATAAGATTGGTTTTTTACAAATTTTCGATCCGACACCCCCCCCCTCCCACTGGCCCGCTTTCAGCCATTAACGAACTTGATCTTTTTTTTACGTAAAACGATTAAATTTCGAGTTTGATACGATCAAACAAAAATTGCGACCGATATATATATAAAGTTTTGAACGGGCATCATTTTCATCATCTCTTGGATGGGATAGAAGGACATTTGAGGAAATATTTCGAAAATTGCGTAATGAGTCCGATCTCAACAGCTGATTTCCTTCAGGGAATTCGCTTATATCTATATTTTGCCTTTGCATATGTCAATGAAACGCTATATTCAAACATTTCAAAAGAATGATAAAAGTCCGTCACTCGGGGGCTGCGTAAACCAACAGGTGCTGAAACGGCCGAACTAGCTTTTGGCAGAAACTCAAGACTAGAAGCAAAAATAGCCGATCTCATCTCGTCCGTTATCTGCGCACACGTAATAAAAACTCAAATATGTCGGGTAATATTCAAGATAGAGAATAAATGAATATAACAGTATTTATAGTAAATTTAATTTGCAAATCGATTGATTCTATAATTTTTCGACCTGACGTATAGTAACGGAGATATTTCGAATTTTCGAAAATCCTCCCCTCTAAACCCGCCCCCTCCCACTGGTCCGATTTCAGCCAATAACGTAACATGATCTTTATTTTTACATAAAACGTTTAAATATCGAGTTTGGTAACGATCGAGGAACGATTGCGACCGCTAAAGCGTTAACAGACAAATATATATATATATATATATATATATATATATATATATATATAATCGGACCTAATTTTCGTCATCTCCTGGGTAGGATCGATGGACATTTGACGAAAAATGTTGAAAATCGAGTCATGAGTACGACCTTAATAGCTGATTTCCCTTAAGGGGGCCCCTAAAATGATTTCAGTTAGGAGACCTTTCAAAATCCTCCTATTTGGAGACCAATGAGAAGCTAATGAACAAAATTGTATATATTTTTTGTTTCCGTCAATTGGATAAAAAGTTGCTAAATGTTAATGTGGAAAAAACGAAATCGACGCATTCTATGTATTAATAACATGAACGGACAAATTTTCAATTTAGTACATCAATTGACTACAAACTAACTTATATCGATTACCAATGTTACATTTAGTTTGGTATTTTAGTTTACATATGACCTAATATTTGTATCTTGGTGAACAAATCAGAGGAAAAATACGGTAATATAAAAGTGTTGATATCATTTTATTTTGCGTTATTTTGCAGCGTTATATTTTTATATTTAACGCAATTCTACTCAACTTTAAATATTTGAAATCATACAAACATTGATGAGTACACCACAAATCCCCTTCTTTGTTTGATAAGAATTTCAAATCAAATCTTGACAATATCCTTTTTCATAACATTTCTACATTTGATTTTTGTATTGTAATCGGATGGATAAGTTGAAACTGAAGTTGACTTGAATTCTTCAAAGCAAAGCAGAAGGCAGCGGTTATGCATATTCAGTAGGAGGTAACACTTCAGCCTCAAGACTCGCGACAAACTTCGAAAATGTGTAACTCAAAGCTAAAGTGATACGGTACGAAATTTGCATCATCTTAAGTTTCTTCCCTAATAATATTTTCCTTCGTAGCACTCCCAGGGCATTGTTGGAAACCCCTCGAACACCCGTCTACGCTGACGGATGACGATGTAATATTCCCAGTAGAGTAGTAGGTAACTTTTGAGGTACCATAGCTTGAGTCAAGAATAATAGTAGACGCTAATAGAAATATGGAAATAGAAAGACCTAACTAAATAATCCGAAAAGCCTTTAGTTTTCAGAAGATATCATTTGAGGGAAGTCAGCTATTGAGGTCGTACTCATGACACGATTTTCAAAATGTTTCTTCAAATATCCATAGATACTACCTAGAAGATAATGAAAATAAGGTCCATTCAAAATAATATATATATATATATATATATATATATATATATATATATAAATATATATAATATATAAAATTTCCATGTCACAATGTTAGTTAGCGTACTCCTCCGAAACGGCTTTACCGATTTTTACCAAATTTTATATGCATATTCAGTAGGTCTGAGAATCGGCTACTATCTATTTCTCATACCCCTAATTGATAAGGGTTGTTCACCCTTACCATTTTATTTTTTTAATTTTTGGACGAAATTTTTTGTTTTTATTTTTTTATAATGTGGCATTAAAAAATACATACAACCCTAAAGTTTTACTTTTTTAACACCAACCCCTATTTTTTATAGCCATTTTAATTATTTAATCATTATCATCCCGCTCGATAACTGATCAATTATAGTGTTTTTAACTGTACTTCGATTAAAATTTCAATTTGCAATGACAATCAACAAATCCCAAGGCCAAACGATGTCTATTTGTGGCTTAGATTTGAGTAGACCATGTTTTTCACACGGGCAATTGTACGTAGCATGCTCTCGAGAGGGTAAACCATCCAGTTTGTTTGTGCTCGCTAAAGATGGGCTAACAAAAAATATTGTTCACGCTATAGCATTAAAAGATTGATGCTGTTTGTTAGTGTTACTGTCGTATTTAATATGTGATATGTAATTTTATGAAATAAACTATAATAACATAAAAATAATATTGTTTGGGGTTTGTTATTTTTATATCCCCTTATCGTTCATAGCGCTCCATGCCTATTTCACGCATATACCACATACTTACACACTTATAATACTTAAGTTACTTTTTGTCTACACTAGAATTTATCTAGAAACTATAAATAATTTATAAGGCAAAACAACGTTTGCCGGATCAACTAGTATATATATATATATATATATATATATATATATATATATATATAATTATTGTTTGATCGTTACCAATCTCCATATTTACTCGTTTCATGCAAAAATAAAGATCGAGTTCGTTAATGGCAGAAATCGGACCAGTGGAAGGGGGGTTAAGACGGGGGTATTTTCGAAAATTCGAAATATCTCCGTTACTACACATCGGATCGAAGACTTAGTTCACGCAGCCCCCTTTTTTCTCTGAAAGTTTGAATGACTAGTCATTCGCTCGTTATTTTTCAACAGTAGATCTACTGCAGGAAACAAAGAGTTGTACGCATGCGCCAAGTTAGTGTCTCCATTCACAATTATTTAGGAATCAAATTTATATTACGGGTTGGGGGGGGGGGGGTTATAGCAACCTGGAAGACACAATTAAATCCGGAATAAAATTTTACTCTCAATTGTATTTCATGTGGGCTTGCAAGCGAGGAATAGTTTTGATAAATAAACATGTTACTGGATAATGGAGTTTTAGCAGTTTGAAAAACCCCAGTTATTGCCTGCAGGTGATAGCGATTTGGCGAATCTCTTCAGTTGATTTAAATTATTTGAATTAAACTCAGTTCCATACTCAAACTAACCTCTCACGTTTTTTTTTTTTTTTATATATGTCATTATCTCTATTTTTTCTCTTTTATTTTGTTTCTCATTCACAAGCATTTTTTTTAAATGTAAATCCGTTGGAAGAGTATTCCGAATTGTCTTGTATCATTAATAATACTTATTTTGGCTTTTATTTACTTCTTATTTATTATGATGTTAATATGCGTTAATTACGTATTCAAATACATAAATAGAACAATTGGATCAATAGCCCATGAAGTCGTGTGCTATGGCATTGGTAATTGGGCCAATTGGTCAGCACTATCCATTTACGTGGCGCATTGTGCCATTACTGACATAGATTTATGACGTGATCATTAACTGACACATTAATCTTGTTTAGCGCCTAGACTGTAATAAAGTAAGTAATAGAAAGAAAGTCCGTCACGTAAGGGCTGCGTAAACTAAGCAGGTTTCCCACGTGAAGATTTACAATAGAAAAATATGCATACTAGTAACAGCAGTAGTAACGAGTCTCTATACCAATTTCACGAGAGCCGAACAGTTAAGGAAACGGCCGAACTAGCTTTCGGGGGAAACTCACGAATAGAACCGACATCAGCCGATCTCATCTCGTCCGTTAAAACTTAATAATTAAAAATGCTAGTATCTTGGTTAATTTTCAAGATAGAGAATAAATGTATATAACAATATATATAGTAAATTTAATTTTCAATGAGATTGGTTTTATACGAGTTTTAGACCCGAATTATAGTAATGGAGATATTTCGATTTTCTAAAATCCCCCCTCTTAATCCCCCTCTCACTGGCCTGATTTTACCCATTAACGAACGATCAAACAAAAATCACGACCACTAGAGCGTTGAGAGACAAATATATAATTTTGACGGACCTCATTTTCGTGATCTCCTGGGTAGGATTGATAGAAATTTGAAGAAATTTCTCGAAAATCGCGTCATGAGTGGACCTCAATAGCTAATTTCCCCTAAGGGAAATCTGCTAAAACTGCTGTATATGTTTCTTCCAGGGAGCAATTCAAATGAATAAAGACAAAGATAAGGGAAATATATTAATACAACCGACGAGGCAAGGTGAATATAAGTAAAAGAGAGGCAACTCCGGAGGAGAAAAAAAAAAGTAAAGAAGTTTCAAGTAAAGTAAGAACTAGAGCTGATGGAAGATTTTGTATTTTTAAAGGGCCGACAGCAGAGACTTAGGCCATCTGATGAATATTTAAACTGTAAGTCCTTGCTCTGTTTAGTTGTCTTTATTAAGGATCTTGTAATTGCAACTGCGGTTAACAACCTACACACCTAAGAAGATTGCCTAAAAGGTCATCTACATTTAGGTTTCATTTATATTATCAGCCCTACAAATTATCAGGCTTAATGAATGGACCGAATATTCATTATTAATAATAATCCTTTCTACAATATCACTTATCAATTAGGAAGGCGTATTAATGAGAGGTCTACAATCATTAGTGCTTTATAGAAAAAAGGTAATGAATGATGTTTATATTAAATTTCAGTAATCCTTAATGAAGACGTATAATGCCGTAGAAAACGTGTTTACTGAGCTTCGCAAGTTCTATTTAACAGTACATTGGAGAACTATTATACATTGGCGGGTATTTCCGTAACCAATCTATCGAGGGATTCTTATCAAACTTATCTCTCTCACTTTCACTATCTTTCATTGAAGGAATGTATAAACTTCAACTTAAAGATTTAATGATGGAGTCGGAAAAGGAGGTAAAACAACCCACTCATCAATGAAATAGGTAATTATAACAAACAAAGCACTGCTAGGTACGTACACAAACGAACGAAGCACATTTTACTCTAACACAAGAAACTGACTGAATCAATACCCAGCAGGCTAGGCTAAAGACATGTAACACCTTTATCTTAATCCCTATTTTACCTCTAATCATATTAAATAATCATAAGAAAGTCTGTACTTGTTAATATTATTAGCTCATATCTCTTAAATTTGTAAATATTTAAAATAACTGGTATTCACTAAGTTGCAATATGACTGCCTACTATTAGTCAATTGCATTTCAACAATCCTCTAATTAAATAGAAATTTTTATTTTATGTTTCTTTTTGTAAATTGCAGTGGTCAGAAGGAACACTATGAATTATCTTGTAAAAATTCTTCTTATTCAATAAAGGATTATTATATAATAAAAAAATAAATAAAAAAAAGGAGTTAAGAGGTGAGGTAGTCTAAAATAGATAGTAAAGACTCCGATATTGGCTAGTAATGGAGGTGTATGACACGGTTAATGAAACCAAAGTACAAATCACATAATACATTCCAGCAAGATAGTGAAACCTGCCAACTGGCTGTCAGCAAAATTTAGTTCCCCAAAATTTGCTTGCATTCTGTGTTATATAATATTCCAGCAAGATATTGATGTATAATGAAAGAAATCAATGGGTTGACAGGAAAGTATTGTCGTCCACTACGTGCTACCATTCCAGCTGAGTACTGAAAGATAATGGAAACTATCAATGGATTGTCTGCAAAATTTAGTGGTTCACTATTTTGTACTCTTCTATGCTATAAATTCCAACTTAATAATGAAAGTATAATGGGAATTACCAATGGGTTGACAGCAAAATTCAGTTGCTCACTATTTGGTACTCTTCTGTGATATAAATTCAAAATTGATATTGAAAGTATAATGGAAGTTACCAATGGGTTGACAGCAAAATTTAGTTGCTCACTATTTGGTACTCTTCTGTGATATAAATTCAAACTTGATACTGAGAGTATAATGCAAGCAACCAATGGGTTGTCAGCAAAATTTAGTCGTCCACTATTTGGTACTCTTCTTTAATATAAATTACAACTTGATACTAAAAGTATAATGAAAATTACCAATGGGTTGACAGCAAAATTTAGTTGCTCACTATTTGGTACTCTTCTGTGATATAAATTCAAACTTGATACTGAGAGTATAATGCAAGCAACCAATGGGTTGTCAGTAAAATTCTGTTGCTCACTTGTTGGTACTCTTCTGTGATATAAATTCAAACTTGATACTGAGAGTATAATGCAATCAATCAATGGGTTGACAGCAAAATTTAGTTGCTCACTATTTGGTACTCTTCTGTATTATTCACTCCACCTGAATACTGAAAGTTTAATGGAAGCTACCAATAGGTTGTCAGCAAAATTTACTTGTTCACTGTTTGGTACTCTTCTATGATATGAATTCCAACTTGATACTGAAAGAAATGCAAGCTACCAACGGTTTGACAAAAAACTTTAGTTGTCCACTATTACCACAACATCAGCAGAGTTCAGGCCAGTAGTATCTCTGTAGGCACACACTATGCTCTGACGGTAATTTTGTTTTATGCAATTTTAATGTTTAGATAGTAAGTAAGCCGTTATTAAATTTTAATTATAAATATGTTGTTATAGATACTTGCTATTGTTGTACATTTTAGTTTTATTGACGGTTTTGTAATATGGCCAATTATGTAGATTTTTTAAAAATAGTTTTAGACTCCTTAATTATGGTGCTTTATTGTTTGTAGCTCTGAGGAAGGGAATGCAATTCCCGAAAGCGCTCAGCGTTTGTAAAAGTAAATTATGAGGAGCCACAAAGTGTTTCTGATTAACCTGTCTTATTGAATACTTTAGTAAACTCAGTTAGTTTACTGGTGACGTATATTACTATTTTCATATAGGCCTTCCCTGTTCTGCAGGTTTGGTTTGACCTACGTAATCTGTGTTACATTTTCCTTACTGTAACTTCACGATGTAAGTAAAAAGGTTCTAACTAATAATCAAGCATTATAATAATGAATCTGAGTAGAGATGATTCAAACATCTTCTCAAGTTCCTTT
This sequence comes from Riptortus pedestris, assembly GCA_019009955.1. NCBI lineage: Eukaryota > Metazoa > Arthropoda > Insecta > Hemiptera > Alydidae > Riptortus > Riptortus pedestris. The sequence goes on along the minus strand of CM032231.1, from coordinate 110,351,133 downwards.
ATGATAAAAATAGTTATTATTGCAATAAAGCAATTATTGATGTTTATAATTATTTATGAATGACCATTCACTATTAGCGTTGTAGACATAACTTTTAATTGTGGCTGTTAATATTCGTCTAAATTTTCCTCCGTTTCACGGTGAAACCCATTATGATTGTAGAACAATTACAACCTCGTTAATAAAGACAACTAATCAGAGAGGAGTTCTCGTCTTAAATATTCAAGAGATGAATCCCAACCGCTAAGACTCTTTCTCTTTTTAAAAATACAAAGCCTTCAATTGAAAGAACCTTTTCATCTCGGAGACTTTTTCAGCTCTTGAATTCATTTATATATAGGACAACGTTTATAGCTAATTATTAAAAGTGAAAGTTAAACATTTCTTTAGTTAATTGCCAAATTTCGAAGAAATAAAAATGTTTCCTTGTAATGAGAGTCCAGGTAGTTCATGCCCACTCCTTTTACGTCCTTTTTTATTTTTACTTAACTCTAATAGATAATAAAACTTGCTAGTATTCCATGTAAAATTAATTAAATAAAATAGTTATTTATTATACAAGTGACGAAAGTAGATCATTTTACAACTCGAGTGAAACGTTTACCCATACGAGCTAAGCGAGTGTGGTAATTTCACGAGAGTTGTAAATTCTACTTTCGTCACGAGTGTAATATTAAATTTTTTTCTGTAATCGTGTAATACATGATCAGATCTAACCAGAATATGAACAAAATTAGGATGTTGTGAAGATTATGGTATGTTGTTGGTAGGTTATAAGCATGGTTGTGAAAGGTTATAAGCATAGTTATAAAACAGCTAGTGATGATTGTGAAGTAGTGCAAGTGCAGATTATTAACAAGGAAGGTAATTATTATTATATTTAAATTTTAAAATATATTGATTATTTCCACCAATAATTCATTCACATTTCAATTAATTTAGTTAAAATAAATTCTTACAATGTTAAGATTTAAAAGCATTTAATTTCCAACTTCAAATTATTTTTTAATTTATACTTATTACTCATTAAGAAGGCAACTCACTTTCTTCACTCTATTGCAAAATGTTTCACTTTCTTCACTCATTTCAGTTTAGTAATGTTGCCATTATTCAACGATTACAGAAAAAAATATTTTATTCTACTTATTTAATACATTCCAGGTTATCCAAACTTCCATTATTTTGTCATAATAGTACGTTTTTCATTTCCAATGAGGTCTCCTATCATCTTGTGATTATTATAAATAATAGGACAATAAGTATTATTAAAAATGTAAACCTCTATTGATATAAAGGATAAAAAGTCCGTCACGCAGGGGCTGCGTAAACTAAGCAGATTTCCCACGTGAAGCTTTACAATAGATAAATCTGCCTACTAATAACAGTAGTAGTAAAGTGCCTCTAAACCAATTTCACGAGAGCCGAACAGTTACGGAAACGGCCGAACTAACTTTCGCCGGAAAATCCCGAATAGAACCGAAATCAGACAATCTCATCTCTTCTGTTATCCGCACACAATTAATAAAAATGGAAATATCTCGGTTAATATTCAAGATAGAGAATAAATGTACATAACAATATTTATAGTAAATGTAATTTGAGATTGATTCTATACAAATTTTCGATCCGTCTTATATTATCGGAGATATTACGAATTTTCGAAGTTCCACCCCCTAAACCCCCCTTCTACTGGTCCGATTTCAGCCATTAACGAACTTGATCTTTCTTTTTACATAAATAAAACGATTAAATACCGAGTTTGGTCATTTTCATCATATCCTGGGTAGGATCGATGGACAATTAAAGAAGGTTTTCGAAAATTGCGTCGTGAGTACGATCTCAATAGCTTATTTACCTTAAGGAAAATCTCCTAAAAAAACATCTTCTTATAGCTTTCAGTACCAATATTGATTTTTTTTCATATTATATCGGCGTGGCTCACCAAATAAAATCACTTTTTTTATTTTTTATTGTATCATTGCCCTCCAAAATTAACCGTCCTAATTTCCATTCCTTTAGAAACTCTTTCCTATAAATTGTAACAATCAATTTACAAAATTTAGATTTTTTTTTTTAATAGCATGCGAAATTTTATGTATTTTTAAAAACAATCGTAAGCGTCCTCCAGCCAACGATAAAGATGAAATTAACTAATTCTAACTGAGGGCTACGAAGTGATCGTATACTTTTACACTTTCCTGGGAAGATCATAAACACTGATATTTCCCTGAGAAAGTGATGTCAGTCAAGTAAATGTCTCAATGATCACTTTAACAAACGATTATTTGTTTGAATATAATAAATATATATCATTTAAAATACTTCTAAGTTATTCACATTTTGGGACCAACGTAATATAAATGCATTTTTCTAGTTATATGAGGGGAAACAAAACAAAAATATCTAGATCTAAAATATGTCGATTCCTATAAATCAGAGATAAGGAATTATTATAAAACATGATTTCTTTATTATGACATAATTTACCTCGAAGGAGGAAATTACGACAATCATTAGAAAAAGTACCATTTTCAGACATTTATTTCCTATCATCCACCAACTATGCTCATCATCAATTTTTTTTTTTATTTTGACTTATAAAATGTTTACATATTTCACTTTTGTTATTTGTCATTGTTTTTTTTGTATTTGTTATTGTTACTTGTTGCTATCTATTTTACTTTTGTTATTAGCAGATTTCCCCTAAGGTAAATTAGCTATTGACGTTGTACTCATGACGCGATTTTCAAAATTTTTCTTCAAATGTCCATCGATCCTACCCAGGAGATGATGATGATGACTGTATATATCTATCCATCTATCTATCTATATATATATATATATATATATATATATATATATATATATATATATTTGTCTGTTACCGCTCTAGCGGTCGCAATTTTTCTTTGATCGTTAACAAACTCGATATTTAGTCGTTTTATGGAAAATAAAAGATCAAGTTTCTTAACGGCTGAAATCGGACCAGTGGGAGGTGGGGATTAGAGGAGAGGATTTTTGAAACTTCGAAATATATATTATTAAATGTACTATAAATATTGTTATATACATTTATTCTCTATCTTCAATATTAACCGAGATATTTGCATTTTTATTAAATGTGGGCCGATAACGAACGTTTCAGGCTAAAAGCTAGTTTGACCCTAACTGTTCGGCTCCCGTATAGAGATTTCTCTATTGAATAGCTTCACGTGGGAAATCTGCTTAGTTTACGCAGCCCCTGCGTGACGGACTTTTTAACTTTGTACAACTTTGGACATTTGAAAGGGCAAATCACTTTTGATGTGATGTCCATAAACAAACAAATATTATGACATATGACAACTGTTCTTTAATAATTAATTCGAAAAATTTGAATGACCCCCTGTTTTTGGCCACTTTGGTGTATCTTAATGAATATTTAATTCCTGGCCGAAGAATTTCCGTGTAGTTTATTCTCTAAAAGCAAATTCACTAGTATATCCAATAAATGTCGATTGACAATACCATGGTAAAGTGGGATTTTCCTTCAGCAGTTGTCGGGGTAAAATGGGATTTTTTTTTTTTATGTCATTTTGACATTGGAGTTTTAACGATCTTGTGTATATAACACTTTGATGCGAGTTGGGCTAGTTCTGTTCAGCATAGAATCTGTCTATGCAAAAGCTATCTTCCGAAACTACTCCCCAGACAGCTGAGATGGGCAGTTACCCCCAGGGGTGGTGTGACACTTTAGTCAGTCCACTCGAGATACCTCGTTCAACGAAATACATGTTTAATGGAAACTGTGGGGAAAGCTAAATCCACTATAAGCGGCAGCTTTGTATTCCAAATTTTCTACGAAGGAAAATGTGAAAGAGGTGGAATGCCTTTAAAATAAAAGATAAGAAAATATGTTTAGCTCACTGGGAGAATATTCTTTATGGCCAAAATGTCTTAGAAGTGCATTTAAGTGGTAGAAACTGCAAACAGCGACTTTATTATTGCGTATAATTTTGAATTATTATTCATAGTTATGAAATTATTACAATGCTATGAAAACCTGAGTTTATTTTGATATTCAGCAGGTAGAGTTCGTCTATATCACAGATTATGTTAACATGATTTCAGAAGTCTCCTACAAAAGAGCATCTACGGAGAAAAAAAAATTGTTTTTTTGAAGGAAGCATACTTGGAAAAATGTTCTTTCCACGTCCAGTAGTTAACTTGGACAAATGTTCAATATTATATTTGAACATACATTTACGTCCTCTGTTCATCATTTTACGTTGTTCCCTGGGCATTTATTTATCTTTGTCGAAGAGAACGCTAACTTACTTTTGACATCTTTAAAAGGCGTCTCAATACTTCAATTATTCGTGCTTGAAGTTAAAAACTTCTGAATTACTGATATTTTTTTTTTCTTTTGGAAAGACGTTTCATCGTATAGTGCTATTGTCATAATAACTGTTTACGTTTTTGGCCCTGGTGTTCTTTTTCTTTTAACTGGAGTAGGTACTGTTGAAAAACGAAAATTTAACATATGCATGTAGTTATTATTTTCTAGAAAGATACACATTGATGCTTCAGTTCATTAAGATGGTACCTTTATTTAAGGGATATTGAAACACCATCCTTAAAAGTAGATTTTGATTAACCCTGAGTAAAATCCTCGTCCAGAGATCTCGCTATAGAACGGACATACAAAATGCATTTTTGGAATTCATTTAAAATTAGTTAATTACAAATTCATATACGGTATATCCGTCCATATATATATATATATATATATATATATATATATATATATATATATATATAGGAAATATATATATATAAAAGAAAAAAGACATTTTGTAGAATATATTTCATAAATATTTTTATGGCAAAAAAAGGTCCTATACAAATATTCTTTGCCCGTAGTTAGATACAAATTTGAATGTATTTTTTAAAAAAATTTCTACTATTATTCTAGGTCGAAAATTTTTCAATGTTTGTTCAACTGCCAGCTGGGAGTGATATACTGGCGTCCAAAGCACTGAATAGGGAATATGGGAAAGTCGGGAAAATTGCAAGGGAGGGAAATTCCGTTCTCAGGAGGAACAGGCGAATGTTCTTTTCATTTAAATCAGTCATTTCACCCTCGCCTCAAGACATTTATTAGGAACTCCAGGAGAGGAATGAGAAAATATAGCCTCATGCTAAGTATGAATTGGAGAGTTTATTAGAAAATAAAAGGGGACACGGCCCAAAGCTTTACGAGCCCCATAGAGAACGGTTAGCGTTGTTCCCAAGCATAGATTGTTCTTGGTAGAAAAGAATTATGAATGAATTCCAGTTTTATCAGATGTAATTCAACTCTGGGCGTCGTCCATTTTCATCAGCTGGGAATAAAAAAATATCCCCTCTAGTCACTTTTGGTGATATCTGATGATGATTAAGCTGCACAATTCAGAGAAAAGCCGCATCTAATTTGATTTTTTTTCCATAACAACTAGTAGCCAAATAAATTAGCTTTTCTAATCCTATATACGTCTAGAAGTATAAGAGAGAACCATTTGACTGATAACAAAGTTGGGCAAAATATGAGTATAACTACTAGCAGCCAACTACAACTACGTTTTTAATTAGAAGTTAGTAGTAAAATTTGTCCGTCGCACAGGAACTGCGTTAACCAAGCAGATTTCCCACGTGCGTCACGTATTTTTATTTATATCAAAACTTACAGGTTCAATGAGAACAATATTTGGGATTTCGGCTTCAAATAATGTGCTACGCAATATAAAAGCTCATTGCTTATTATATGACATGGAGTACCACCGTGATTAGATAATGAGAAATCTTTCAGTTAATTAAAATAAATTTCCATCTGCAACGACTTCTGAATTGTAAGAATAATTTATATTTTAATAGCTCAAATTTTATTAGTCCAAGAACTAAAGAAGGGGGGGGGGCGGATGAACGGAACGTATTTGCATAAATCTCACAAAGTAAAAAAGATAAGGTAAGGTTAGAAACGACAGGTTAGGAGAAGCTCCGCCTAAGCCGAGAAATGACGAAGATGGTCGACGTAATACGAACTATACCCGACAACAGACTTCATAAAAATGCAAATATCTCGGTTAATATCCAAGATAAAGAAAAAATGTATATAAGAATATTTATAGTAAATTTAATTTGTAATAAGATTGGTTTTATACAATGTTTCGATCCGATGCATAATAACGGAGATATTTTGAATTTTCAAAAATCTCCCTTCTAAACCCCCCCCCTCTCACTGGTCCGATTTCAGCCATTAACGAACGTGATTTGTCTTTTTACATAAAACGTTTAAATATCTTGTTTTGTAACGATCAAACAAAAATTGCGATCGCTAGAGCGTTAACAGACAAATATATATATATATATATATATATATATATATATATAGGTACATAGTTTTGTATAGGTAGTATTAGTGGCCATTTGAGGACATTTTTCAAAAATGGAGTCATAAGTATAACCTCAATAGCCGATTTTACTTAAGAGAAATCTACTAAAATTAAAAAAAAAAACAGATGATTTAATTTAATAAATGTGTTAATTAAAATCAGATGCGTCCTAAAGGAAAAAATTAACCGAACAGTTAGTGGTCTACAGATAGCCCTTCCGAATCAACCATATTATCACAAAGTGGACGTTAACAAATACCAACATCTAACGATGAATCAATTCTTCGGTTTCCCATGTCTTTAACCTCGCTGAGCCTTAATAATACTTATTTCTTCAACCATGTTTGCTCCTAAATTAATGAAACACTTATTTCACTCTCTTAAATGGACTAACTTAACTCTTCCCGGTAAACTTTTGAGGAAAAAGTATATTAAACTTCTAGAAGTTTACTTAAGAACTTCATTTGTGTAGAGATCAAACAGAAATGCTATTTCAACGGCTTAGACGTCTACCGCTTTAATGACTGGGAACATTCAGAGATTTTTTAATTGCCGAATGGATTAGAAACTTTAATCTTTTGAATATTCTACGAGCAAATGCACTTTTATTTCAGCGAATCTCATTTCCAGAATATGAATAACAAACTCAGAAATTTTGGAGGTAATAATCAGTGAAATAAACCAAATTAGCAACCTTCATCTAAACTAGAATACAGAACAAATGAGTTTCCTCATCTGGCAATAATTAGAATAATTTTAGTAAGCATTTCGTTTTAGTGATCAACATAGTGTTAACACCAGAAATTAATCGTTAATACATTTATATATTTATTACGAAAATACGATAATGATCTAGTAATACCAGGGATGTATGAGGGGTTACGAGAAATAAGAAGTAATCATTTCTAATACCAAAAGTTCTATACAAAATTTCACTAACAAATATATTGTACATATATATGAAACCAAAAATAATGACTGCCGTGTCTTGATTTCTGAAAGAACAAATTCCACTACTGTAGTTGAAGTGAAGAATAAAATAGCCATTGATGGTTATATTCATAATCAAAAGCACATACAACAAATTTCTCAATTCTATTGAGGCATTCACACGAAACATTTACAAATTTTATTTGGCGGTCCAAGCCAGAAGTCAAAATATTGGATTTGGTAAATTTAAACGTCGTTTAAAAGAAAAGGTCCGTCATCCAGTAACCTAAGCAGATTTCACCCACGAAGGTTTACAATAGGTAAATATATACATACAGGTAACACTACCGTGAATGTTAAATGAATAAATACAAAAGGTCATGATAAATCGTTCAGTCAATTTACAATACAAGTTAATAATTTCTACAACCATAATCTGCTGATTTGAAAACAAACAGACTAGAACAACCTTTTAGCGTTGAATAGATACATAGACCGGAAAGACAAACAATTAATGAAATATATCTGAATACAGCATATTAATTTTATTGAAAACTAGCTAGTGCATTAATTTGCAATGAATCAGAATCAGTTTTATCTCAATCACTCAAATGTAAGAAATCAAAGTACAAAAGAAAGGGTTGGGGCGGGGGGTAAACAGAACGTATTTGCATATATCTCACAAAGTAAAAGTTCAACGAAAACAATATTTGGTATTTTACCTTCTAATGAAGTGGTCCATTATATAACAGCTTATTATTAATATGACACCAGTAGGAGTGGGGGTTTACCGATAGCGGAAAACTATAAAATCCAAAAATCTCTGATAATGCTCATTGTACAGGGAAAATGTCTAGAATAATATTTATAGTAAATGTAATTTTCAATAAGATTGTTTCTATAAAGTTTTTCGATCCAACGTATAGTAACAGAGATATTTCGAGTTTTCAATATTCCTCCTCTCGAAACCCCCCTCTCCCAGCTGCTAACGAACTTAATCTTTCTTTTTACATAAAACTACTAAATATCGAGTTTGGTAACAATTAAACAATAATTGCGACCGCTACAGTGGTAACAATCACACACACACATATGTATATATTATATATATATATATATATATATTATATATATATAATATATATATATATATATATATATAAACTACTAAACTACTGTTTTTGTCTCTGTTAACTAAAAGTATTCTAAAAAAAAAAAAATTGTTGTTTTTCCTTTTATAAAACGAATTGTACCGTATACGGGTCATGTCTTATGAAGAATACCATTAGTCGGTTAACACCAGTTAAAAAATCGAATCCTCATACAGTCCCCCTAAAATATTCCCTAAAATATTTGAATAACAAGTACAAAAGTTCATAATAGTATATTTCGTACCAAGGGCCGAAAGTGGGCGTTTGCCGGCCCGAGATATTTTTTGACCGATACGTAGTCGAGGTCATGAAAAGTTCGAGGTTAAATGTACCTCTTTGTTAGAAGGTTATCTTGTGGTTATGGGGACATGATGAATGTTTATGTATGGATTGTTTTACGTTATGTTATTATGTAAGTTAATAAAGAGAGATGAACATATGTGTGTTTCATTTAATACAACTGATATATTTCAAAATGCTAAAAAAAGTTAGTTCGTTTATTTTTGATTTATAGAAATGTTAAAAGTACAATTTTGGTTGTTTGAAAACATAATACCCTTTGAAGATTCTATTACTTGTTTTTTGTTTGACACTTTCACACTTTTACTCGTAGTTTTTGGCTGATAAACAACCGATTGCCGTTTCAAAAAAGCAATACTTTTTGGAAATTGGGTGAGTTGAATATTTTCTTTTACTTTTAAACAACTTTTTATCATGGAGTACTTAATCCATAAAGTACTGGGTTTGTTTTGTTTTGATAGGACCGAGAGATATACGAGTAAAACTTCATCATTCACATCTCCAGGTCTTACATTTTCCATTTTTAACCATTTCAAAAACTTTGTATACTCTTCGTCATACCTATCTTTTGATTTTGCTGGTAACAAATCTGCCATGATTTCTTTTGCTCTTCTATTTATAGATTCTGATATATTATTAGCCATATTTACTAAATAACTAAACAATAATACGAGCAAAACAAACTAATATAATGTATATAATGAAATGAATGAATTAAAATAATAAACAGCTGATTTTGCGGCCCTAGGGCAAAATATTCATTTTCGGCCCTAGGGCGGCCAAGTGTAGCTTTCGGACCGCAAATTAGGTGTGTAAAACAGGTGATTACATCGTAGTATGGTGAAATAGTATTTTGAGCCGTTTTAAAGAAATTCTTGACAATTTTGATGCCATGGCTCTGGAAATGAACTGGAAATGTTCGTTTCAATTAAACCCCATTGAATTTAAATATCATTTTAGACAAATGTTTTAGTTTGCTTAGTTGAAGGTTGTAGTTGGTTAACCAAGGTTATGTTTCCACTAACACCTTCCAGTAGACATTTAGTGTTTATTTTCCTGAAGATGACAGAATTGTCTGAAGATGATTACAGAGCCAGCATTGCACATTTTGACTCATATATTCTGAAGCAAATGCTTGTCGATGCAGATGCAACTGAACAAATCAATAAATCATAACAATTAAGTGCGACTGTGATTTCCTGCCCAAACCAGTTACCTATCGAATTCTCTCATGGAAAAATTATTTCAATCTATTTCATCAATATTTTCTCTAAATATGAATTATGCACAGCTCCAGCAGATTTATAATTTACGGCATGAAGATATGCAGTACAATAACGTGAATAAAAAGCACATGAATTTCCATGCTAAACAATGGCGGCACCCCAAACAATGAGTGGGAAAAAATCTCGTGGAAATATAGGACTGAACAGGAATAAAAGGGGACAAGGGGTTTGGGAGAGTGTGGACGCCTCTCAGCGCTACCTGGTGGCCCAGAAGATAATTAAAGGATAGCCAGCTTGTTTATGGGACAAGGAATTGTCCCTTAATGAATTTGAAGCTCTCTTATGGGTGCCTTTAATCCTTCACTTCATTCTGACCAGAGCACATAAGCCGCTAAGCTTTTCCCTTTTTCCATTTTTTTTTGTCTCGGTTCCTTTATATTTTTTTTTTAACTTCTGACCTTTTATATCCTATTCAAAAAGCAAAATACAAAAAAAAAAAAATAAAGGATATGCAAAATCCGTATTAAATCTTCATTCGTGCATTATATTCGTTACACATATGGGAATCATATGTAAAATTAAACATTCGGAATAAATACATTTTCTACTATTTAGGTTGCTATTATTTTCGTTTAATACAATTTTGGGAGCTCAGGTTAGCCATAAGAATTAAAGCGTAGGCTCTAATAAACTCCGTAAACCTTCCTTCAAGAGTTCAACAACCTGTGTGGGCAATAGGAATTTATATAGTAACAAAATAAAAGCTGTAATCCAAACATCCAAATAACTTGTCCTGATTAACTTCAATAGTACAAAGAAGACGTTAACAAATAATATTAAAGTATTTTTAGGATTTTTTGCTGAAAGAATTTGTATTATTTAGCAGTTTTCCCTAAGGGAAATCAGCTATTGAGGTTGTACTAATGAAATAATTTTCCAAAAAAAATTTAAATGTTCATCCTACCTAGTACATGACGAAAATGAGGTCCGCTCAAAATTTGTATAAGTTCTTCTTAATTTCATGGCAAGGGTCACCAATAAAAAACATAAGAAAAAAAATTGTATATAGATTTATATATTTATTAGTTGACACTCTAGCGGTCTAATTTTTGTTGGTTTGTTTTGTTTGTTCGTTACTAAACTGGATATTTAAACGTTTTATGTAAAATCAAAGATCTATGGCTGAAATCGGACCGGAGGCCTGGGGGAATTTCGAAAATTCGAAATATCTCCGTCATTATACACTGGATCGAAAAAGCACAAATCTTATTGCAAATTAAATTTTATCTCATATTATATCATGAAGCACATTATGTGAAGCTTAAATGACAAATACTGTTGATATTCTACTTTTTGAGATAAATGCAAAAGCGTGGCGCGAGTGCGAAATCTGCTTAGTTAACGCAGGCCCTGCGTGATAGGGTCTTCTAAGTAGTAGAGATAGTACGTGATTACTAAATCAGGTATTTAAATACAATTTATAACTATACTGTCTATAATCAAAATTTTTTAAAAAATATCAGAATATTCTTTCACAAAAAAAAATTTAAATTCTTATATATAATCATTTGCAAGAAAATCAAAATTTGTAATAAAAAAAGTCCTCACGCAGGGGCTGCGTAAACTAAGCCGATTTCCCACGCGAAGTGTTACATTAGAGAAATCTGCCTACTAACAACGGCAGTAGTGAGGAATCTCTAAACCTATACACGAGGGACGAATAGTTACGACAACGGCCGCCAAAGCTCTCGCATAGCCGACTCCTGCCGACCGCACACACAATACAAATACAAATATCTCGGTTTATATTCAAGATACAGAATAAATGTATAGAGTAATATTTATAGTAAATTTAATTTGCAATAAGATTGATTTTATACAATTTTTCGATCCAACGTATATTAACAGAGATATTTCGAATTTTCAAAAATCTCCACCTCTTACCCCCCCCCCTCCCACTTGTCAGATTTAAGCCATTAACGAACTTGATCTTTCTTTTTACATAAAACGACTAAATATGAAGTTTGGTAATGATAAAACAAAAATTGCGACAGACAAATATATATATATATATATATATATATATATATATATATATATATATATATATAGATATATAGATATATAAATAGAGTTTTTATCGGGCCTCATTTTCGTCATCTCCTGGGTAGGACCGATGGGCATTTGAAGAAAAATTTCGAAATTTCCCCCATGAGTACAACCTCAATAGCTGATTTCCCTTAAGGGAAATCTGCTAAAAGAAAGAAGATATTTACTTAATATCAAAATCAGCCAGACCTTAATGGATATAGTTTCATTTTCGATAGTTTAATTACAGTGTTTCACGAGAGAAAAAATGTCAAATAAGATGTCGATTTTAATCCTTCTCGTATACAAGATAAGATTATAAATTTCTTATCGAGGGTGCATTAACTTCTTTCTTAATTAAAAGCAACTTCTTTCTTAAGTTGCCTTTCAGTTCAATAAGAAATGCTCATATAGCTATTTAATTGTTCACAGATGATTTAATCCTTCTCGTATGCACGATAAGATTATAAATTTCTTATCGAGGGTGCATTAGTAATTAGTAGTAAAGGGCAATAGTAATTTATTTAGTGACGAACTCATTAAATAAAATCCTTAGTTTCACCCTGCCTAGAAAAGGGTGGTGACCTGTAGATAACCCGTGCCAATTAGCCTTAGTTGCAAAACGTGGACGTTAGTAAATAATTAAACAAAAAATTGTTGATTTAAAATTTAAAAAAAAATTCAAGTTATTTAGTTTAGTTTTATTTAGTTGCATTCTGTTATTAAGTTGCTTTTTGTTAGTTTGTATTGTTTAATTTATTCTTGTTACTATTTCTGTTTAGCATATTCTTTATATACATTGTTATTTTTGTTTGTTCTTTTTCGATGAGCAATATCCCCTCGCTGCGAACGCTCCAAAATAAATTTAAAAAAAATCCAAATTATGTTTATTAAGTTGACAATGAGTGAGCTATAAAACTTGGCACACCGGCTCAAGCCGTTGTACTACATAGTTTCTGCCATGTTAGCAGATTTCCCTTAAGGGAAATCAGCTATTGAGGTTGTACTCATGACGGAATTTTCGAAATTTTTCTTCAAATGTACATCGATCCTACCTAGTAGATGACGAAAATGAGGTCCGTTCAAAACTGTATATATATATATATATATATATATATATATATATATATATATATATATATTTGTCTGTTACCGCTCTAGTGGTCGCAATTTTTGTTTGATCGTTAACAAACTCGATATTCAGTCGTTTTATGTAAAAAGAAAAATTAAGTTTGTTAACGGCTGAAATGGGACCAGTGGGAGGGGGGGGGTTAGAGGGGAGGATTTTCGAAAAATCGAAATATTTCCGTTACTATACGTCGGATCGAAAAATTGCATAGAACCAATCTTATTGCAAATTAAATTTACTATAAATATTGATATATACATTTATTCTCTATCTTGAATATTAACCGAGATATGTGGATTTTTATTAAATCTGGGCGGCTAACGGACGAGTGACTTTCCCGCCAAAAGCTAGTTCGGCCGCCTCCTTAACTGTTCGGCTCGTGCAATTTCTCTATTGTAAAACATCACGTGGGAAATCTGCTTAGTTTACGCAGCCCCTGCGTGACGGACTTTTTTTTTTGTCTGCTCAAGAGATTGAGGTGCTTCTTTACTCATGTTGCTCCTCAATCGTCTTATGGTCTTATTAGACGGATGAACGAAAACCCAAGGCAAAAGGTTATCTAATCAGCTCTCCTCGATAGTTTATGCGAAATCTCAAAAAATTAAGCGTATTTAATGGAAATTAAAATGTTTTGGAATATGAAACAGCTTAGAAATCGCCTCAAAAATATTTGAATGTAAATGAATGAATAAATATAGCGACTATTTTTACATTATGAAATATTCAGGAGGCCTTGAGGCCAGTAGCATAAGGTAAGTATGCATAAAATGAAGAGATTGTGAGTAAATGTGTGGGAAGTCGTATACTTTGATAACACGGAGCTTCCTACACTATTATGTGGTACAATTTCCACTTATTTTTCATACCTCTTATTTTTTAGCCCATTTTAAAGGCAAACAGGGATTTATGGTTTACTAAATGTCTATTTCCGAGAGCACATAAAGATAAAAAATAAACGTATTGAAATTAAGACAAATGTTCTAATTTGTTTTTGATTGTGAGCATTGTCATTTCGAATATTTATTGGATCGTAAATGTATTTTTCTTTTTCGTGGCTTTCAAGGAGGGAACAAACACACGTTTAAATCTGATTGATTAACTGACCGTTAGTACCGTATGGGTTTCCGATTTTTAGCAGATTTCCGTTAAGGGAAATCAGCTATTGAGGTTGTACTCATGACGGGATTTTCGAAAGTTTTCTTCAAATGTCCATTGATCCTACCAAGAAAATGACGAAAATGAGGTCCGTACTAAACGAAAAATAAAAGAAAAAAATTCACATAATAAAAATATATAAAAAGGGCAGTAAAGAAGAAACAGAAATCAAATACCTCAAGCATATATACTATAACATTTTATTTTAAATTAATCGATTTTAAACTATGACGCGAAATAATCGAGTTCAGGATTGACTTGTAAATAATCGATTTTCAGTTAGCCCACTTAACCAACCTCGGGAACCTCTCAGTACCATCTACCTCCTCTGTGAAGACAGTCGCAACGTAATGTAAAAGGTAAACGAGCACTTCAGAAATGTAAGTAGCAATTTATAATTAGATTTAATAAATATATCATAGATGTAGGCACCTACTAATACAATATATAGCAAAATAATTATTAAGGGGCGTGTTAAATTAATGTTATTATTATTTTTTTAAATAAAAGGGATAGCCCCTGAAGAGATGGCAAATAAGCCTTGAAACATGTAGGGCAGGTTCAATAAAGTTTGCACCGAAAAAAATGTTTATTTTTTTTATTGGGGACCCTTGCCATCAAATTTGTAAAATATATAAATATATATGTTGTGTGTATATATGTATATATATATATATATATATATATATATATATAGAGAGAGAGAGAGAGAGAGAGAGAGAGAAAGAGAGAGAGAGAGAGTAGATAAAATATTTATGTAACATCATTTATAGGAATGAAATTCACAATAACATTGATTTTATACTCGTTTTCGATCCGACGTTCGAAGATATTTCGAATTTTCGAAATTCCTTCCTCCAAAACTCACCACAGTTCGATTTCAGTAGTTAACAAACTTGATCTTTCTTTTTACATAAAATATCCAGTATGCTAAGTATTAAACAAAAATTGTGACGGCTTATGTATAGGTAATAGGAAATATGTTGTGTTTTGATATCAATAATGTGTTATACTATCACGTGGGAGATCTGCTTAGTTTACTTAGCCCCTGCGTGACGGACCTTTTATGTAAGGCTAGGTTTTTACAATTTTTTTATGTATTTTTATTGAAAAAATATACAACCAATTTATAACCAAATTTCAGGTTAAAATTGTTCTTTGATTTGAGGTAGAAGAGGAAAGAGCAATAAATGTAATCACAGTGATGATTACCAAATCACTGGGCCACTCAAATTTTAATCATCTTGGGTTAGGGGAATGTGACCTGGCCAAAGTGATTAGAGTTGGGGGTTGAATTGTCCGGAAATGAGGGAACGGAATTTCATACAATCGGAATTCCTCTAAGGGATGAACAAATTCATTGACTAGGGCAGTAAGAAGGTACAATAATATACTTAAAATCAATCTGAGATTTTTCTTGTAATATTTTTAACTTTTTGGATTTGTGAAACTCGAAGATAAACTATTTAAAGTTTTGAGAGTACGTTTTTGAAAAAGTAATAAAAAAATTAAATTTAAAATAAAGAGTATGGTGTATAATGTCGATTTGGTATAGTTTGAGTACATTTTGAAATTGGCCCCGACTGTGGTATGGAAATTGATAAATTTTGATTTAAAAGTCCGTCACACAAGGGTTGCGTAAACTAAGCAGATTTCCCAAGCACAATTTTGATCTCATATCACCACATAATCTCTATTTCTATGTGAAAACCAAATATTGTTTTCATTGAACTTCTACTTTGGGAGATATGAGTAAATACGTTCTGTTGACGCCCTCCCCCTTTTTGTTCATGTATTCGTAACATTAGAGTCCTTGAGTTTATTCTGATTCATTATAAATTACAGTAATAGATATAATAAATAGTTTTCATTAAAATTAATGTATTATGTACAGATATATTTCTGTATTTTTTTTCTTTTTACGATGAGGAAGGTTGGCTGACTTGTTTGTTTACAATTCAGGTGATTCCTGTTGTGTAGGTTATCAAAATGTAAATTTAATGATTCATTTCTCACCATGATTTGTATTTATTCACTTAAAATTCATGGTGGTGATAAGTGTTACCAATATGTAGATTTCTCCATTGTAAAACTTCACGTGGGAAATTCGCTTAGTTTAAGCAGCCCCTGCGTGACGAACTTTTTTTAAATAAATGTTTAACCCTCCGTCGGCGCTTGATCTCTCAGATACACAGTTTCAAGAAAAATATTTGCCACTCCTCCTAGCAGAGAGTGGTGTTGTAGTGCTTCGAGTTATGTGGTATAGAGGACTCCACCTCAAGGTATGTTGTGTCACTGTGTTTAACGGATTCGTGTGTTTCACCTGTCATTAAATATTATCTCCTAGATACCATGCGCCCGATCTCGGAAGTTTTTTTGAAATCTGTATTTCATAAATATGTACATCAATTAAGTTTCTCTTTATTTAATGGAATCATATAAACCTATTATTCCATTATTTTGCTTAAACATGAGCTTTCAGAAGAACTTGTACAAGAATATATTGCACGACGCAGTGACAATAGTAGACGTTTGCCAACCGAACTAAGGACGAAACTTTAAGACTACAGAGACTCATAAGAGTACACTAACTCAAGTACAGAACAGCATAAAAAAAAGGCCCTCCACTAAAACGAACAAAGAATGGTGTGAACCAAGCAAGACTGAAAATAAATGTAGGTGTACTAATTACTGTTGTGAGATTTGCAAAAACAAAATTTGTTAACAACATAGTTCCATGCTTTGTCCTAATTGTAATGCAACTCTGCAAAAGAAATAACAATTAAACTGATATTTTTAAAATTTTTTGATGATTTTCATTAAGTCTTATCTAAAAGTGATTTCGTGCTACTTATTTTTGATTGAAGTTATATTTAGATATTTTTTTTTATATTGTTCACAAACTGAAATGAAATATGTATAATTAAGGCATGTGCATTTAAAGAATTCCTTTTGATATTTGTGTTTTTTAATTATATTTTAAAAATTATCGTCCATCGTTTCTTTATATTATAATACTTGTCACTTTTAAAAATTATTTACTTCTTTCAAACAAATACTTCCTCTGTTATGGTTTCTAATCACACGCTGAACATTTTAGTGCAAAATATATATTAAAAAACTGTATTTCCGTAAAAACGGTTGAGGATGATCTGTGAGATACACGCACCCGATGGCGGAATATTCTTGACGCGCCCGACAGAGGGTTAAGAGAGTTAATGAATATATTTTATTAGATATAATTATTAAAATAATATATTTTATAAAATGTATTATGGAGTTTGAGCTAATCGTATAATAAATTAATTATATAAGTATAAAATCTGCTTAATATTATGTAAAGAAATTGAAATTTAGCAAATGTTTAATAGACTTCAAAAATATTTTACATATCCTACTATGTTCTGATAACATTTGTTGGGTCTCAGGTTAGCCATGCGAGTTAAACCGTTGACCTTAATCTCTCATGGTAAACCTAGAGTGGCGAGTTCGATTCTTGGCTGGGCAAAGGAAATTATTTAGTGACGAACTTCATTTAATAACATCCTAAAATCCTACCCTGGCTAGAAAAGGGTGGTAACCTGTAGATACCCCGTCCCGATTAGCCTGAGTTGCAAAAAGTGGACGTTAATAAATAATAATAATAATAATCATTATTATCTTTATATTACCGAGAGCTTCTTTATCTTACAAAGCTCCTATTAAAATTATCCTAAAGGCATTAAAAAAAGTCTTGCAGTATTTTTAAACATGAAGCGATTAGCATTAGTATAATTTACTCATTTCTAGGTGTTTGTTCTATTTTTCAGAAGATTTTCCTTAAGGGAAATCAGCTATTGAGGTCGTACATATGACAAAATTCCTGAAAAATTTCCTCAAATGTCCATCGATTCTACCTAGGAGATGATGAAAATGAGGTCCGTTCAAAATTATATATATATATATATATATATATATATATATATATATATATTTTTTTAACTGTCTGCCGGCCGTAATTTTTCTTTGATCGTTACTAAACTTGATTTATAAACGTTTTATGCAAAAATAAAGATCAAGTTAGTGGTTGAAATCGGACTAAGGGGAGGAGAGGTTTAGAAGGGGTAATTTTGTAAATTCGAAATATCTCCGTTATTATGCATCTAATCGAAAAATTGTATAAAACTAATCTAATTGCCAATGTAATGTTCTATAAATGTTGTCATGTACGTATTTTCATTATCTTTAATATTAAACGAGATATTCGCATTTTTTTAATTTTCGGCCTCTAAACCCCCACTCCGCTCGGGTTGGCCGTGCGAGTTAGGGCGTTGGTCCTAATCTTGCATGGCAGACTTAGAGTGGCGGGTTCAAATCCCGCCCTGGGCAGTAGACATTTATTTAAAGACTGACTCATTAAATAAACTTACCCCCCTGCCCACCCTGGCTAGAAAAGGATTGTAACCTGTAGATAATCCGTCCCGATTAGCCTAGTAGCATAAAGTGGGCGTAAAAATAAAAAAAATAAAAAACCCAAATCCCACTCCAACTCATTCCAAATTAACAATACCCTAATATATTATGAATCACTTTATTTGAATACTAAATACCAAATATGGTTTACCAAATTCTTACTTTTTGAGATAAATGCAAATACGTGACGCATGTGGGGAAATCTTCTTAGTAACTTATAGACCTTTTGTTTTATTGGTGCTCCTTAATTTTCCGACAAATTGACCAGTTAAAGTCTGCTGATATGGATAAGATTTAGCTTTACCACCTTTTGTAAAACGAATGTTAAAAAATAGGAAATATAACTAGATTAAATTTTATATTGCATTTAAAAAAAAATAGAAACATATTTTCACCTGGAAAAAGAAAAGAAAAGCAATTCAAAAACATAAATAATATAAGTGCGGATATAGAAAGTATAAGAAAGGAGAGGACAACGAAGATATCTCGGAGATACAAGCTTCCTTTATGAAACTAAAAATTTCATGCCCCAGAGTTTTCATTTTAGCTCTCTTCCACATATTTGTATCGCCTTCATAGTTCACCAGACTAGGCCACCACCTGAGACTACAATTTTCCGCCATGAACAAATCCGCTTTTCCGACATTGGCTTGAGCGAATTCCTTGAAAATTCCACATCTAATTCGGTTACTCAGGAAGAAAAGAAATGAGATATATATCACATATTCAAATCGAATTAACTTTTCACGGAGGTAGGTATGTAATAAGATTTATTTTATTTAATAATTCATGGAATAATATTCTAATACTGGCATTTAAGTTAATACCCAAATGATATTAACATTTGATAATAAACTTTAGCTATTTTCAACACTGAAACTTAATATAAAGTAGGTACTTGGGCGTTGCTCTTAGAGTCACTTGTTAAACCAGAGTAGTGGGTTCGATTCTCGCCTGGGCTAGTAGACATTTATTTAGTGATGTGCTCATAAATAAATAAAATCCCGGCAAGAGAAATCCATCAAGCAGGGGGTGAGTAAACTAAGCAAATTTCCCAAGTGAAGTTTTACAATACAGAAATCTACATATTGGTTACACGTATCACCACTATGGATGTTAAGTGAATAAATACTCTCTCAAATTTTAGCAGTCCCAGAACAAAAGAAGAGGGGAGGGATCAAATGTACGTATATGCATATATCTCACAAACTAGAAGTTCAATGAAAACAATATTTGATATTTAACCTTGGAAAGAAGCAGTTCATGACGTAACAACTTATTAATATGATATGAGTAGGAATGGGGGTTTCCTGATGGCCGAAAACATCTCGGCTAATATACAATATAGAGAGAGAATACGAATATAACAACATTTATAGAATGTTACATTCTATACAGGTTTTCGAACCGACGCATAACAACGGAGATATTTCGAATTTTCAAAATTTTAGCCCTTAAAGAACTAGATCTTTATTTTTACATAAAAAGTTTAAATATCGAGTTTGATAACGATCAGAACCGAAATTTTGACATAAAAGACCAATATGTATATATATATATATATATATATATATATATATATATATATATATCATTTTGAAAGTACCTCATTTTGGTCATCACCTGGGTAGGATCGATTTGATGATATGTTTTGAAAATCGCATCATGAATGCGACCTCAATAGCTGATTTTCCTTTAGGGAAATCTGCTAAAAGGGGCATTACCTGCCGATAGCTTGTCCCTATTAGCCATGGTAACAAGAAGTAAATTTACTATTCATATGTTTATGATTATGTATTGTTATCTATTAACGTCTATTTGGATCTTCTAAGCCTGTGACGGGTTATCTACAGGTTACCACCCCTTTCTAGCATGGGAGGGACTAAGGACTTTATCTAATCAGTTCGTCATTAAATAAAGTCCTATTGCCCCGGAAAGAATCGAGCTCACGACTTATGACACACATAAACATTTCAGAAAATGAGATAAATTCCAGGAAACTAAATTTTATTTTTCCCGCTGTCTTTTCCAGCTGTCGGTGTTTCTCTTCGCTCGATGCGAATTTTCAATGGGTCTCCACTCACTTCTCTACAACTTGTTATATTATTTAAAGTTTGTTCATGGAAAATCAGGTATGTTCCTTTTTTTTTCTCTCTAAACTTGGCAGTGTCGTGTTTCAATCCGTTCATTTGTAATTCTCCAGAATCATTTAAGCTGAGGTTATCTTAAAAGAAGTTTTCAAGGTTGGGCTATCATAGTTGTTGATAATCGAGTGGACATCCATTAAAAATTTGAAGATGAAGAAGAGAAACTTGAGGAAAAATTTTCTGCTTTCCCCAGCAGTACAGTTTTGGGAATAAAATGACAGGAAACATTTAATTATAGAATATTATGGCAATGTGATTGGTTCAATTTGAAATACTAAGTACAAACTTTAACCTTTAACTGGGTAGGTCCCTAGATGAGACACTACTAGGTAGGTGGGGTGCTGTGAACACCCCAACATTTTTTCCCCAATAAAGTCATACTAATGCATTCTATATTTTATATTTAATGGTCAAAACCTTTTCTATTAATAGGGGAAGCATATAGAAGGGACAACAAAAAAGAATAATGTATAAAACATTTATGATTACAGTTATTTAATTTCTATCCACAAAAAGTTACTTAAACGTTATTCCCGATAGATAAATTTTATCAAAAATACAATCAAATTTATAATAATACATATCATATAATAATGCTTTTATAGAATTATACTGTTTATATTATAAATACAAGAAAATATGAATAAAGTATATAAAAATATTATTTAACACAAGAAAATGGCTGAGCAGATTGACTTGAGTCCACACATTTCTCACATATATTTTTCATAAGGTTTAGGCACATAAACTGTTGGCATTTACAACAATAAAATTTTGTTTTTTTATCATCCTTCTTCGGACAGATTGTACATCTTCGCTGTCACTCTCCTCATCCATTTCTACGCAATGATCCGAGTCACAGTCGTCCGAGTCGGAAAATTCTGCAACATCTTCTTCTTCGTCACAAACCTGTTGAAACAACTTCTGAATACAGAGCTGTTGTTCCTCGTAAGACATGTTAAAACACCAAGCTAAAAAGAAAAGGGTAACCTGATGACACAACACTGACTGCAGAGTGACAAACGCGGGGTGTAGAGAGCAATGAGGCTGTAACACAACTGGGTAGGTGGGGTGTTGCGGGCACCCCTTGCAGGTTTTGACACGGTCGGACACGTCTGCCGACTCCCAGTAGGCGCGCTTTATGTTCAAAACAGATTGAATCAACTTGCAGATAACAAATAAGAAGCTAAAAAAAATTTCAGCAGTATTATCAAGTTATAAGTAATAAATAATTCTAAATAACTTTCTTGGGGTGCTGTCAGCACCCCGCCTACCCACTTAAAGGTTAATAAGTGTATTAATGATTTATTTTAAATTATTATATAGGACCAATTTAGTATTTTGTAAATTGCAATACTTCAAAATATTCTGTAAAAAGACGCCCTTTACAGTATTCTGTAAACTGCAGTCCTACATAATATTGTGTAAACTACAATCCTTGACAGTATTCTGTAAATTGTAATACTTCATAGTAATCCGTAAACTACTATCCTTTACAATATTCTGTAAACTGCAATACTTCATAGTATTCTGTAAACTACTATCCTTTACAATATTCTGTAAACTGCAATACTTCATAGTATTCTGTAAACTACTATCCTTTACAATATTCTGTAAACTGCCATACTTCATAGTATTCTGTAAACTACCGTCCTTTACAATATTCTGTAAACTGCAATACTTCATAGTATTCCGTAAACTACTATCCTTTACAATATTCTGTAAACTGTAATACTTCATAGTATTCTGTAAACTACGATCATTTACATTATTCTTTAAACTGCAATCCTTCATAATATTCTGTAAACTACGATCATTTACATTATTCTTTAAGCTGCAATCCTTCATAATATTCAGTATACTACAATCCTTTACAATATTCTGTAAAATGCAATCCTTCATAATATTCTGTAAACTACAATCCTTTAAAATATTCTGTAAATTGAAATCCTTTATATATATATATATATATATATATATATATATATATATATATTTATATTTGTCCGTAACCACTCTAGTGGTCGCAATAATTGTTTGATCGTTACGAAACTAGACATTTAGTCGTTTTATGTACAAAGACAGATCAAGTTCGTTAATAGCTAAAATCGGACCAGTGAGAGGTGGGAGAGAAGGAGAAATTGGTGTATAAAGGAGGAGAATTTTGGGAATTCGTAATATCTCGGTTACTATAAGTCGTTTCGAAACATGAGTTCTAGGTCATTCCAAACACAAGTATTACTATCTACTTCGGATCGGAGATAAAAGAAAATTAACCGCCCTTACCATGGCTAGTGATAAGGAGGGCTTAAAAAAGAATCTTTGTTTACGCTTGAGAAAGCACCAATCAATGTGAACTTTCAAGACTTTGCCACTTTTCATTAAGGACGTACCTTGGTTCCCACAAAAAAAAAAAAGTAGATTCCATAAAAGCGGTGAAAAGAAAGCAATCCATTTGATGTTAAAAAAAAAGCTATGGTGTTCTTGATGGAAATTATTACGCAAGGGAATTATATAAGACAAAAAAAAAGTTAATTAATTTTTCTGGGAAATGAGAAGAAGTTGAGCTTCCTTTTCCAATCTTTGTTAACTCGACCTTAAGTTACATCAGAGGTAGTCTCAAAAAGCATTGATGTGTATTAAATAAATTAATTTATATTTCATAATTAGTAGAATTATCTTCAATTATCTATACTCGAGTAAGTAAGCTGGCCAGAAAAACAGATGTATGAATCTACAGTAGATGAACAATACTTTACTTTGACACACTAACATAAATTAACATTACTGACAACGTCTAAAGTCTTAGAAAAGTACAAGAAAAAGTACGGGCGCAGATTAAAATTATTAAGTTTGGTATTATGATTATGGTAGAAAATAAATAAAAACCTTCTTTGGCACGACGACGCCAAGATGGCTAGAGTGGGATGTCAATTGGTCAGGTTGAAGCTTTTCCTGACCATGGTGATGGCATAACCCACCATAGATATCTATATTTTATTATAAAAATAGCTTCTCAATTATCTCGCGATGCTGTGTGAGTACCAAAGAACGGATAAGAAGCCCAATGCCAAAGCCCAGTGAGTCCACCGTTTAATTAAATGAAGAGCATGTTTCCTTTTTAGTCAGTTAATGGTACTATCATAAAAACCTCAAGATCTGAAACGTCTTTAAAACCTCTCTAGCTCAGAAACATCTAGCATAGAAAACTCTAGCTCAGAAACATCTAGAAAAGGAACGCAAAGCTTAGAAACCTCCAAATTTGAAACCTCCTCCAAAAACGCTCTAGGTTAAAAACCTCAAGCATAAAACCACCAGCTTAAAAATCTTTATCTTTGATACCTCCTCCATAAAGCCCTCTAGCTTAGAAACCTCTAGTATAGCCCCTATACCTTAGAAACCTCCAGCATAAAAACCTCTAGCTCAGAAACATCTAGCATAATAACCTCTAGCTTAGAAACCTTTATCTTTAAAACCTCCACCATAAAGCCCTGTAGCTTAGAAACCTCTAGTATAGCCCCTATACCTTAGAACCCTCCAGCATAAAAACCTCTAGCTTAGAAACCTCTAGCATAATAACCTCTAGCTTAGAAACCTTTATTTTTAAAACCTCCACCATAAAGCCCTCTAGCTTAGAAACCTCTAGTATAGCCCCTATACCTTAGAACCCTCCAGCATAAAAACCTCTAGCTTAGAAACCTCTAGCATAATAACCTCTAGCTTAGAAACCTTTATCTTTAAAACCTCCACCATAAAGCCCTGTAGCTTAGAAACCTCCGTCTTTGAAGTCTCCCCCAAAACTCCCTCTAGCTTAGACACATCTATCTTTGAAAACTCCTCCATAAAGCCCTCTAGCTTAGACACCTCCGTCTTTGAAGTCTCCCCCAAAACTCCCTCTAGCTTAGACACATCTATCTTTGAAAACTCCTCCATAAAGCCCTCTAGCTTAGAAACCTCTAGCATGGAAACCTCAAACATAGGAACCTCTAGCTTAGAAACCTTTATCTTTGATACATCCTCCATAAAGCCCTCTAGCTTAGAAACCTTTGTCATGGAAACCTCATACATAGAAACCTCCGTCTTTGAAGTCTCCCCCAAAACACCCTCTAGCTTAGACAACTTTATCTTTGAAACCTCCGTCATAATGCCCTCTAGCATAGAAATTTCTAGAATATCCCCACTAGTTTAGAAACCTCTAGCATAAGAACCTTATATCACTCTACCACCGTCGAAGGTACAAAGTTTGGAAAAAATAATATTAAACTCCGAAATTAAATAAATATAAATCAAACAGTGACTGTGACCCAATTAGTTTAAATACCACAAAGTATATTATTTAAGAAAAAGTTAAAATAAAAGGCCACACATGATTATGTATAAGCCTATTAGACTTTCGGCAGCTTATGTCCATGTAACCTAATTCTGAATAAGAAAGTTCTATGAAAGGTTCTAACAGAGTTGTTTCTCATATATAAAATATATCACAGAATAAATTTTAATAATAGATAATATTTACAAAAGGATGATAATTATAAATGAATTTCTAAAGAAACAAGTTGGCATAATTTGTCATAATTTGGAAGAGCGTTGCAAAAAAATGGATATAGTCATACTAATTATGTAACATGTCAATTTAATAACTTTGCTTGTACTAATAAATGAATAACTCGTTATCCATACAGTCTCATTATTAACATAATGAGCTTACAACGTCTATATTATTCACATCATTATTAAATATCCTTACTTTCGAAGAATATTTATAGCATTAATGATGTAGCGCTAACGAAGTGACGTAACAATTATTGTGGTATCAATTAGTAGTTTTTTATTAGATATAAATTCACTGCATTTCATTTATGTAAATTGGATATAATTCAATTACTCTGTATTATTAATATACAATATATTCCCGTTATTTCATTATTCGCTCTAATCACACGTCATGTTGGGGGCAAAAAAAAGTTAATGAAAAGTTGATATTTATTGAAACCCCAACTTAGTATAACTGAAATTTCCGTTTATTTGTATACTAGTTATTTGTATACTAGTTGAAAACTTATTTTTAAGGATGTTTCGAATTATTAAAAGTCCGTCACGCATGGAAAGCTTTTACTCAACAGGTTTTCAATGTGCGTCACGTATTTTCATTTACCACATTGCATTTACCTCGAAATGTAAAAGTTCAATGAGAACAATATTTGGTATTTAGGCTTCAAATAACCACCCTTTTCTAGCCAGGGTGGGACTAAGTATTTTATTTAATGAGTACAATATAGAGAGTACGTATATAATAATATTTATAGAAAATTACATTCTATACAATTTCTCGATTCGGCACTTAACAATGGAGGGAGCTACTTCAAATTTACGGAATTCTCCCCTCTAACCCCCCCCCCTCCTTTTTATATTTTAGCCGTTTTAGAAATAGATCTTTATTACAACATAAAACGTTTAAATATCGAGTTTGGTAACGATCCAACAAACATTGTGACCACTAGAGGGTTAACATATATATACATATATCATTTGAGCGGAAGTCATTTTCGTCGTCTCCTGGGTAGGATTGATGAACATTTGAGGAAATTTGTCGATAATCATGAGTACGACCTCAATACCTGATTTGCCTTAAGGGAAATCTGCTAAAATATAGCAGCATAAATATGCTTGTTAAGTTCAAAGCTATTTTTGAGGAGATCCTTACAACATACAAAAATTCGGTAACAACTTGTTGCTGAACTTCCTTACTTGTTTATATAACAAGAAAATTTCTCTGAGTCTTTATTAAACGTCAAAACCATTCTGAAATGTAATACAATAATAATTTAATGTAACGTGGTTATAAACAAAATAATATGTTGATTAATTAAGCTCCCCCTTTGATCCCGCCGCATATAAGTATATTTAGAACAAAATCATAATTCAAAGAGCGCTTCAGAGGTTGGGAATAAATAAAACCAAGGACCTTTGAGGCGAACGGCCGGTGAGTAAAGAGGCAAAAGGTTAGAAGTGGATTTCGCACGAGTAGCCCCGCCGTTTTTCCAGAACTAGAGGAGATTAAAATAAACTGAAGGGCTTGCCGACGAATACACAGTGAGAGGGATGGCTGAAAGGCAGTCCTCTGAATGGGGCCTATTACAAAAGCCCTTCCTTGCCAAACCAGCCTTGAATCTAATGAAATAACTCTAGTACAGTCATTAACCTAATGACCCTAGTCCGCTCCCTTTGAGCCCTCCAATGCCCGTCGACTAGACCACCCCGAAAAGAAAGTTTGACTCCCGAGTCGGCGAGTGAGTCTGTTTTGGCAAAACGAATAAAGAACCCTTTTATTCGCCGTCATATGAGCTCTGCCCAAAAGGATCATATAGAATATCTCAGTGTATCTCGCATGAACTGATGATGAGCCGTCATTAGATAAAGGCACCAAACGAGTTTCGAACAAAGAAGAAATTTCATACAGAAAGTGTGGGAGCGCGGCATCAAACAAAATCTTCTTCTCAAACATCTCTCAAATTTAACTCTCGGACCTAACTAAAACTCCTTGTATGCAAGATGTATGAATGGCTGGGAAGAGCAGAGATGTACAGATTCCCACTTACCTACTGAATATCCTTATATTCCGGTTTTTCGTTACAGTTCTGTTGTCTGTTCCAAATTTGTTTTCTATTTCTGTTTTTGCGTTCCATTTCTGTTTCTCATGCCCAATTTCTGTTTAGTGTTGCGTTTCTATTTTTCTGTTTTTTTCGTTTAAATTATTTTTTTTGTCACTCTTTTTTTTTTAATTTTATACAGTTTTTTTATTTTTCTGAGCAACATCGCCGCAGCTGAGAAACTCCAAATAAATAAATGTTCATTCAATATTCGATCTTACCAGATCAACAATGTTGACAATGAGTAGCCTTAATAATATATCCTGAAAGCTACCGAAAATTTGTGTTACAGATTTTGGTAGAAAAAGAGGCCACTGGACGAGAAAGTCGGGATGGAGTAGACGATCTAATGATATAGTTAAACAGTACGTATACGTGTGCCGAGAGAGTATAGAAGTTTACAAGAAGTCAATAAATTTTTCGATGCAAAAATCGAGTTAAAATACGTGCCAGTAGATTTTCCTTTCACATTTCACGATATATTTTTTGATGTATCAGTACTGTGTCGTATTAATACTTAAATAACAATTTCTTCTTTTTATCAGATTCAGGGGTTGTACTCATGACGAGATCTTTGGAAAAATTTCCTCAAATATCTATCTTTCCTACGTATTAGATGACCCAAAAAATAGTTCAAGTATATATATATTTCTTTGTTACACAATTATTTCATAATCGTTACGAAACTCGGTATAAAAGCGTTGTTTGCAAAACTAAAGATCAAGTTTGTTAATGGTTAAAATTGGACTTGGGAGGGGGGCTTAGAGGGGAATAATTTCGAAAATTCAAAATACCTTTGTTATTAAGCGTCTGATCGAAAAATTTACAGAACCAATGTTGTTGAAAATGTTGATATACACCTATTTTCTCTAACATAAATGTTAACCAAGATATTACCTTAGAATTGTTTAGTTTTCAGCCTTCTGTAAGCCCCAGCTATTAATCTTGTGATATTAACAATAAGCTGTCATTTCATTAACCACTTCATTCTAAGCTGAGCCGTTTCAGTCAACGCTAAAGACCATATTTGATTTATGCTGAAGTCAGACCTGGAATAGAGGGGGGGGATTTGAAAATGCATATTATATTCGCTATTACGAGTGGAAAATGTTATGGGATAATTTTTGTTCCATGCAATTTGTACGTAACTCCAATTCACAGAGGGAGAGAGAGAGAGAGAGTTATTTGAGTTTCTTGTTTTCAAAGCTTTCAGTAACCCCCCCCCACCCACCCATCCTTTCTACTCATTTGTTGAATGCATAGAAATAGTTAATACGTTGTGATATTGGATCAAAATGTGTTATCCCATCACGTTGGAAATATGCTAAGTTTTCGGAGCACCTGTTTGACGGACTTTTAGTGTAATTTGTGGCGTATTCCTTATTTGATTTCTCGCAATTTTCAGTTATTTTCTTAATAATGACATTCTCAATCTGTCAAAATAAGGGATCTTTCTGTTGACAAAGTTTTAGCTTGTCATAGTTTCTATGTGTACAATCCTTTGTTTTGCATTTCACTTTCAGTTCTGTGCTTAATGTCCGTCAACCGAGAACGTCTTGTCATTGCAATGTGATTTTGGATTTTTCATGTTTAAAAGTATTTGAGAAATTAAGAGGTATGTACCATAGTTTATAGTACTGTCTACGGTACTATTAACCATTTACAAATGGTGGGGTATTAATATATAAGAGACATAGTAAATATTTTAATGTCTTAAATGTATTTTTATAATAGCTAATGGTTTGAGTTCATCTGAGTAAATTTTCTTGCTGTCTGTCATATTAAAGTCTTGTATTATTTACAGCCGTACCTATTCAATGTTCCAATAAATAACACGGCTGAACAGAATAACTCAGGAAAAGAATATATGGTGAAAGAAGAAACATTTATGAAAAGTCGCTTCTCGGCGAAAAAGAAACCGAATGACAGCACATATAACATCTACAAGGATATATTCTCTGTTCCAAAATGAAAGACAATGCTTCCTATGCGATCCCATAAAAAAAGTAATCACAAGGCAGGAGATGAGATATCTTCCTGAAATATAAGTAAAAACCAGGCTCCGCTATTCCCTTAGCGCCTTGGTGAGAACGTGCACAAAAGGTAAAAGAAAGTAATTTATTTAGGCATTTACTTTTGATTTCATCTTTAATAATATTTCCTTTTTTTTCCTACGTTTACATTCTTTAATTTAGTTTAAAACCCAGTACACTTTACATCACTGCTTTTATTGATTTATTTTTACTATTATCACAAGAACGTTTGTTTCTTTTATTTTCGGCTTGAAGTGAGTTCCTCTTTCTTTTCATTGAACGAAAACACAGCAATTTAAAGCTATTTTGGGAGAATTAGACAGCACATCCCGTCGTGAACAATATTCCTCCCTTGACTACAACCTAGCTGGAGTTAATCTATCTCACCCAGTGGATATTTAATCCAGAATAGCCATTCCTTCTTCACAATTTCAATCTATTATCTATTTGTGGTCCTCCACCACTCCATCAACCTTTTTTTGTTCTATCACACTGAATTCCTTTTAAAAAAATAATAATAAATAAATTAAAAAAAAATCCTATGTACAAATACATTTTTCAAACCTAAGATCACATTTAACAACAAAAAATTCTATGATCAATCTTTCTTCAACAAAAGTCCGTCACGCAGGGGCTGCATAAACTAAGCAGATTTCCCATGTGAAGTTTTACAATAGAGAAATTTCAGAATACAGAGCCGTACAGTTACGCGAACGACCCGAACTAGCTCTTGACGGAAACTCACGAGGAGACCCGATGTTAGCCGATCTCGTCTCAAAAGCTGAAAACAGAAAAATGCCAATATCTCGGTTAATATTCAAGATACAGAATAAATGTATATAACACTATTTATAGTAAATTTAATTTGCAATACGATTGATTCTATATAATGTTTCGATCCGACGTATAGTAACGGAGAAATTTCGAATTTTCGAAAATCCTCCCCTCTAAACCCCCCCTCCCACTAGTCCGATTTCAGCCATTAACGAACTTGATCTGTCTTTTTACATAAAAGGTTTAAATATCGAGTTTGGTAACGATCAAACGAAAATTGCGACCGCTAGAGCATTAACAGACAAATATATATATATATATCTATATATACGAGTATATATATCTAATTTTGAACGGAACTCATTTTCGTCATCTCCTGGGTAGGATCGATGGACATTTGAAGAACTTTTTCAAAACTCGCGTCATGAGTACGACCTCAATAGCTGATTTCCATTAAGGGAAATCTGCTAATTGGTTCCATTTAAAAGGCTAGTGAAAAATTTCGGTAAAATCTGATTATGAATTCAACAAGTTGTTCTCAGTATTGTGATATACGTATAATGACTGAAAGTGAAAATCTACTAAAGACCGTGAATTATAACAATGTAATTACCTCAGTTGATAGTCGAAAAAAAAAGTGAGTATGAGATAATTTGTATAAAATTAAAATTACAGTAATATTGATTAATTTCGACATCTCCTAGATAGGATGGGAATTTGAGGAAATTTTTCGAAGATCGCGTCATGGGTATAGCCTCAAAAGTTGATTTCACTTTAGGGAAATCTGCTAATAAATATTTAGACAGTTGCAAACCGAATTAATAGTCATAAAGTTGGCCAAGCAGGGGGCTGCGTAAACTAAGCAGATTTCACTCGTGAAGTTTAACAACAGAAAAATGTACATACTGGTACACAGAACACCAACGGGTTTATTAAGTGAATAAATACAAATTGTAATAAGAAATCGTTCAGTCAATTTTAATAACATCCGAAGGGAAGCGACTGAAATGTAAACAAACACGTCAGCCAACCTCTCACCGGAAAGAAAAAAAAAATTACCGGAATATATCAGAATATAAAAAATTAATTTTATTGAAAACGTCTTACTATATCTACTACTGTAACTTATAATAAATCAGAAGAATTTTTATCTCAATCAACCAAATTTTAGTAGTACATGAACTTAAGACGGGAGGAGGGTCACCAGGACATATTTGAATATATCTCGTATAATGTATGTCTTTTAAACGATATTTGGCATTCAAGCTGGAGTTAGTGTGCTTTATTATATACTGAAGTATTATTTATGTAACATAAGTAACAGTGGGGGTTTGTTGAAGGATAAAACTGAAAAACGCAAATATCTCGATTAATATTCAAGATAGAGAAAAAAATGTATATTACAATATTTATCGTACGTTTAATTTCCAATTAGATTGATTATACGCACTTTTTTTAATTCGATGTATATTAACGGAGATATTTGGAATTTAATGGTTTAATTACTTCCGTTAACGAACTCTATTTTTATCGAGTTTGGGAACGATTAAACAATAATTGCGACTGCTACAGCGGTAACAGACAAATATATATTTGAACGGACATTATTTTCGTCATCTCTTATGTATGATCGATGAGCATTTGAAGAAAAAAAATCGAAAATCGTGCGAGTACGGCCTCAATAGCCGATTTCCGCTAAGGGAAATCTGCTAACAGAGAAAACTAAGCCTATGGAATGCAGTAAGAGCCTGCTACCCTTAGCGTGACCCAAGTAGTCTGCATGAATATAAGACGGGGGTGGTTGGGGGTGGCTAAGTAGCAATAGTCGAATCACGTGTCAATAGGAATCTTGAAAAACACGGGATCCCTCGGGACAAAATTATACTTCCGCCTACAGCCAGTCGTAGACCTGCTATTTTCTTTTCACCGCCCCCTCCCCCCTCACGGCCCAGAAGAAAATCGCTCTAGGTCAGGTTTATGGACTCCAATCTTGTGGAATATTTTCTATCCATGACCTCATTTGCGGTTCAATTCTCCCTCTCTTTTTCTTTATCTCTCTTTTTTCCCCTTATTTGTAGATTTCCATCTGTAATTTTTTAACATGCAAGTTGTTCAACGTAATGCTGGAACTTAAAAAAGAATTAACAAAACAATTTACAACTTTTGAATAAAAATAGTTCCGTACTTTGCATTATTAGAAACCACTTTATGGCACTGCAGGGCTAAATAACTATCCACTTAACAGTGAGGGTTTCAAGAAAAATCAGTAAATGAATAATTTTTCTTCGTGGAAAACAATATGTGTAAAGAATTCTCAAGAAAAATAATTTCCAGCTAAATGGAATAGATTTGTTCAAAGTACGTTTGGCTCAATACTGCAAAATCTAAGCTAGTCACGCTCGAGTAAAAAAACTGTCATGTGGTTTTGGCGGGAAAAGTAATTGTAGTCAGTTTGCTTTTAAATAAATTCACACATAGGAAAAAGTCCGTCACGCAGGGGCTGTGTAAACTAAGCAGATTTCCCACGTGAAGTTTTACAATAGAGAAATCTCCATACTAGTAACAGTAGTAGTAACGAGTCTCTAAACCAATTTCACGAGAGCCGAAAAGTTACGGAAACTGCCGAACTAGCTTACAGCGGAAGCTCACGACTAGAGCCGAAATCAGCCGATCTCATCTCGTCCGTTATCCGCTCACTATTAAAAAAATGCAAATAACCCGGTTAATATTGAAGATAGAGAATAAATCCATATAAAAATATTAATAGTAAAATTAATTTGCTATAAAATTGGTTCTATACAAGTTTTCGAGTCGACGTATAATAACGGAGATATTTCTAAAATTTCCCCTTCATAGCCGTCCTCCCACTGGTCCGATTTCAGCCATTAAAAAACATGATCTTTCCTTTTACATAAAACGATTAAATATCGACTTTGGTAAAGATCAAACAAAAATTGCGACCGCTAGAGCGTTAACAGATTAAAGAAATTTTTCGAAAATGGCGTCATGAGTAAGACCTCAATAGCTGATTTCCCTTAAGGGAAATCTGCTAAAATCATATACCCTTATTTAAGCCTCAAATCGGCAGTGTCTATCAACCTCGTATGTCAAAAACATTATAAATCCTGATGTTTGCAGATTTACATTAACTGTACTGATCTTGATATTCTGTTTGAAGGCTATATTCAAAATTATTTAGTATTATTCACCTGTACTTTGAAAGAATTGGAAGTAAAATATCAATATTATCAGTTACTGAATGATTTAATCTGTTTTTTATATTTCCTATAAAAGTATTTTTTTTGAACTACGAGGTTGCTGATCAACATTGTCAACATACAATTTCCTCAACTGAATTAAATAACAAATTCATTTGTGAAGACAAGTAAAATGATTTACCCAGAACTACATCCTAATCATTTTTTTAAATAGTACAGTGAAGGCCAAAGCTAATTTTCAAACTTTCGTTTTTTAATACAAATTATTATTAAATAAAATGGCGCGAAAATATTTGAACTAAGAATAATTGCATAAAGAATAACTATATATATATATATATATATATATATATATATATATATATATATATATATATTTGTCTGTTAACACTCTAGCGGGCGCTATTTTCGTTTGATCGTTACCAAACTCGATATTTAAACGGTTAATGTAAAACTAATGATCAAGTTCGTTAATGGTGGAAAACCGACCAGAGGGAGTTAAGAGGGGGGATTTCGAATATTTTTACTATATCCGTTATTTTGCGAAGGATTGTATAGAACCAATGTTATTGCAAATGTAATGTTTTATAAATGTTTTCCCACTATTTTGATAATAAAACGATATATTTGCATTTTTGTTACTTTTCGGCCTTCGGAAGCAGTTTATTTGAAGCCAAAATACACGACACACGAGGGAAAACTGCTTAGTTAATGCAGCCCCTTCTTGACGGACTTTTTGGATTTCTAAAAAAGACTGAATTAGTTAATAAACATTGAGAAATAAAATAAAATAATTTTCAACAGATATTATAATTATTGATATTTGTGGTACCTTTCTGTGTATTATTTGAAGTGCTTTTACTTTCATCGTTGAGCTGCCTTTGTTGGGGATAACGAAAACAATATGTCACAATAATAATTATTATTGTAAAATAGACTAGAACTACTTTAATAATGATTTTTCATATTAAAGTTGTGTTTACTTATAAAATATTAAATAAATATGAAAAAGAAGAACACTGCTATTTCAAGCAAACCCTCATTATTTTTCTTATTTTAGAACAACCTACAGGCATTCTGAAAATATCGTTTTTGGGAGTCCTACATTCCATCTTTAAAGTCTTTAAATAAAGGCTTGGAATGACATACTACAAAGAGATAGGATAGCTATGAAAAACCAATACAGGTTCACTGACGATGATTAAGATTCTGGCTGAGCGGTTTATCGAAATATGAAACACAAGCCACGAAACAGATTCAATATAGCGCAACTACAAAGCGTTGCTCTTTGTGAGCCTCTTCCTAAAACATAACTTCGTCTAGGCTATAACTTTGTCTAAGAAATATGAAATTGATATATTGCATACCAATGTTCATATTTCTTATACAATGGAAGCAATTTCCTCTTTTGACACAACTCTCCAATACACAGAGGATCAACATACTCAATCAGCTGGGGTTCTGATTAAAATAACCCACTAGAGTAAAAACCAATAAATATATTTTATTTTCGGAATTAACAGTTTTAGCAGATTTCCCTTCAGGAGATGACGAAAATAAAGCCCGTTCAAAAAAAAAAAAAAAAAAAAATAGGATCGATGGACATTTGAAGAAAATTTTCAAAAATCGGGTCATGAGTACGACCTCAATAGCTGATTTCCCTTAAGGGAAATCTGCTAAAATAATATAAGTATATATTTGTCTGTTAACGCTCTAGCGGTCACAATTTTGGTTTGATCTTTACCAAACTCCATATATAATCGTTTTGTGTAAAAAGAAAGATCAAGTTCGTTAATGGCTGAAATCGGACGAGTGGGAAGGGGTTTAGAGGGGAGAATTTTAGAAATATCTCCGTTACTGTATGTCGGATCGAAAAAGTGTATAGAACGAGCCTTATTGAAAACTAAATGATCTATAAATATTGTTCTATACATATTTTCTGTATTATGAATATTAACTGAGATATTTGGATTTTATAGTTTTCCGCTTTCAGTAAACCCGCCACTCCTACTTATGTTATGTTTTTGTTATATTTTTTTCTTTTTTTTTTTTTTATACCTTTACTGAGAGGTGAAATGTTTACTGTAAAACTTTAAACCTAAATAACTATACTAAACTTTCGAAATATAATCAACAAGCAAATATCCGATGACTATATATATTTCTGCTTAGTATTACATATTCATGTAAGATTGAAATATTTCCAATTTAAAGCAACTCGTCTGTTCTAAATTTCCGTCAAGCAGACGGCACAGATGCTTTGAGTGAAGATTGCACGCGAAGAGGCTGAACTTAGCAGGCATCAGATAAATATATATATATATATATATAAAAAACAGTTAATATTTGAGCTACAGAAAAATGTGTGAGATAACAATTGTAGTACATTACATTACTAATTATTTTGATTACATAACATTATCAGATTTGAGGCATAACAACGAAGATATACATATATCTTTATTTTACTCCTTTTTATTTTATTTTACCCCCACTTTTCTTGTTCCAAGCTCAATTAGTGACGATCAAAATCTTTAGATTTACAAGAAACGATTAAATATTGACCACGGCGAACAATTCAAGTTCGGGGTGTTTGTAGCATAAACCATTCACTGGCGTTACATCTCGAATTTATCCACGAATCTCACATAGTAAAGGTTCCTTCCAAGTGATGTTTGGAATAAGATGCCTCGAAAAATATATTGACTTATAGTTATTGTGAGATTCAGGTTTAATGAAAGCTGTAAACTGGAAACATTACCACATTAACGGACTATGACGTAAATTACACACCAAAACGTAAACAACCTAATATGAATAATAGCAATACGGTGAAGACGATCTATTACATGAAAAACTGTTTACCTGTACAGAATTTACGATGTAAACAAATCGACCCAGACTAAATCGTAAACCATATGATATGGATAACTAACATATAAATCCTACTCCCTACCGGACAAATTACCCAGTACTACACTTCTTGGAGTCTTGAAGATGGTGATATCGCATCAAAAGCACTTTTCAGCTGTACGCGATCATCTGCCAGATGACGAAGGTCTCAACCGACATGTATGACAACAATAGTATATTTCGTACCAAGGGCCGAAAGTGGGCGTTTGCCGGCCCGAGATATTTTTTGACCGAGACGTAGTCGAGGTCATGAAAAGTTCGAGGGCCGGCAAAAGCACTTTGGCCCGAGGCACGAACGCTATTTTTCACCATACTACAATAAATATTAATACGATATAACATTAATCAAAAACCAGATTTTCTTTTGGTTAAGTGTACCACTTTGTTAGAAGGTTATCTTGTGGTTATGGGGACATGATGAATGTTTAATGTATGGATTGTTTTACGTTATGTTATTATGTAAGTTAATAAAGAGAGATGAACATATGTGTGTTTCATTTAATACAACTGATATATTTCAAAACGCTAAAAAAAATTAGTTTGTTTATTTTTGATTTATAGAAATGTTAACTCTTCGTCATACCTATCTTTTGATTTTACTGGTAACAAATCTGCTATGATTTCTTTTGCTCTTCTATTTATAGATTCTGATATATTATTAGCCATAATTACTAAATAACTAAACAATAAACAAACAAATATAACGTATATAATGAAATGAATGAATTAAAATAATAAACAGCTGATTTTGCGGCCCTAGGGCGAAATATTCATTTTCGGCCCTAGGGCGGCGAAGTGTAGCTTTCGGACCGCAAATTAGGTGTGTATAACAGGTGATTACATCGTAGTATGGTGAAAAAACATTATCCTTTACTACATAAAAATAATATTCGAGTTGAACTTCCTACAAGATTGATCGTCCATCATTTTTCTAAGCAACTCATTATAGTGTAGATATTTCGATTTTCTTCATTTGTCTTTTTTAACCCTCAATCCTTCTTATTATTTTGTTTTTATTTAGCAGTCTTATTTTAGCAACTCATGAACTCGATCTTGATCCCTCTATGATTACTCTTTTAGTACAACATCAACAGTTGATTACAAATCTTGATCAACCAAAAAAGTTGATACAAATCTTCTTAAAACAAAAGTTATTCAAGAGAATCACAAGTAGTCAGTCGGGTTCTTTAATATAATATATAATCTGGTTCTACTGTTTTACGTGGCAGTCCTCTCGCGTGGGCTCTCCCTAAGACAAACAAGAGGGTCCTCCATGTAAAACGGGGGCCTAAGGAAAATATATATTTAAAGCCATAAAAGAGCAGCACAAAGGTAGAATTAGAAGCAGCGCCAAACTAATTCATTTGTGTGGTTTGGTCAAGATGAAAGAATGGAATCTGGAAGTTTGCCCAAATCAATGCAGTTTGGTTCTACGCCCTAGGATAAAAGGACAGAAGTAATTGGTTGAGAGGACTTGTGGTGGCTAGGGGGCTGATATTTAGGAAATGGCTAGCTGATTGGTCGTCGGAATAAAATGGTCTTATGTGGTGTCTGAAGTCCAAGACCTTTAAGAAATGATTGTAATTTGTTGTGTAATTGATTGTTTTATATCATAAGCTATAGTAGGTGGCAGTTAGTAGACTTCATATTTTTGGGGCTCAGGTTAGTCGTGTGAGTTAAGGCGTTGGGCCTTAATCTCACACGGCAAACCTAGAGTGACGAGTTCGATGGCAACCCTTGAGCAATAGGAATCTATTTAGTGAAGAACTCACAAAATATAAATAAAAGGGTCACCCCCTAAGTAAATAAAAAGGGGGTGGAAAGGGGTGGTAACCTATAGATAACCCATCGCAATTAGTAGTAAAAGTGTACTTTAATAAATAATGATAATAATAGTTAGTATATTTTAGCTGACAGGTTGTAGTAGCTCTAAGTCATTAAATTTTAACTGCAAGTCTGTAGGAGTTGGTAGTTAGTAAATTTTAACAGGTAAGCTGCAATAGTTAGTAATTTGGAAATTGTATAATTATGTTTCTTATCGAATCACTTTACAATAGAATACACGAGTCCAACAAAACCTCTCCATTATGCAAATCATTGCGATAATTACAATATATTATATATATATATATATATATATATATATATATATATATATATAAATTATAACCTCTGTCTGTACATTGATTTTTTCGCGAAATTTCACGCTAACTTTTCGTTTCACATGTCATAGACACCATAACTGCATTTTGTTTCTTTGGTGTCTGTTTGTTTGTTTATTTGTTTGTATGTTTGTTACCTTTTCACGTATAAACGGCTGAACCAAATTTTATGAAACTTGGTATGTGTATTACTACTAGCCCAACTTAGACGGCTATTTTAATATCCTCTGAGACGAACAGGAGTGGGGGTTATAAAGGAAGCCAGAAATTAAAAATAGCGATATTTCGTTTCCTATTGGTTTTTCGGCAAATAAGAACATATCAAAAGTTGTTTTTTTTGTTATTTAGAGTAACTTTTGTTATATACACTTTTTTCTTATACCGAATTATAAACGAAATATACGCTAAAACCCATAGCGGAAGTGAACAATTTTATTTGTGACAAAAGACCCAACCGAAATAAATAAAACTCGGTATGTGTATTAGCACTAACGCTTTCATTATAATAAGCCATACCAACATTTCTAGGGACGGGCAGGAGTGGGGGTTGTAAGGGAGGCCTGAATTTAAAAATAGCGGTATTTTGTTTTCTATTCGTTTTTCGGCAAATATGAAATTAACAAAAGTCGTTTATTTTGTTATTTAGAGTAACTTTTGTGATATTCATTTTTGTCTTTTAACAAAGTATAAACGAGACATACACTATAAACTAAAGCGGGAGTCATCTACTTTATTGGTCGCTAACGATGGAACCGAACTTAACAAAACTCGGTGTATGAATCAGCATTAATTCTTCCATGATTATAAGCTATATTAACATGTTTAGGTTAGAACGGGAGTGGGGGTTATAAGGGATGCCTGAAATAAAAATTCGCGATATTTCATTGTCTATTTGTTTTTCGACAAACATGCACATAACAAAAGTTGTTCACTTTGTTATTTAGATTAACTTTTGTTTTATACATTTCTCCAGGAACAATGTGTGGACCAAGTAATTTGCGTAGAAATATTTATATGCTCAACAATTCATTTAAATTTGAATTATCAGGTTCCTCACCTGGAAAAATTAATTCTACGTTAATATTTTGTCCTTAATAACTGAAATCTATGCATAATGCACAGGAGACGGGAAATATGACAATATGGATGACAGTGAAGTCTTACATGACAAATTAATTTTAGTATTAACAAATGCCAACAACGGGTATTAACCCTTAACATTGGGACGGGTAAATGTCAAAATATTGTGCAAAGTAAAGCCTTGTCAAAAAAATACCTACACCATTCAGCCTCAAATCAATTCCCGGGCGAAGCCGGGTATCTCAGCTAGTATTCATATAATCTTGTATGTTCAGATCTCAGCGGAAGAAATTACAGAATGTAAGAGGTAAGCTGGATTTGATAAAAAAATCTAGATTCGCAGCTAAAACAGAATTAATCAATCCACATTAAATTAATACTACTCGTAACCCCGCCGCCTAAAATTCTGATAATATTTGACAAGTAAATAGTCTTCAAACTGACAAAGGAAAATACCAAGTTCCATTGAATTCAATATTCAGAAGAAATACAAGTTGAAGAATGAATGTGACCTATATTTTAACCACAGATTCTAACCAAATTAAGTTAGAATCTTTGGTTAAAATATATGTCACATTCATCCTTCAACCGAGACACATTAATAGTAAGTTCCAATTCGTTTTGATAAGTTTTGAATAAGATAAAATTCTTAATACTTAATGTATGACTACTTATTAGGTTAGTTAGTTAGCACTGGTCCTTAAATGATTTATAGGAGAGTATGGTATCGACTGCAGGAACTAGTTAATTAATGAAAAGTCCGTCACTAGTCCCGCAAAGGGGCTGCGTAAACTAAGCAGATTTCCTAAGTGAATTTTAATAATAGATAAACCTACATACTGCTAACACAACACCACCGTGAATATTAAGTGAACAAATACAAACGGTAATAAGAAATCTTTCCTCACTAGGTGGGAAGCATCTCAAATGTAAACAATCAGGTCTGCCAATGGCTCACCGGAATGAAAAACAATAACTAAAACATAACAGGATATAAAATATTAATTTTATTTAAAAATATTTACTATATCTTAAACTCTAATTTATAATGAATCAGAATAATTTATATCTCAATCAATCAAATTTTAGTAGTACAAGAATTTTAGAAGAGCGGGGGGGGGGGGGGGGGTCACAAGAAAATATTTGCATGTATCTCGAATAATAAAAACAATATTTGGTTTTAAGTTTGGAATAATGTGGTTTATTATGAATCAGAGTATTGATTATGTAGCACAAGTGGAAGTAGGGGTTTACTGAGGGCTGGAAACTGAAAAGTGCAAATATTTTGGTTATTATTCAAGGTAGAGAATAAATGCATATAACAATATTTATAGTACAGTTAAAGTGCTATAAGATTGATTCTATACATGTTTTCGATCCGACGTATAGTAACGGAGATATTTTGAATTTTCGAAATTCTTCTGTCTAAACCCCCCCCCTTCCTCCTGGTCCGATTTCAAACGTTAGCGAACTTAATTTTTCTTTTTACATAAAATGGTTAAATATCGAGTTTGGTAACAATCAAACAAAAATTGCGACCGCTAGATCGGTAACAGATAAATATATACATATGTATATATACACACAGTTTTGAACGGAGCTCATTTTCGTCATCTACTAAGTAGGATCGATTAACATTTGAAGAAAAAAGTTCGAAAATTGCAACATGAGCACGATCTCAATACCTGATTTCCCTTAATGGAAATCTACTAAAAAAAAACAAATGTTTAATTTATACCGACAGTTTCGAATACGTTTGCTATCCATATCCATTTCTTCAATAATGAAAACATTATGTATAGGATCACAATAGAAAAAAAAGGTAACTACTATTAACTAAAGTAATGCTGAATAAGAATTCATGAATACCGAAATGCCAGAGATCTCACTCGTGACTCTTAACTTTTATTTTTAATTTCCATTATTTTTTATAAGTTATTGTTATTATATGTACATTCAATTATAATAGGAATCGCTGAGAGCTGTTAAAAAAAAAAAAATCTAATTTCCCATCAATGACATAACACATAGGCTACAGGCGCTTTACATGCAATGACACATGGTTCTAACAACTAAAGACTTAGAATTTCAAAAGCATTCAGGTTTATATGTAGCTATAAGGGGTATTTTTAATGATATAGAGTAATAATTGTATAGAACAGGTTATATAGAAAAAGAAATATATGTGAAAAATTCCCCCAAATAGTAAAAAAAAGACTAAAAACATTGGACTTCAAAAAGTACCTCCACGTTCTAATGTAGTATCCGTGCAAACAGAACAACAATGAACTACAAAAGGAATAGTATAAACCTATTTTCGTCAATGAATTTAAACAAATTAAGGTTACAAAATTGTCTAGAAATAAATGTTCAAAAATAAAAAAAAAAATGTCTTTAAAACTACATCTAAAATGGACTACTTTATGACAAAAAAAACTAACTCATTCGCGACGCCTGTCAATCGGTTTAAAAATTGGTGCAGTTTTCGAGGTTTTCAATTATCTAATTAACTTTTTCTTCTTTAATTATATCTAAAAGTTTAGTTTGTATTTTATTTTAAAAAACGCAAATAAAGAAATAAATATCATAATTAAGATTTATTTATTTCTTCGGTTATAAGAAATGAATTTTATTCAATAGGTCTGAAATATTAAATGATAATAGAAAAATGTATGAGGAATGAAATTTTTATTTTTTTAAATTATTAGAAGGAAAATAGGTCGAATGCTGTTTATTGTTTCAATTCCTTCGCGTGAAATATTTTGATATTTTTCATACTTAATGTTAAATAATAATTTATTAAAGGAACCACAACTTTTCCTTAATTATATTAAGAGTGAATTGTAGTTTATATACTATTGCATTGTTCTAACAGTAATCAAAAGCGAAAGTAAACAAAACGTTTAATTACCTGGCTAATAAGAAGTGGAAAATGTATCTATTAGAAAAAAAAAATCAAAAATATAGTTTGTAATAAGTTACATTTATTACTTTACACATTTATTTTATTCCTAAACAAGGATCTTCGAATCATGCCTGATAGATTGGTGTGTTTGGGACTAAGGGGAGCTGGGTAGGGCTATAAAGGAGAATTTAAAGGTTCTATGGTGGAAAGGTTAGAGGTATATTTAACATTTATCGAACCTGGCTTGTGGTAGTAGTGTGTCCGAATTGATTTATCTTTATAGCCTGAAAAAAATACAACTTTATTTGAGCAATAGTAAATTCACAAATAAAACTTGTGTGAGAGCCATAGAAAAGAAATATATAATTAAATATAATTATTAATCTCGATCCAGAAATCAAATAAATAATTATATATATTAATAAAATATATAATAACATAATAAATAAATATTATTTGTCAATCTGCCTATAATCGATCGCCTGCTTCGTGGCTGTCTACACCAATAAAAATAAATATTTGACCTATTGAATTATGTTTTCCTATATAAAAATATAACTGATACTCTATACCGTCCATCTGTG
Source organism: Riptortus pedestris (assembly GCA_019009955.1). NCBI lineage: Eukaryota > Metazoa > Arthropoda > Insecta > Hemiptera > Alydidae > Riptortus > Riptortus pedestris. The sequence goes on along the minus strand of CM032231.1, from coordinate 110,307,826 downwards.
AATAATTATAACGATTATTTAAGTTCATTTAACTATAATTATATTATTATTTTTTAAAATTCTTCTTAAATTAAATCTTTTTAAATCTAGCTGAAATTTTTAACTATATACATATACATACATATATATATATATATATATATATATATATATATATATATATATATATATATAATTGTAACCTCTGTCTGTACATTGATTTTTTTTCGCGAAATTTCACGGTGACTTTTCATTTCACATGTCATAGGCACCATAACTGCATTTTGTTTCTTTCGTGTCTGTTTGTTTGTTACCTCTTCACGCATAAACGGCAGAACCAAATTTTAAGAAACTTGGTATGTATATTACTACTAACCCAACTTGGACTTTAGGCTATATTAATATTCTCTGAGATGAACAGGAGTGGGAGTTATAAGGAAGGCCTGAATTTAAAAATAGTGGTATTTCGTTTTCTATTCGTTTCTCTGCAAATATGCACATGACAAATGTAGTTTATTTTGTCATTTAGACCAACTTTTGTTATATTCACTGTTTTCTTATAACGTATTATAAACGAGATATACGCTAAAACCTATAGCGGAAGTGAACAAGTTTATTTGGCACAAAAGACTCTATCGAACTAAATAAAACTCGGTATGTGTATTAGCACTAACACTTTCATTATAATAAGCCATACCAACATTTCTAGAGACGGGCAGGAGTGGGGAGGCCTGAAATTAAAAATAGTGATATTTCGTTTTCTATTTGGTTTTCTGCAAATATGCACATGACAAAAGTTGTTTATTTGTTATTTATAGTAACTTTTGTTATATTCACTTTTGTCGTATAACAAAGTTTAAACGAGATAGACACTAAATACTAAAGCGGGAGCCAACAATTTTGTTGGGCACTAACGATTGAACCGAAATTAACTAAACTCGGTATGTGGATTAGCATTAACTCTTCCATGATTATAAACTATATTAAAATTTGTAGGTCCAAACGGGATTGGGGGTTATGAGGAAGGCCTGAAATAAAAACTCGCGATATTTCATTGTCTATTTGTTTTTCGATAAACGTGCAAAAACAAAAGATGTTTACTTTGTTATTTAGAGTAACTTTTGTTTTATATATTTTTTCGGGAACAATATTTCAAATCTATGTTAATATTTTGTCCTTAATAATTCAAATCTATGCATAATGCACAGGAGACGGGAAATATGACAATTTGGAGGACAGTGAAGTCTTACATAAAAAAAATAATGTTATTAACAAATCCACAGTAACGACGATTATAAACCCTAAACACTGGAACGGGTAAATGTGCAAAGTAAAGCCTTGCCAAAAAAATACCATCACCATTCAGCTCCAAATGAATTCCTTGGCGAACCCGGGTATCTGAGCTAGTATATATATATATACATTTATATATATATATATATATATATATATATATTTATATATATCTGTTTGTGGGGGGGTGGGTTGTGTTGGAGTGTGTGTGTGTGTGTGTGTGTGTGTGTGTGTGTAATATATAGAGAAAGTGGGAACATATAATTGTGACTGTTTAAGATGTTAGAAAATTTAATCTGTTCATTTCATTTATGTACATACTAATTTTTATTTATTTGAATTTAGTTTTAATTTTAGCCATTGAAAGTCTTAAATTGTTTTCGTATTTTTATTAATCTCTATAGTTTTTAATTATATAGTTTCTTTATAAAATATTTTATTTTTGTTTTTGAATTTAATGTTTCATTTTCGTTTTTATTTATTTTTTTTAATTGTTGATTCCTGTTTTTTTGTCTCTTTGGTTGCGTTTTGCTCTTTGGTAGCGCTCTTAGTTCGTTCAGTTCTAATTTTATTGTTTAATTTTTTCTGTTACTGTTTTCATTTTTTATTTTGTTTATATTCATTGTTTTTTGATGAGCAATACGTATCGCCGTGCGGCGAACGCTCCACAATAAATAAATAAAATACTATTATTTTTATTATTTATTAACGTCCACTTTTTACAACTAAGGCTAATTGGGACGGGTTATCTACAGGTTACCACCCTTTTCTGACCAGGGTAGGACTTAGGATGTTATTCAATGAATCCCGTCCCTAACTAATTTCCTTTGCCCAGGCAAGAATCGAACTCGCCACTCTAGGCTTACCATGTGAGATTAAGGTCAACGCTTTAACTCGCATGGCTAAATCATAAAATAGTATATTTGCAAAATAGTTTGCCAAATATTAATCAATCATTTTTAACCTGTTGATGGAAAGTACATTCGTGTCGCCTTCTATTTTTGATTCTCAGAATTTTCTAACTATTTCCAATTATGCTATTGGCTATTGAAAATTATCACAATACTTCAGGGAAAATTGCGTGCTCAAAATATATGATGAAATAGCTTGAATGATGACTTAATAAACCTCTTATGTTTATTGATCATTTGATTACTTCATTAAAAGGAAATCATCAAACTAATTTTCTCACCGTTTTAGGAGTTATTTATATCGATGAGATGTGGTTCCGTCCTTTTCTTCTTAGAGTTCGCGTTAGTTTATATATATACTAGCTAATATATATATAAATATATATATATATGTGTACAATAGCTTCCAGTCTGGGCGTATTAATGTTTATGTGTTAAATTTCCAATCAACTCTCCTGTTCGCTGAATAATTCAAATCATAATCATGGATACCATTTAAAATAATTAAATAGTATCTATAATACACATATTTTCTGTCAAACCCACTCCGAGCACACATCCTTCTTCTCGTTTTTAGATAATATTATATTCGTAATAGTAAATCTCAGAGGAAATCACTGCCAGTAATGCTAACATTTCACAGGAAATAAATAAACTCAATTAGCTGTTTTAGCCTCCCGTCAACTTCTCCTTCCCAGCCTCCCGCGTGGGAGTTCAATCATCAATGAAAAAAGTGGATATACTATTATTATATAGGATAAGTAAGTATATTACCAGTATTAAAAAATGTACAGTAATTATTAATTATTGGCCAAATATAAAGGCAGTTAAAAAAAAAAATATCAAGCCAAATATTAAGGCAGTAGTAAGAAGTGTAAATAGGTACTACGTAACTCGTGTTTCTAGCACACATCTTTAAGTAAATATAAATGAAAAAAAAATGTATATATAGATTTAGTTAATAAATAATTGTATAGAAAATTAGTAAATTTAATATCCTTAGGATATGAAAAAAGCGGCGTTTACAATGTATTAGTTGATATTCTTTAAGACATAGAGAAAAACAGGGACTTGTAACCAGTATTAACCCCTAGTTGTTGATTGCCCAAAGAAAATTTATTGAGTTTGTGTAAAGCATGCACCTTTACAATTATATATGGTAACACATACATATGAAGCCCCCCCTTCACTCGAACACACATGTATATATATATAATTGTAGCCTCTGTCTGTACATTTATTTTTTTTTATATTTCATGACACTTTTTCGTTTCGCATGTCTGCAATATGTTTCTTTGGTGTTTGTTTGTTTGTTACCTTTTCACGCATAAACGGCTGAACCTAATTTTATGAAACTTGGTATGTATATTACTACTAGCCCAACTTAGACTTTAGGCTATAATAATATTCTCAGAGACGAACGGGGCTAGAAGGGATTTTTTGTAAATAAGCTAGTATATATATATATATATATATATATATATATATATATACACACATGAACAACAGACAATATTTTTGTCACCTACAGGTTTGGTCCGACAGAAATGTGAAGACTTTTGAAGACATCAATTCCCAATTTCCTTTTCAGATAGTGTGCTAAATCCCTCTTCCCAAAGAATCAAGTTTTAAGCCCATATAAGATTTGAAATATCAGGTATTATATATAATATTGCATGTTAATGGGTCATGTTAGCTTTTGACATGAACGCATTTGGGTATTTTGAACTTAAATGGTTCTACAGCTATGCTCTCCTATAAACTGTCCAAAGATTCTCAAAAAAAAACTTTTTATCCTTTCAACCGAACATGTGATAACCATACTTACCTCAGTAATGAGTTCTACTTGATATATTTTCTTATATTTTTATTGTTTTATTTAGTTTCTTCTTATACAGTTGTTGTTTTATTTTGTTAAAAGAGAAAAATCTTATTTTTAGGCAGTGGAATCATCTTTGGAGCGGAGAGGACGAGGTGCTAGGTCTGGAGCCTAATCTCTTGCACAAAGGGATTAGCTGGCCCATTTTCCTGTCTCTCTCTCCCTCTCTCTGTATCTCTATCTCTATCTCTGTCTCTCCCTCACTCTGTGTGTGTCTCTCTCTGTCTCTCTCTCACTCTGTGTCTCCCTCTATTCTCTCTCTCAGTCTGAGTTGCTCTCAAGATAATTCAATCACGTTCTCCGCTCAACAGTTCTGAGTTGTGCTCCTAAATCAGATTGTAAATATCGGCACTTAACAGCGACAAGCCCCGTTGCCGGTTCAGAGAACCTGTTTCAGCCTTGTGCATTTTCCCTCTGTTGACACACTCAGAGATATTCCTCTGCTTCATAGTCCTCTTCATGATTCTCTCCGTTTTGAATCGTTCATATCTTTTTTTTTTTTTACTATTTTTCAGGATGTATAATCCCTTTGAATAAAAACGCTTAAAATGGTTTTCGGATTTTTAGTTCGTAAGCGGTATATTACAAATTTCCATGGATCTACCAAGCAATTGACAAAAATAAAGTCCGTTCCGGAATATTCAAAGCTCTGGAATGAAATTTGTCCTCAAAAATGACTTTTTTTTTTTTTACTTTTTCATCTTCGGAGCTTAATTTACGTAAACACGAATAGTATTTCTCGTAGTTGCGTGTCTGTCTGACGCCATTCCACTACCCATTTTAAGCTGACTTCTTTTTTAAAAGTGTATAATATTTATTATTATTTATTATAAAATTTTCGAAAATTCGAAATATCTCCGTTATTATGCATCGGAACGAAAAATTGTATAGAACCAATCTTATTGAAAATTAAATTTACTATAAATATTGTTATACACATTTATTCTCTATCTGGAATATTAACCGAGAAATTTGTATTTTTATGAAGTCTGTGAGACATGTGGTTGGGTATAGTTCGGATTAGGTCGGCCATATTCGTAACCGCAGGGCTCAGGTGGAAGCTTCTTCTAACCTTACCTGTTGTGTCTAATCTGACCTTACCTTTGTTACTTTGTGAGATTTATGCAAATACGTTCTGTTCATCCGCCCTCTCCCCTTCTTTAGTTCTTGGACTACTAAAATTTGAGTTATTAAAATATAAATTATTCTTACAATTCAGAAGCCGTTTCAGTTGGGAATTTATTTTAATTAACTGAATGATTTCTCATTACCGTAAAACTTCGCATGGGAAATCTGCTTAGTTTACGCAGCCCCTGCGTGACGGACTTTTATGTTGAGAGAAAACGTTGTGTAGTGAATTACTGTGAGTCAAATAACCCATTTTCTGAGAAATGAGATCGCTTGAATTTCTGGTTGGCAGAGACTCTAACGTCATCACCTGTGATTATTATTTAATGTGAGTCAGACATGTCGAGTAACGAGTAGGATAATAGTTGATGTGATGGGAACGCCCACAGCTGCATATTATAATAGAATGATGGTGTGGTAAACACCGAGGCCATTACAAAACGGCTGACATGATGAAAAGTAACTCTCCGCCCCCGGATAGAGACACACAGAGATTGTTGGAAATGTTATGGTGGTGGGGTTATAATAATGATACAAAAGGTAGTTATGATTAGGGGTGGGGGGTTAGAGAAATGATCAGATGTTCCATTGAGATTAGGGGCGGTGCTGTGAGAGAGCGTCGCGTGCCTGGGAGGCGTTACTGCCCTCTATCGGCGGAGGTGCTGACTACGGCAACATAAATCCCGACACTAGTAATCTAGGCCCACCAATCCACGCCATATATACGTCTATATTATTTGCCCTAAGAACCCCTTCCTCATTTGGAAGTCAATTTGTCCCACGATGTCCATGGAATATAGTAATCATCATCAATCCATGGATAATCCACTTGAACTTTATATAAATCCACGTTGCAACAATAAATAAATTGAATTATTACATCAAAAACCATAAATGGAACAAAATTCCAAAATAAATTTGAATATTGACAAATATTCCAGATCTAGGTGTACAAAATCAGCTGTAATGAAGCTACATTCGTTTTTCCGTTATTAACCACACCTTCCTCCATTTATTTTTATTTGCTGTTTTTATGTTACTATCGTTAGGTATTCTATTAACTGATTTCCCTTAGGGGAAATCAGCTATTGAGGTCGTACTCATGACGCGATTTCCGAAAAATTTCTTAAAATGTCCATCGATCCTTCCCAGGAGAGGACGAAAATGAGGTCCGTTCAAAACTGTATATATATATATATATATATATATATATATATATATATATATACACTCAACCGAAAAAAAAACCGTACACTTCATTTTTGTCGTATTAAAAGCTAATTTTCAGCAATTTTCTTTATGCGGGTATTCTAGTTATTACAGAGAATTTAGAGTCTAAGTCCATTGAACTAATCCCTTCAGGATTAGTAAACAATTAGATAAAACTCAGATTAGATTTATTTGTCGTGAAGTTGATCTATTCTAAACTGTAAGTAGTTTTTCGCACATTTAAACATCTTTAATTATTAACCAAGCATTTTCTTTAATTAATGTTTTATTTTTATTTTGGTCCAGAATAATGGGTCTTTCAAACTTACAAGGAAGGCCGGAGTTTACGTTACATTGTCGAAACGCTTGTGGTAGCGAAGTCATGCACTGCAATAAAAATGAAGAATATTTTTTTTTTTTTAAATGTGTTAATTTATCTTTTATTTTTTTTTTTTATTTTGTATTTTTGTGTAAATAATCAATAAAAATTATTCACTTTTATTATTATAATTATTATTTTAATTAAAAAGATTAATATACATATATATTAAGTATTTAACAAAATTATAAGACTAAATCTAAGTGTCCGGTTTTTTTTTGCGGTTGAGTGTATATATATATATATATATATATATATATATATATATATATATATATATATATATCTGTTTCCGCTCTAGCAGACGCAATTATTGCTTAATCGTTATAAAACTCGATATTTAATAGTTTTATGTAAAAAGAAAGATCATGTTCGTTAATGGCTGAAATTGGACCAGTGGGAGGGGTGGTTTAAAAAGGGGGATTTTTGAAAATTCGAAATATCTCCGTTATTATTCGTCGGATCGAAAAATTCTATAGAATCAATCTTATTGAAAATAAATTTACTATAAATATTGTTCTATATATTTATTCTCTATCTTGAATATTAACCGAGATATTAGTATTAAGTGTGTGTGGTCGGCTATATTAGGAACTTTCCGGCGAAAGATAGTTCGGCCGCTTCCGTAACTCTTCGTCCCTCGTGTATTGTTTTAGAGATTCGTTACTTCTACTGTTATTAGTAGGCAGATTTCTCTAGTGTAAAATTTCACGTGGGAAATTTTCTTAGTTTACGCAGCCCCTGTGTGGCGGACTTTAAAAAAAAAAAAAAAAATTACGAAAACAATCTAAAAAAATAAAAGCGAAATATAAGAGAATGGATTAATTAGCTAACTTCCACTACCTGCTCATCTAGTTGAAATGTACTGATGCCGCTAATCGGAAGGAACGATTTCAAAACGTAGAAGGAAGTTGTACATATATCAAAGTCGAGCATCTAAAGAAGTGACATAGCGGCATGAAACATGTAGCACAAATGAAAATAGAAAATAAAATAATATTGTTTTTATTTTTTGACCTTCGTGCCACAAAAAGTGCATTAAAATTGATCACCAATAGTAATTTAAAGATATGAATCTAACCTTTGTGCTTTCACTAAAAATGTTTCATCGGACTAATGCGCCGCCCTCGCGCGTTTAACTGCAAAAAATATTCCGAGTAAACGGGAATAAAAAAAATAAACTCGCCTTACAGGAAAAATGTCGGATATGACCTTTTAAATATTGTTACGAGCGTTTTCCCTCTTTGCCTTGAAGAGAGCTATTCTATTTAAAAAGGAACGGGAGATGTAATAAAAAAAAAAAAGAGAAAGAAAATATACATCCTTTTCCTTTCCTCGTTGGCACAGTGGGACCTCCTGAGTGATCCCAAAGGTGATCTATCATACCCGGGAAACTTCTCTCTGAGGGTAATGTTGATTTAGAAGGCAACCTCCTGCTTTCAGAGTTTCTCAGAGTAATGACTGATTGTCGGCCGAAAAGCAGCTTATTGGAAATAAGAAGAATCAGAGGAGTCGATTCCGAATCTCAGAGTACTATACCTCTCTGTTTGACCCCGGAGAAAACGAATTGTTCGGTAGATTTTATTATTCGCTCGACCCGGTTTACAATTTCTGCTGTCTAGACAAGATAATATAATGTCCAGCTCGTTTATCAAAAATCTGAGTAGTTTCAATTTTAGCAGATTTCCCTTAAGGGAAATCAGCTATTGAGGTTGTACTCATGACGGAATTTTCGACATTTTTCTTCAAATGTCCATCGATCCTACCTAGTAGATGATGAAAATGAGGTCCGTTCAAAACTGTATATATATATATATATATATATATATATATATATATCTATCTATCTATATATTTGTCTGTTACCACTCTAGCGGTCGCAATTATTGTTTAATCCTTACCAAACTTCTTATTTAAGCGTTTTATGTAAAAAGAAAGATCAAGTTCGTTAACGGCTGAAATCGGACCAGTGGGAGGGGGGGGGGTTTGGAGGGGGGGATTTTGTAATGAATCAATCTTATTGCAAATTAAATTTTCTATAAATATTGTTATATACATTTATTCTCTATCTTGATATAACGAGATATAATCACATTATTGGAAGTTAAATACCAATAATTGTATTCAAGAGACCTTTATTATACTAGATACATGCAAATATTCACTGGTGACTCCCCCCCCCCCATCTTAAAGTTTTGGAATACTAAAATTTTATTGATTGAGATAACAATTATTCTGACTCATTATTAATTACAGTACTAGATATAGTAAATAGTTCTCAATAAAATTAATGTGTTATATTCTGATATATTTCAGTAATTGTTTTTCTTTCCGGTGTGAGGCGGGACCCGTTTGTTTACATTTCTAACCTAACGCTTCCTGTCGGCAGGCTATTGAAATTGGATGAAACATTTCTTATTTCCGTTTGTATTTATTCACGGTGTTGTGTTAGCAGTATGTATATTTATCTATTACTAAACTTCACGAGGGAAATCTGCTTAGGTTACGCAGCCCCTGCGTGACGGACTTTTAACTTTGTAAGAAGTCTATTGATGTTTATTAGCAGCTGATAATTCACATAAGTAAACGTTCAAGTGAACAAGCTCATAAGTTTATTGATGTACTCATCATCATGATCTAAAGCATATGTGGGCGACAACTGGCCCGCGAGACATTTTGAAAAACACCATTAAACAAATATGTTTTACGACTTTCTCCAAATGAGGAAGATGAGGAGAGATTTGTGCGTTTGCCAGTACTTTATAAATAATAATTAATTTATTGACGCACATAACAACATTTATAGACCATTATATTTACCATAAGATTGGTTCTACACAATTTTTCGATCCGACGCATAATAGCGGAGGTATTACGAATTTTCGAAATTCTCCCCCTCTAACCCCTCCTTCTCCCTGGTCTAATTTCAGCCGTTAACTAACTTGGTCTTTCTTTTTGTACAAAACAATATAAAATATTATATATCAAGTTTGGTAACGATAAGACAAAAAGTCCGTCACGCAGGGGTTGCGTAAACTAAGCAGATTTCCCACGTGAAGTTTTTCAATAGAGAAATCTGCCCAATAACAAGTGTAGTAAGTAGTAAGGGATCACTAAACTTATACACGAGGGACGAATAGTTAAGAAAACGGCCGCCAGAGCTCTCTTCGGAAAGTACCAAACAGCTCACTCCTGCCGACCAATGCAGAATACAAATGCAAATATCTCGGTTAATATCCAAGATACAGAATAAATGTATAGAACAATATTTATAGTAAATGTAATGTGCAATAAGATTGATATTATACAATTTTCGATTCATCGTATAGTAACGGAGATATTTTGAATTTTCAAAAATCTTCCCCTCTAAACCCCCCCCCTCTCACTGGTCCGATTTCAGCCGTTAACGAACTTGATCTTTCTTTTTACATAAAACGACTAAATTTCGAGTTTCGTAACGATCAAACAAAAATTGCGACCGCTAGAGCGGTAACAGACATATATATATATATATATATATATATATATATATATATATATATATATATATATATATATACAGTTTTGAACGGACCTCATTTTCGTCATCTACTAAGTAAGATCGATGGACATTTGAAGAAAAATGTCGAAAATTCCGTCATGAGTACAACCTCAATAGCTGATTTCCCTTAAGGGAAATAAGCTAAAATTGCGACCACTAGAGCGGCAACAGACATATACATATATTCCCTTCAGAGAAATCTGCTACCAATTAAGAGTGCATTCTCTGGACTTGAAAATGGAACTTCTAGAACAATAATTCAGTCCTTTAACCATCGTTCCTGCTCCTGACAGACCTTAGATCTTATAAAACTACTTTATTGATACAAAATGGGGACATATTTAAATGAAAAGGCTGAACCTATAAATACACTCTAATTTGCAAATCGCATTCTCTATCGTACTAGAAAATAGAACTGAAATAGCCTTTGGGAATTCAAATTGCTAAAACAAAACATAAAATAAACCATTAGCCCTGAACGAGGAGCTGATGGAGACTAGGAACTGACAAGCTTTAGATGGCCAGGGCTCCTAATGACTAGTAATGAGCGGGCCTGATTGGTCAATCAGCCACCAAGCAATCAACCAATCACGAGCAACCTCTGTGTTTGCACAGAATTTGACGTCGCTTATTCCCTTTTGTATCCTCTAATTCCAATTTAGAGAATTGCTTCTCGATGCTTAGGGAGGACAATTGTGATTGGTAAGGAGGGCGGTTAATTTGACTAATGAATGAAAAAGCCCGGATGTGTTAAGTGAAGTAAGTGAAACTCTCAAACGTTGATAATTCAAACAGCTCCTCAAGCGAAAGTAAACTAAAGTGTAACTGAATTATCAAAATTTTTATTTATTTATTTAAATGAGTTCCGCAACACCGGCGATTTCCTCATAATTAAATTGTGCACAAAAAAGCGAATAGAAAAAAAAAAAAATAGAAAGAAGGAAACGTAAAAGGAGTGATCAAAGATGGTTTTGATAGGTTCATTGGAATACCATTTTTATATGAAACAAACAATATTGTATGAAGAATGTATTATGAGAAAATAATATAAATGAAAATGTAAGATCCTCTGGGGGGGGGGATAATAATAATAAAATAAGGTAAAGAGAAAAGCAAAGAAATGAATACATAAAAAAAGAGACAAAAAAAATAGGAAAAAGAGAAAACCAAAAAAAAATGAAAAAATAAAAATGGGAAGGAAAAGGGAAACCAAAAAATAAATGAAAAAAATAAATTATCAAAATGATTAACAAACTTTAAGGCGGCATACTTGTTTTCGTTCTAATTACAGTAAATAAAGCAATATACATAGTACATAGAATCTAGGAAGAAGAAGTGTTAATATTCATTCAATTACAAACTGTGGGCTATAGTTATAAAAAAAGTCCAATTGGCTAAATAAAATAATAATAAAGAATATGTAAGCTCAAATAAGCGATGGCAGAAAATACATATAGTAATAAAAATATTGCAATAATAAATCGGGGACGCAGGGGCTGCGTCACGAATATGCATTTATCTCAAGATGCAAAAGTTCAATGAACAGTATTTGGTATTTATGCTTTAAATAAAGTGTTTCATTATATAACAGCTTATTGTTAATATGACATGAGTAGTAGTTTACCGTAGGCCGAAAACTAAAAAATGCAAATATCTCGGTTAATATTAATGAGAAAACGTACATATCAACATTTATAGAACATAACATTCGAAATAAGATTGGTTAAATACAATTTTTCGATCTGACGCATAATAACGGAGATAATAAGAATTTTCGAAGATCCCCCTCTAAACCCCCCTCCCCCATGTCCAATTTCAGCCATTAACGAACTTGATCCTTATTTTTGCATAAAACGTTTAAATATCAATTTTGGAAACGATCAAACAAAAGTCCGCCTCGCAGGGGCTGCGCAACCTAAGTAGATTTCACACGTGAAGTTTTACAATAGAGAAATCTGCTTACTAAAAGAGTAGTAGTAACGAATCTCCAAACCAATTCACCAACAGACGAACAGTTACGTAAAGGCCGAACTAGCTTTCGGTGTAATGAACCGAATATAGCCGACTTCTGCCGACCACACACACTTAATACAAATGCAAATATCTCGGTTAATATTCAAGATAGATAATAAATGTATAGAAAAATATTTATAGTACATTTAATTTGCAATAAGATTGATTTTATACAATTTTTCGATCCGACGCATAATAACGGAGCTATTTCGGATATTTCGAATTTTCGAAAATCCCCCTCTCAAACCCCCCCCCCCCTTCCACTGGTCCGATTTCAGCCGTTAACGAACTTGTTCTTTCTTTTTACAAAAACGATTTAATATCGAGTTTGGTAACGATTAAACAAAAATTGCGACCGCTAGAGCGTTAACATACAAATATATATATATATATATATATATATATATATATATATATATATGACACACACACACACACACATATATATATATATATATATATATATATATATATACATACACAACAGTGTGAACGGACTTCATTTTCGTCATCTCGTAGAATCGATGGACATTTGAGGTAATTTATCGAAAATCACGCCATGAGTACAACCTCAATAGCTGATTTATTTTTAGGGAAACCCTGAGTGAAAGGGCACTTAAGGGTGAGAGAATGGGAAATATCTAAGAGAAATGAGGGATGTCTCAACAATCCTCCGTCTGGGAATGCAATAGAAGTAGCAGATGATTCGGACATGGAAAACTGGAGAACGAAACGTTGCTCGCTAAGGGCAGTGGATTCTCAAGGAAAGAGAGAGAAGGTACCTGCGTCACAAGGGAAAACAAAGAAACGGGTACACTTTGGTACTACACAACACCAATGAGCTTTTGGTGTTGGTAATGTTTAGAATGATAAGAGAGAAGTGAACAAAGCTTTTTAATAAGTATATCTACAATTAACAATGTTTTTGCGGAAGTTTCGCACGAGGCACTTACTTCTTCTTTCATGATACTTTTAACCTAAATGAACAGGTTATGGACGCAGTGTTGCCACTAGCCAGCACTCATTCCTGAATAACTAGTAAAGTTTAAAGGAGGATGACAGCTAAGCGCAACCGCGAGTTTATATGACTGTTACAAGGTTACATCTCTTCCTCGTCAGTAGTAGTGGAATGAGAAGCTGTACGATAGCTGCCACTACAGAATTTCTATGTATTTTAGGATGTATATGGATGAGGTATTTTAGTCTGTTTCCTTTATTATATTTTTCAGTTATGCAAAATATATCATCAACTAATTTAAAGCCCCGTACTATATTGTCTTTGCACATGAGTTTTCGAGGAATATGTCTGATAGTAATGAAGGTATCCCTATTCCAAGAACGTCTGTCTATTTGTATATGTCACTTTTAGAGTGGAAGTAATTCCATGTCACGGCTCTTTTTGGGAAATGTCTAATTTCCGTAATATACTCTTCTTCGTATAAACCTCTACATCTCAGAGTATGATTCGCAGAAAAGTGAATTATTAAAATACTATTATTGTGTAACTTTTAGGATAATTGTAAAAAATGAACAATACTGAAGAGCTTTGCTCTAATATTTATTTACATTGCTCTATTAAGCTTAGCATATACTTGCATGGCTTATTGTGAATATAAACATGACATGTATACGAAATATTCCAGAGTTTAAGAACACAAGAATTAAAAAGGCTGGTTTTTATATATCACAACTCATAACAGGACATTGCTCAATTAATACATACTTACAAAGATTCAAACTGACAAATAACCTATTATCTTCTTGTGACTTTAGTACCGAATAAACTTACCAACATTAATAGACTATTGACAGATGAAAGACAAATTTTAAAGCCGACATTAACAAAAAAAGGAAAACACTCGCCAGTTGATGACAACTGTTCATTTTATAAATCCAATACAGATCTTCGAAAATTTGCTGAGAACGTTTATCAAATCGTTGGAAATTGGGATACTTCCTACAGATAGATTTATATTTATTTACTGGTTCTCTGCATAAGACCAGTTTTGAAGGGTAAGACCATTGTCATTTTTATTTTGTGCTGGTGGTGAGGGTGGTGAATCAGGTTATACAGATCACCGTTTTGAGGCTGGCTCCCCACAATTAGCACTGTTAGGAATGTAAATTCTTGAAAGCGATAATCGTTAGTAATAGTATATTTCGTACCAAGTGCCGAAAGTGGGCGTTTGCCGGCCCGAGATATTTTTTGACCGAGACGTAGTCGAGGTCATGAAAAGTTCGAGGGCCGGCAAAAGCACTTTGGCCCGAGGCACGAACGCTATTTTTCACCATACTACAATAAATATTATACGATATAACATTAATCAAAAACAAAATTTTCTTTTGGTTAAGTGTACCTCTTTGTTAGAAGGTTATCTTGTGGTTATGGGGACATGATGAATGTTTTATGTATGGATTGTTTTACGTTATGTTATTATGTAAGTTAATAAAGAGAGATGAACATATGTGTGTTTCATTTAATACAACTGATATATTTCAAAATGCTAAAAAAAGTTAGTTCGTTTATTTTTGATATATAGAAAATAATTAATATAATGTATATAATGAAATGAATGAATTGTAAAAAATGAACAGCTGATTCTGCGGCCCTAGGGCGAAATATTCATTTTCGGCCCTAGGGCGGCGAAGTGTAGCTTTCGGACCGCGAATTAGGTGTGTAAAACAGGTGATTACATCGTAGTATGGTGAAAAATAAATTGTGAGGAAGCATTAATGTTTTGAACAATCTAAGACAATTGTCTTGTTTCGTGGTACTTATTATGGAGCAATCAAAAATTGTATATCATATTTCCCAATCCGGCTCATCCCTGGAAATGTTGGTAGAGCATATTATCATAGACGAGTTAGTGCTAATACACATACCGAGGTTTGTTTAGTTCGGTTGAGTCTTTTGTGCCAAATAAAATTGTTGGCACTCGCTATAGTTTTTAGCATATATCTCATTTATACTTCGTATATGATCAAAGTGTATATAACAAAAGTTACTCTAAATAATAAAATAAACAACTTTTGTTATGTTCATATTTGCCGAAAAAGCTATACGAACCAAAATATCGCTATTTTTAATTTCAGTCCTCCTTTATAACCCCCACTCCTGTTCATCTCAGAGAATATTAATATAGCCTAAAATCTATTAGAATTAATGTACATACCAAGTTTCATACAATTCGGTTCAGCCGTTTATGCGTGAAAAGGTAACAAAACATACACCAAAGAAAAAAAATGTAGTTATCGTGTCTATGTACAGACAGAGGTTACAATTTTATATATATATATATATATATATATATATATATATATATATATATATATATATATATATATATATAGATTGAGGGTACAAATTGGAGTGTTTCACTCAACAAAATCTGTTTATAGTTGTTTCCGCTTTATTATTCAACATATGCATTATGCGTTTATAGCTCTCTGTGACCTACAGAGTCTCTAATTTTATACAAAAATCGCCGTTCTCCATTTTTTTGTACCTCAAGCTCGATAATTAAACTTTGTATTACAATTTAAAGGCTAACTTTGTGAAGGGCTAAAGTCGAGAAAAGGGGCGATTTAAAACCGATAATACCACTGTTTTGTGCGCGGTCGTAGCAAATGCCGAAATAATATTCTGCATAATGAACTTGAACTAGTTGTCCAGATTAGAATTTGACTCGAAATTTTTTTACAACTTCCAAGTGAGGTGTTAATGTAGGTAATGATTGGCATATTTAATTCAGCCTCTAAATGGTCTTTAATTAAAGTAAATAATTTGATTAAGAAGCATTAACAGGCTTGTACAATTAAAAGTTCAAACAACTGTGAGCTTTTTTACTAAGCGAACATGAGCTGAAGGGACGCATCAGGGAGTAAAGTGACTTATTAGGAAGTACTAGTACAAACAAAGTAAGAGTACCAACAAAGGACTAACACTAGTACTAACAGAGTATTAGTAATACAGTACTAGCAGAGTACTAAATACGTACGTATAGCACAAAGCAAACATTGAACCTCACCTGCCGTCTACCAGTAGTCACTCATTATTCAAAGCAACGATCTACTTTTAGCAGATTTTCCTTAAGCGAAATTTTCGAAATTTTTCTTCAAATGTTCATCGATCCTACCTAGGAGATGACGAAAATGAGGTCCGTTCAAAACTGTATATATATATATATATATATATATATATATACTAGCTCAGATACCCGGCTTCGCCCGGGAATTCATTTGAGGCTGGATGTTGATGGTATTTTTTTTTGGCAAGGCTTTACTTTGCACAATATTTTTACATTTACCCTTCCCAGTGTTTAGGGTTAATACCCGTTGTTGGCATTTGTTAACATTAAAATTAATTTTTTATGTAAGTCTTCACTCTCCTCCAAATTGTCATATTTCCCGTCTCCTGTGCATTATGCATAGATTTCAGCTATCAAGGACAAAATATTAACATTTATTTCAATTAATTTTTCCAGCTGAGGTACCTGATAGTTCAAATAGGAATGAATTGTTGAGCATATCAATATTTCTACGCAAATTACTTGCTCCACACATTGTTCCTAGAGAAATGTATAAAAAAAAAAAAAAAAAAAAAAAAAAAAAAGAAAAAAAAAAGATAATCTAAATAACAAAGTAAACAACTTTTGTTATGTGCATGTTTGTCGAAAAACAAATAGACAATGTAATATCGGAAATTTATATTTCAGGCCTCCCTTATAATCCCCACTCCCGTGCAAACCTAAAAATTTTAATATAGCTTATAATCATGGACGAATTATTGCTAATTTTGTTAAGTTCGAGTTTTAGCTAATTGACTCCCGCTTTAGTTTATAGTGTATATCTCGTTTATACATTGTTAAAGACAAAAATGAATATGACAAAAGTTACTCTAAATAACAAAATAAACAACTTTTGATATGTTCATATTTGCCGAAAAACGAATAGAAAACGAAATACCGCTATTTTAAATTCAGGCCTCCCTTACAACCCCCACTCTTGCCCGTCCCTAGAAATGTTGGTATGGCTTATTATAATAAAAGCGTTAGTGTTAATACACATACAAAATGCAGTTACGGTGTCTATGACATGTGAAAGGAAAAGTTATCGTGAAAATTCGCGAAAAAAATCAATGTACAGACAGAGTTTACATTTATATATATATATATATATATATATATATATATATATTTGTCTTTTACCGCTCTAGCGGTCGCAATTATTGTTTAATCGTTACCAAACTCGATATTTAGTCGTTTTATGTAAAAAGAAAGTTCGTTAAAGACTGAAATCGTACCAGGGGGATGGGGGAATGGAGGGGAGAATTTTTAAAATTCGATATATCTCCGTTATTATACGTCGGATGGAAAAAGTGTATCGACGCAATCTTATAGAAAATTACATTTACTATAAATAATGTTATATACATTAATTCTCTATCTTGAATATTAACCGAAATATTTGTAGTTTTCAGTTTTCAGCCCTCAGCAAACCCCCACTTTTACTCATGTTACATGAACAATACTCGGTTATGTTATAAACCACGTCATTCAAAGCTTAAATATCAAATATTGTTTTCAAGAGACATTTATTATACGAGATACATGCAAACATGTTCTGGTAAGCACCCCCCCCTTTCTTAAGTTTTCTGACTACTTAAATTTAATTGATTGAGAGAATAATTATTCTGATTCATTATAAATTTCAGTAATAGATATAGTAAATATTTCTCAATCAAATAAATACGTTATATTCAGATATATTACAGTAATTGTTTTTCTTTCCGTTAAGAGGTTGGCAGAACAGTTTGTTTAAGTTTTAGATGCCGTCGGGAGGTTTCTTATTTTCGTTTGTATTTATTCATTTAATATTCACTGTGGTTTAGTTAATGAACTTGATTTTCATTTTTACATAAAACGTTTAAGTACCAAGTTTGGTATCGAGTAGACAAAAATTGTAACGGATTGAGTGTTAACAGACATATATATATAAAATTTTGAACGGAACTCATTTTCATCATTTCCTATTTAGTATCGATGGATATTTGAAGAAATGTTTTGAAAATCCCATCATGTAAAAAAAACCCCAATAGCTGATTTTCCCCTAAAGAAAATCGGGTAAAAGACTATTAGTTGAAAGGAAAGCTTGAAATAAGGGACATATCTTCAAAGATAAATATAAAGTAAAATTAAAGTTGCTTTTCTACCAAAATAAATATAGAATGAAAAGGATTTGGTTGTATATTTGTTTTGGTAGGAACGCAGCTTTAAGTTTATCTTACTGTTATCTTTGAAGATATGTCCCTTATTTCATGCTTTTCTTTCAACCAAAAGTCTTGTAGCAGATTTTCCTTAGGGGAAATAAGCTATTGGGGATGTTTTGGTTGCTTTACTTAATGGCATTTTCAAAAGTTTTCTTCAAATACTTTTCCAAGATAAAAGTAACGTAAAGTTAAAGCTGATTTCCTGCCAAAATAAATATACAATAAAAAGGTTTTGGCTGCGGATATAATATACGCAAGAGTTTGAGGGCGAGTATGTAAAATGTCCATCGCGCATGGGCTGCGTAAACTAAGCAGATTAACCAAGTAATGTTTTAGAATAGAGAAATTTCACGAGAGCCGAACAATTACTGAAACGGCCGAACTAGCTAGCCGGAAACTCACAACAACAGACGAAGTTGGCCGATCTCATCATGTCCGTTACGCTCTATAAAATAAAAATATCTCGGTTAATATTCAAGATTGAGAATAAATGTATATAATAATATTTATAGTAAATTTAATTTGCAATAAGATTGGTCCTATACAAGTTTTCGACCCGACGTATAGTAACGGAGATATCTCGAAAATCCCCCCTCTAAACCCCCCCTCCCATTTGTCCAATTTCAGCAATTAACGAACTTGACCTTTATTTTTACATAAGACGTTTAAATATCGAGTTTGGTAACTATCAAGCCAAAATTGCGACCACTAGAGCGTTAACAGACAAATATATATATATATATATTTATATATATATATATATATATAATTTTGAACGAACCTCATTTTCGTCATCTCTTGGGTAGGATAGATGGACATTTGAAGAAAATTTTTGAAAATCGCGCCAAGAGTACGACCTCAATAGTTGATTTCCCTTAAGGGAAATCTTCTAAAATATTACCTTCAATGCCATATGCGAAGAGTGACCCCAATAGATACCCTCAAAAGAGACGAAGCTAGATCCGTTTGCTCTTAATACTACGGAGAACTTATACTGGATACAGTGTCCATAAGTAATGTTAGATTGATTCTAAGAATACCTAGACAGCTGGTCTATTGAAGGGCAAATGACTGTACTCGCGGGCTATATCGAGCAACCCCCAGTGTTCAGTATTGGACTGGCTGTCTGTCCTGGCTGATAAATTATTCATTAGAATCGTAAAAGCTACGTACTCTCTCCGGAGATTGGCAAATCAGGAGTGACGTCTCGCAGTTCTACCTGCCAGCTCATAATAGTGCTCCTTCACAAAAGCCAATATACATTAAACCCCAAAGACAACAAAGGTCCTGTATATTAATAACTTTGCCCTCTCCTTCGCATGCCACCGTTTGAGTAGATAAATTATTCCGAAGAGGTTATCAAATTGTTTATTTTAAATGACTGCTTGCCAGCCCTGCCAGAGTCGTTGGAAATAGTTGGATCTCATACTAACTATACCTGAGCAGCAGAATTCATTTATGAGCATGAGGTAGTATTACAGTTGGTATTTAATGACAATTCAGGTCCGTCTGACTTTTAGCAGATTCCCCTTAAGGGGACCAGGGGGAGGGGGAGTTTTGAAAATTCAAAATATCTCCGTTACTATAAGTCGGATCGGAAAATTGTATAAAACCAGTCTTATTGAAAATTAAATGATCTATAAATATTGTTCTATACATATTTTCTGCATCAAGAATGTTAATCGAGATATTTGCATTATTCAGTTTTCAGCCTTCAGTAAACGTCCACTTCTACTCATGTTACATCAACAATACTCTGTTATTTAATAAACCACATTATTCGAAGCTTAAATACCAAATATTACTATCCAGAGGCCTTTATTATACGAGATAGATGCAAATATGTTCTTGAGACCCCCCCCTCTCGTCTAAAATTCTTGGACTGCTAACATTTGATTGCTTTAGATAAACATTATTCTGATTCATTAAAATGACATTACTAGGTATAGTACATAGTTCTCAGTTTTTCTTTCCGGTGGTCTGTTGGCAGACCTGTTTATTAAATTTGAGACGCTTCACACGGGCAGGGGAAAGATTTTAGCCCTTAAGGGATATCTGCTTGAGGTCGTTGTTAACGCTCTAGCGGTCGCAACTTTTTTGTTTGATCGTTACCAAACTCGAAATTTAATCGTTTTATGTAAAAGGAAAGATCAAGTTCGTTACTGGCTGAAATCGGACCAGTGGGAGGGACGTTTAGAGGGGGGATTTTTGAAAATTCGAAATATCTCCGTTATTAACTGTCGGATCGAAAAATTTAAAAAAATCAATCTTATTGCAAAATTACATTTACTATAAAGGTTGTTCTTTACATTTATTCTGTATCTTGAATATTAACCGAGATATTTGCATTTGTGTTGTGCGTGAGGTTCGCCAGAGTCGGCTATGTTCGGGACTCGTGAATAGGTTTAGAGATTCATTACTACTACTGTTATTATGTGGCAGATTTCTCTATTGTAAAACTTCACGTGGGAAATCTGCTTAGTTTACGCAGCCCCTGCGTGATGGACTTTTTTACTACCCTTTGATTTTAGCAGATTTCCCTTGAGGGAAATCAGCTATTGAGGTTGTACTCATGATGGAATTTTCGAAATTTTTCTTCAAATGCCCATCGATCCTATCTAGAAGATGACGTAAATGAGGTCCGTTCAAAACTGTATATATATATATATATATATATATATATATATATATATATATATATATATATATATATATATATATGTCTACATCTATATATATATATATATATATATATATATATATATATATATATATATATGTATACATATTTGTCTGTTACCGCTCTAGAGGTCGCAATTTTTGTTTGATCGTTACCAAACTCGATATTTAGTCGTTTTATGTAAAAAAGAAAGATCAAGTTTGTTAATGGCTGAAATCGGACTAGAGGGAGGGGGGGGTTTAGAGGAGGGATTTTTGAAAATTCAAAATATCTCCGTTAATATGCATCGGATCGAAAAATTGTATAAATGAATCTTATTGAAAATTAGATTTACGAGTACTATAAATATTGTTCTATACATTTATTCTCTATCTTGAATATTAACCGAGATATTTGCATTTGTATTCTGCGTGTGATCGGCAGGAGTCGGCTATGTTCGGACTTTCCACCGAGAGCTCTGGCGGCTGTTTCCGTAACTATTCGTCCCTCGTGAATAGGTTTAAAGGTTTCATACTATACAGTTGATATTAGGCAGATTTCTCTATTGTTAAACTTCACGTGGGAAATCTGCTTAGTTTACGCAGCCCCTGCGTGATGGACTTTTATTCACTGGTGTTGTGTTCTTCACGAGAGGAATATGTTTTGTTTACGCAGCCCCTGGGTGGCGGAATTTTCTTAATTCAGAACTAGTGGCGCCATAATCCAGTTAACAAAGACATTGTTCCATGATTGTGCTTTATTAAACATTTAACGAATGTTTTGTATTTGAAGGGAGGAAGATTTCTCTCCGACCAACCACTGCCGAAATCAAGACAGTTCACTTAGGCCCCTGTATATTATTCGGGGCGGAGATCCTCTTCTCATTTGGAAGTCAATTTGTCCTCACGAAGAGCGGAGGTTGGGCTAGATTGCATGCTGTGTTCCCGGAACCCCCCCCCTCCCCAAACCTCCCGCGAATTTAATTAAACAAAATGCAACCCTTCTTGCCCGACCATTGGCTCGCTTTGCTTCGGGGCTGAAACCTCCCACCCTCGGGATATCCCTATGTATATGCAGTGCTTTTAGTGTATATAAATTAGCAGATTTCCCTGCAGGAATATCCGCAATTGAGGTTTGTGCTCATTTCTTCAGATGCCATCGATCCCACTTACACTACGAATACGAGACCTTAGTGGTATATGATATACTGGTTTTACGTCTACAAGTCAGTACTAGGAAACGGTGGCTGGCCCAAACGCCCATATTTTTAATGGCCATTGGGAGAATTAATATTATCAGTTTGAATCCACGTTGACGTTAATTCAATAAAGACGTTTCAATCAAAAGACTATGAACTAGATCTTTCATTTTCCACAGCTTCAGAAGAACTCACCATTCTTAAGTGTATTGGAATAAATTAAACTATAAGGGTCGTCTGATATACATTGCATAAATTAATGCGAAAAGTAAAAAAACGTAAACTAAGCAGATTTCCCACGTGAAGTTTTACAATAGAGAAATCTGCCTAATAACAACTGTAATAGCTACAGTTTTGAACGGACCTCATTTTCGTCATCTACTAGGTAGGATCGATGGACATTTGAAGAAAAATTTCGAAAATTAATAGCTGATTTCCCTTAAGGGAAATCTGCTAAAATTGGTCCCCACCGAATTAAAGTAGAATAGCAGACAAACTTGTTTTATTTATATCGATACACATAAAAATGGTGACTACTTCAATAATTGTGTTACCGATAGCTTAAATTTAATATATATATATTTATGCTCATTGGCAGAATTAATATTATTAGTTTGAACGTGGATTCAACTTGGGTTGACGTTATTTTTCAATCAAAGGATATTTTATTTTTCTCAACTTCAGTTAGTGAAGTAGTCACCATTCTCAGGTCCATATATCTATATATATATATATATATATATATATATATATATATATATATATATATAAAACTCTAATGATTGTCTAAAATTCTATTTACAATTTTTATTTCCGATTTCTGGTCACTAAACAGAATTTATTAGTGTTCCAAGAGAGATTTTTTTTATTTGGGAATAAGTACCGAGGATATGAATATTTTGGTTACATTATGCTCTTCTACCATTTATAGATGTAGGGATTGAAATAACCTTCGTTACATTTCCACGGGAAACCATTTTTATTTCAAACGACAAAGACGGGCAACAAAGTTTCTAATTATTCACGACCTCGACCAACGCCTCATATTTTGATCAGTGCATTACAACTGAATGCCCGAACAGAATTTTATCATTTTTTTTTCTCCAGATGCTGAGATGATACTACCCCCAATTTATCCCAAGAGCGATAATAAATTATAGAAAACGGTAGGTGCCCCCGTATTTTCACACAACCATGTTTTCGGTCATCAGAAGAGAGAGCACCGGTAAAAGGTGACAAATTCTTCCTTCTACGTTTTCACATGCTGAAAATGAGGCACTATCCATACTTTATTTCTATTATATATTTAATGTTAGATTGGTGATAGACAAAAGATATACCTATGTCAATTAAAGCTCAAGATGTCGCAATTTTATATTGATCGTTACAAACTCGATACATAAACGTTTTAGCAGATTTCCCTTAAGGGTCGTATTCATGACGCGATTTTCGATATTGTTCTTCAGATGTTCACAGATCCTATCTAGGAGATGACGAAAATGAGGTCCGTTCAAAACTATATATATTTGTTTCTTACCACTCTAGCGGTTATTATTGTTTAATCGTTACCAAACTCGATTTTTAGTAGTTTTTTGTAAAAAGAAAGATCGAATTCGTTAACGGCTGAAATCCGAAGAGGGGGGGGGGGTTAGAGGGAGAGAATTTTGAAAATTCAAAATATCTCGAAATATTTGAATTTTTTAGTTTCCAGCCTTCAGCAAACCCCCACTTCTACTCATTCAGATTTATTACAGTAATTGCTTTTCATTCCGTCGTCGGGAGGTTTCTTATTATCGTTTGAATTTATTCACTTAATATTCCCGGTGGTGTTGTGTTACCGGTATGCAAATTTATCTATTGTTAAACTTCACGCGGGAAACCTGCTTAGTTTACGCAGCTCCGCGTGACGGACTTTTATATAAACCTAATGATCAAGTTCGAAAATAGCTGTTATCAAAAATCAAGAATAGGGATAGTTTTGGAGAGGAAATGAAAATTCGTGTCATTTACGTTGATATAATTCATATCGATAAATGTTACTATTTTAATTCCCCATAATTGTTATTCTATAGTTTTGTTTCGTATTTCCAAGCTGAAATTACATATATTATTTTAAAGCCATAACACACCTGCGTAACTTTAGCCGCTAAAGGGAATTTAGTACAATTGGTCGATTAATTCACATTTGTCTAGTTCAACATTCTTAAAGTCTAACTCAGCCCTGGTCCCAGGTAAGCCGCGTGTGATCTCAATACAATTGAATAGCATTAAATGCTGAATTTGACTCCCAGGTCGGAAACCGAAATTTATTTATGAAACCGTTCTAATCCTAGGCTTGATAGAATATAACTTGCACGTAATCCACATCAATTAATCTTACAATGTTAATTGGTGTTTCATCAAATTGGAATCAATTGCTACCAGAATGATAAACAGGTGGCAATATTTATGTCAAATATCCGCCTAAGACCAACTACCTATCGTTTGGTAGTATTTCAAGTAAATTTCGTACTATTGAATTTTAAAACCTTCGCAGTAATGGAACTAAAAAAATTTCACTCTCAAAATTCCAACATCTGCTAAAGTTATCTCACCAAGTTCCTCAGAGTAATTATAATTAATTTTAATTATAATTATAAGTAATTAACTAATGGAGGACCATCAATGACTCTTTAATCAGGCCTAAGTTACTCATGAGTCACCAAGTTGAAATATAAAACCTAACCCCTCCCTCTGAAGATTAGCTTTTATCTTAATATTGACTAAATAATTGATGAATTTTATACTATGTGGTACTGATAGCTCAAAATTATCATATATAATATAAATATATATATATATATATATATATATATATATATATACACACACATATTTTTATGCTCATTGTCAGAATTAATAAATATAATCAGTTTGAATGTCGACTCAACAAGGGATGACGTTAATTCAATATACTTTTCAATCAAAGGTCAATGAACAAGATCTTATATATTTTCTCAACATCAGTTAGTGAAATAGTCACCGTGCTTAGATGTTATCTATATAAATAAAACTCTAATGTTTGTCTATGATTCTATTTACAATTTTGATTTCAGACTTGTGGTCACTAAACAGAATTCATTAGTATTCCAAGAAAGATTTTTTTTTAATTTTTGATAAATAAATTAAATAATAAATAAATAAATATCAGGAAGTGTGAATATTGCCGATGTTGACAACTACCATTGATTGTAGTTGGGATGGGAATAATTTTAATTAGATTTCCACCTGAAACTATTTATATTTCAATCGAAGAAGACTGATAACACATTTTCTAACTATTCCCATCTTCGGCCAACATCCCATATTTTCTCCAATGGCAGTACAGCAGAATGCCTGCACAAAATTTCTTCATATTTTTTTCTTCGGATGCTAAAATGATACAATCCTTTTATTTTGGCGGGAAACTTAATTTATTTTATGCCAAGAACGATAATAAATTCGTCCAATAGGTATGTCACGCTTCGTACTTAAAACTATAAATATAACTATTTTGAAGGCAATAAATAGATTACATATATGGTGCTTCCAATTATTTAATATTTAAGTTACGACGGAAAACCATTATTACATCAATTAATTAAAAACATATAGATAGATAGATATTTTATTGGCTAATGTTTAAAAAATGTTCCCAAGAGTCTGGCCAATTACTGTTAGTATGGTTATTAATATATTGTAACTTCTTAAAAAATGTGTAAATAAAAATAATAATAATTTCTAAATTACAGCATAATTGGCATGTAATACAATATAAATATTAATCTAAATAATTATAATACTTAAATCAATAGATCATAATTTAATGTAAATTTAGATTAATTCATTCTTTTTTCTTGTCTAAATAAAGATCAGTTTTCTGACATATCAAATTAGCATAATTCTTCTCTAAGATTAATGGCAAACAGAATACTACTAATAAGTTTAATTGAATATAATAAATAATGTGCCACTTATTGATGTTTAAGAACTCCCATAAAAATAATAATATTCTTTCTTTTAAACTGTTAGCTTTCGCAAACTTTTGATAAGAAACAGAAAACACCATTAACTTTATTTCCACTCTTGTAATCCAAAATGTTTACCAATGATAGGTATTCTCTTTGAGGCACTATATATATTTTTTTAAGAAGTTATAATATATTAATAACCATACTAACAGTAATTGGCGAGACTCTTAGCAAAATGTTTGTAAACATAAGCCAATAAAAAATCTATCTAAAAAAAAATGTAGTTATGTTATTGACAACTATTTAATAAAATTAGTTAGGTAACAACTTAAGTGAAGCTACAGTTATCAAATTAACTACGAATTTAGTTAAGTTGTTACATGTTTGTAACTAGTTATCTAGGAGATCCTCCGATCAGAGTATTCAGGTCAAGAGTAATGACCTATTAAAAATATCACAATCAACATATGAATAAGAAATTAATGACCAATAATTAAATAATAGACATTTATTTATTTTTTGAGTTCAGCAACTTAGTTTTCTTAGTGTTATATACAAAACCAAATATACAACAAAAAGATGATTAAGACGAATGAAGAAAAAAATATATAAATTATGGAAAACAAAACACGAATATAACAAAACAATTATAATAAAAAGAGTGAATAAATTTAAAATGCCAACTATGAGATATACAAAGAAATTATTAGTATTTGGTATTTAAGCTTAAATATTATTAGCGCTATTCATAACATAATAGAATATTGTTACTATGAGGATAGGGTTTACTGAAGACCGAAAATCTAAAAAATTGAATTTTGTTTAATGATTGTTACAAACATTGTTTAGAACATTACTTATTTCGTTCTATGGTGTGTTCCATTTTTGGTTTTTAATTTCCGTTCTAGGTTTTTGAGTTCCATTCTAGGTTTTTGAGTTCCATTTTGTTTTTGAGTTCCATTTCTGACCCCCCCCACCCAGTTCCGATTTCAGCTGTTAACGAACTTGATCAGTTTTTTTTGTATAATTTCGCCTTTTGTGTTCTATTTATTTTTTTTGCTTTAGTAATTTCAGACAAAAATTGCGATTTCTATTTCTATTTCCCATTTCTGTTTTGATTTCGGTAACTCTGTGTTTTTCGTGTTTTCTCTCTGTTTTGTGATATTTATATATATGTTTTGTGTTCCTTTTGTGTTTTGTTTCCTCATTTTCGTGTCATTTTCTGGTTTGGATCGATGGACCTTTTAGAACAATTTTCGTGTTTCCTCATGTATTGTTTTCGAACTCAATAGTGATTCCATTTCTGTTTTGTTTAATTTTGCTTAATTTTTTTGTATTGTATTGCTTTCATTATGGCGACTTTTACGAATATATCAAAACATTTGTTTAAAAGGAATGCAACATTTAAAAGCTGCGAAGCTCCAATAAATAATACAAAGAAAATAAAACCTCATAAAGCAGAAAATGAAGGACTGGCTTTCATATAATATTTTTTTATATAAGTTAATTTATATAAATTAACTTTGTGGAAAGGTGGAAAGTTTAGTATATATAATATTTATTAAGGTCCACTTTTTGTAACTAAGGCTAATTGGGACGGGTTATCTACATGTTGCCACTCATTCCTAGCCAGGGTGGGACTAATGATTTTATTTAATCAATTCCATCACTAAATAAATTCCTTCGCCCAGGCGGTAATCGAACTCGCCACTCTAGGTTTACCAATGTGAGATTAAGGTCTAAGCTTTAACTCACATGCCTAACCTGAGCTCCATATATATATACAAATATAATTTTGTATGGACCTCATTTTCGTCCTCTCCTAAATAGGATCCCTTAAGGGAAATCTGCTAAAACTAATAAGTGTTTCCCAGCTTTAGAGAAATGAGTTAGATATAATAGTTTATGATTCAAATTTTCTTATTAATTGATTATAATGACCAATGGGAATTTGTAATTTAATTTTTAGAAATAGAAAAAATGAATAGGGACAAATATATAAGAGCTCTAGAGCAAAAAGTGGATGAATACAGCTAGAAGAGAAATAATTAAAAAAAAAAATAAGGAAGAGAATTGTAAAAATAAAATGAAAATGTATATAAAAGAGAAGAGAAAAAAAAATCTGCTGAAAGGAAAGATAAAAGAAAAATGAAATCACTTCCCAGAGTTAAAGAAGTGACAATAAAAGTGCAGGGGTGGAGCATCTCCCCTAACCTCTTTCAAAGTGATGACTCAGGAGGAGGAAACTCTTTCCTGACGATTCCCTCGTTAGGCCCCTGCCAACCAAAGCGTGGCGCACTCTATTGTACGCCCGCAGGGTTTAATTGCTAGAAATAACAATGTACAAAACCATAAATCTGAATTAGGGGGTAAGACTGAAACAGCGAGAGTGCCGACGACAGAAGCGGATATTCTGCGAAGCGAGCGTTCAGGTAATTAAATATGGTAGATTTGAAATTAGTCAAAACTCTAATATGACACAATTGTTTACGCATTCTACAAGGTTAGTGAAATATTAACTTTAAAGCGTGTTTTTGTAAAATGTGGCCAAAGTAACCTGCACAATACAAGCAGCAGATGTGGCAAACATAACTATTCGAACTTAGAGACAACTTTTTGACCGTCCTTGACTGGTTAAGAAGTTATAGAGAATTTTGAAAATTCGAAAATCTCCGATACTATACGTCAGGACGAAACAGTGTATAAAATCAATGTTATCGCCAGTTTTAATGTACTAAAAATATTGTTATAAACCCATATACTCAAACTTTAATATTGACCGAGATATTTGCATTTTTCAGTTTCCAACCTTCAGCAAACCCCCACTCTACTCATGTTACATAAACAATACTTTTTTTCATAATAAACCACTTTATTCGAAGCTAAAATATCAAATATCTTTTCAAGAGACATTTATTATACGAGATTCATGCGAATATGTTATACTGCCCCCTTTCCCCGTCTTAAGTTCTTGGACTACTAAAATTTGATGATTGAGATAAAAATTATCCTGATTCATTAATAATTAAAGCACTAGATATACCTAGTAAATAGTTTTCAAGAAAATTAATGTGTTATATTCGGATATATTTTAGTAAATGTTTTTCTTTCCGGTGAGACGTTGGCAGACCTGTTTGTTTACATTTCAGACACTTCCCGTTTGTATTTATTCACTTTATACAAACGGGAACTAAATATCGCTTGACTTCTGTCGAAGTTAAATTGCCCCAAATTACACAATGAAAAACACCAATTGGGCAAAATAAATCTTCTGAAAACTTTGTGCGGAAAGTTATAATATTACAAATATTGACAGATCTGAGTGGTAAGCAAACAGATCTCGATTTGAAACGTAAACAACCCACCACACGAAAACAATTTACCTGAAGATCGACATCCCTCGTTTGACAGATCTTAGTGGTAAGTAAACAGATCTGGACTAAACGTAAACAACTAATACGGTGAACAGAGCATAAAACCCACTGACTGACGGACAACCAACTCAGTACAACTATTAACAGGCTTGAAGATGATGCCATCGCATCGAAAGCGCTTGCCAGCGGTACTCAACCATCAGCCAGTGACGACGGTCTCCACCCAGAGGTATGACAATAGTATTACATATAGGGTAGACCTCCAACTACTTGCTTATTGAACCGACTGACCACAATCTTCTTGGAAATGGAATTCAGTAGTCGACATGATATCGCGAACAATATTGCTCTGCATATTCTACTAACAGAGTGGGGCTGGTAGATAACTAGGGAGAGATTACTGTACATAGTGCTCTATATCCTTAAAATACCGCATTCTAAAAGTACGTCCTACACCAAGTATATCTACTGGAAAACTGTCCCCTTAGGATCAATACGTGTGCAAGAGACCTAAGGCAAGACCTTGGGGGCAGAGGGAATACGAAATTCTAAACACACAAGCACAGCAGAAGAAGAAGAAGAAGAAGAGAGAGAGAGAGAGAGAGAGAGAGAGAGAGAGAGAGAGAGAGAGAGAGAGAGAGAGAGAGAGAGAGAGAGAGAGAGAGGAGAGAGAGACCCACAAATACATGCACAGGTGAATACATATTTGAATACAAGATAACGTAATCAACAACTATTCAAGACCATGCCGAATTGCATTGAAATGAAGCAGTGACATTGTATACTTCCAAAACTCAATACTGGAGGATATAATACGCAATTGTACTCATAGCATTAATTTCTATTAATATCAATTGAAGGTAACTGTTGAATACACACTTATAAAGCTACCTAAATTATTTTATTCAGGTTCTATAAAATGCACTTCGTTGGAATAACGTATATTTTTAAAATATAAATTCTGAAAACTAGAGCCTAGGAAATAATAATACAAGAAAGAAAGAAAACATAATGAAAATGAAATAGTTATTCAGAATTCGAAATTTAGTTTTACTTTTAATAATCAAACAGGAATCTAATAAAAGTTTAAATATACTTTGAACATAAATGAGAGCAATAAATGGGGTTGTTTCGTTGAATATTATATTCGCTTCTTATCGTTCTAGTTTCACAATTTATTTCTTGTTTAAAAAGGAGTTAACTCCATAAAGAAGCTTTTAATAGAAATATCAAAAGCACATATTTGTATATAAAAATAAATCACCAGCCAGTAGTAAAATGAAGTAGGTAGGAAGTGAAACAATTATTAAACCAAGTAGGAAATATGTGTACTTTCCTGGAACACCAATCACCAATGTTTCTTTATAATCAGTAACATTAAACAAATATTTTTATATAAAATATCGTTAAAATATTATAAACATTTCTTTCCAATGTCCTTTGATCTTACCTATTAGATGGCAAAAATTAGACAAATTTATGGCCAATCTTGTCAATTTCTGTTTAATTGCCGTCAAACTTGACATTTGAACGTTTCGTGTAAAACTGAAGATCAAGTTCCTTAATGGGTGAGGAGGATAATGAACGAAAAATCTTATGAAGTTAAAGAATGCACTGCAATTATTATTCAATACATTTTTCACTATTGTAAACACTAACTGAGTTATTTGTATTTTAGTAAACCACTACTCCCACCTTTAACATTTAGCTACTAAATCACTTGTGTATACTATATCTCGTTTACAGGTTAAATTTCAAGTCATGTTTACGTAAATTTCATTTTAACGAAGAAAAGCAATGTATGAATGATACTCGTGATAATTGAGTTCGCATACACGATACATTGATATCAAGGAAAAATTAAAACCATTAACGAAACAAAGAACCATAATGAACAAACAAAGAAGGGGGAAACAAACACAAAGAAGTGCTGCAAATAAGTAAAATAGAACGTTTGAACGAAAAACAACTACCAGGCACCGAAGCATTATCGAGTTTACAAAACATGAAATTTAGAAAGAGAAAGTGTATGAATTTCTAGAAATTGTTTGCAGTTATCAAATATTCATTGATATTATCATGTTGAATAATTAAATAAGGAGCAAAAGAACTCTTCTTTTCCCTTAATGAAAATCAGCTATTGAGGTAGTACTCATGACGCAATTTTTGTACGATTTTCTCAAATGTCCATCGATCCTACCCAGGAGATGACGAAAATGAGGACCGGAAGGACAACAGAACATATTTGCAAATATCTCCCAAAGTAAAGGTTCAATGAAAACAAAATTTGGTATTTAGGCTTCGAATAATGTGGTTTATTATATTACAGATTATTTTTTATGTAACACTAGTAGTAGGGGGGGTTTACTGAAGGCTGAAAACTGAAATGCAAATATCTCGGTTAATATTCAAGATAGGGAATAAATATTTATAACAATATTAATAGTAAATTTAATTTGCAATAAAGATTTATTCTATACACTTTTTCGATCCGACGTATAGTAACGGAGATATATCGAATTTTAAAAATGATCTTGCTTTTTACATAAAACGACTAAATATCAAGTTTAGTAACGATCAAACAATTGCGACCACTAGAGCGGTAACAAACAAATATGTATACAGTTTTGAACGGACCTCATTTTCGTCATCTACAAGGTAGGATTGAAGGAAATTTGAAGAAAAACGTCGAAAATCGCGTCATGATTACGACCTCAATAGAAAATTTCCCCTAAGGGAAATCTGCTAAAATATGATGAGTAAGAAAGAGTGAGGAGAGGGAGGGTGGGAACACTTGGCTGGAAGTAGGGAAGGCTCGTAGGCTGGCCGGACCCTGGAGAGATTGTTTGGGGATAGGAAGGGGTCACCACTGATAAGCCCCAATAATTCTATTCCGCGGTGCCTCTTGTCTCCTTCACCATATTTATAATGACCCACCTTCATCATGGAAACCTCTCATCTACCTTCATGTCAGTAGGTATTATAGTTGTATTTGCAGATTTCCCTTAAGGGAAAACAGCTATTGAGGTCGTACTCATGACGCGATTATCAAAAATGTTCTTCAAATGTCCATCGATCCTACCCAGGAGTTGACAAAAATGAGGTCCGCTCAAAATTATATATATATATATATATATATATATATATATATACATACATATATATGTGTGTGTGTTTGTGTGTCTGTTACCGCTCTAGCGGTCGCAATGTTTGTTTCATCGTTACCAAACCCGATATTTAAACGTTTTATGTAAAAAGACAGATCAATTTCGTTAACGGCTGAAATTGGACCAGGGGGAGAGGGGGGGGGTTAGAGGGGAGGATTTTTAATAATTCGAAATATCTCCGTTAGTATACGTCGGATCGTATCTATCTTGAATATTAACCGAGATATTTGCATTTTTTTGAGTTTTCTCCTGAAATTTCTCTATTGTAAAGCTTCGCGTGGAAAATCTGCTTAGTTTTCGCAGCCCCTGCGTGTCAGACTTTCTCTTCTTTCAGGACTTCAGGGGCTCAGGTCAGCCATGTGAGTTAAAGCGTTGATCTTAATCTCAGATGGTAAGCCTAGAGTAGCGAATTCGATTCCCGCTTGGGCAAAGGAATATATTTAGTGACGAAATTCATTATATAAAATCCTTAGTCCCACCCTGGCTAGAAAAGGGTGATAACCAGCAGACAACCCTTCCCAATTAGCCTTAGTTGCAAAAAGTGGACGTTAATAAATAATTTAATTTTCCCATGGACAGACCTTGTGTTCTTCAGCCCAATCACGAATTCTAATTCTGCTACAGTCTTTTAGCAGATTTTCCTTTCGGTAAATCAGCTATTGAGTTTGTAATCATGATCCAATTTGCCCAAAAAGTCCTCTAATGTCCATCGATAATACCTAATCGATGACGAAAATGATGCCCGTTCAAAATTTTACGTATATTTTTGTGTTAATGCTCTAGCAGTCGAAGTTTTGTCATTATCAAACTCGATATGTAATAGTTCTATGCAAAAGTAAGATCAAGTACGTTAATGGCAGAATTCTGACCAGTGAGAGAGTGGTTCATAGGGGGGATTTAAAAAATTTGGAATATCTCCGTTACTATATTTCGGATCGGAAAATCGTACGTAACCAATCATATTGCAAATTAATTTACTTATAAATGTTGTTATATAAAATTTCTCTGTCATAAATATTAACAGATATATATATATATATATATATATATATATATATATATATATATATATATAAGTTATAGTTGAAACGGACCTTCATGAACTATGTAAAATTGGAGAGCTTACGAAGAAAATGTACAACAATTTGCGTCATGTGTCAATCTCCGATTTCCATTCAAGGAAATCTGTTGAATGGGAGATATTAGTTACAATACGAGGTCAGTCTATTATTTAAATGATTTGGATAACTTATAGTAAACATTCCCCGATATAAATAATGGAATATTATATATAATAGTATATACTTATGTTCAATAGGCAAAAAAAAGAATCTCTTTTATAAGGACCTCATTGTATCATTATAGATGAACGAAGACTGATGCAAATTGGCTGGTAAGCTATAGCCCAAGGTGTCTTTAGGACATAAATAAAATAAAATATTATGGTGAAATTATTAAATACAGTTTCAAAGTTTACGGTGTTCATTGGAGCAGTTAAACTGCACGACATAGATAACGAGAAATTCTATATTTGAAATTATGATTATGCATTTGTGGACAGTAAAAGCGAAATTGCGTTCACAATTTGTCCCGGATTAAAAAGAGACTCGGCAAAGCAATTTACGCTGCTAGAAGGTTAATTTTTCATTTTAATTCCACATGGCGAAGTACCACAATTGGAATGAAAGCCCTACATGATAAATAATCATTTTGTTTTCCTTTAGCAAACGGATTTCCACTTAATCGTAGAATATTTTACGACAGCAGTGAGACATATTCTGATGTTTCTCTTGTTATATCAAATGTTATTAGGAATGCGCAAATGTTGTATTCCCTTAAGGGAAATCAGCTAGTGAGGTCGTACTCAGGACGCGATTTTCGAGAAACGCCCATCGATTCTACTCAGGAGATGATGAAAATGAGGGTCGTTCAAAATTATATATATATATATATATATATATATATATATATATATATATAATTGTTTGCTAACGGTCTATCTGTCGCAATTATTGTTTGATCGTTACCAAACTCAATATTTAGTTCTTTTATGTAAAATGAAAGATCAAGCTCGTTTGAGGTGGAGAATTTTTAAAACCTGAAATATCTCCGTTACTATACGTCGGATCGAAAGTTGGTATATAATCAATCTTATTGCACATTAAGTGTACTATAAATATTGTTATACACATTTATTATGTATTGCAAATATTAACCGAGATACATGCATTTATCAGTTTTCATCCCTCAGCAAACCGCCTCTTCTACTCATGTTACATAAAAATACTCTGTTTATAATACACAACTTTCTTGATAGCTTAAATACCAATTATTGTTTTCAAGAGACCTTTATTATACGAGGTATATGTACATATGTTCTAGTGACCTCCCCCAGACTGAAGACGGGGATTCAGTGGACTCCTATAATTTAATTGATTGATTGAGATAAGAATTTTTCTTATCTGTTATAAATACAACACTAGATATAATAAATAGTATTAAATAAAATTAATATGTCATATTCTGATATATTTCAAAAATTGATTCTCTTGGTTGGTGGCAGACCTGTTTGTTTACATTTCTGACGCTTCCCGTCGGGAAATTATTAACAGATTTTTGAAAGATTTCTTATTACAGTTTGTATTTATTCACTTAATATTCACGGTGGTATTGTGTTGCCAGTATGTAGATATATCTATTGTTAAACTTCTTCTTTGTTTAACTATTGTTTACTTAAAAGAAGGGAAATCTGCTTAGTTTAGGAAGCCTCTTCGTGGCGGACTTTTTTCCCTTTAGCAAACAGATTTTTACTAAATCACACAATATTTTAAGTCAGCAATGAAACATATTCTGATGGATGATACATAAATGCTACCAGCAATGCTTAATTGTAATAAAAGGTCCCAATATGGCATTTGTTTTATTTGTTTTGTAGAACGCAATTGGAGCTATTTACACCCTTTATAAATCTTTCGTAACCATGATCAAGGAACCAAAAGGTCAAAATAGTCTGCTGAATCTAATATAACAATAATTAAATATCAACCATTGATTTTATAGTAAAATAACTTTTCAAGATAAATATGCTGATGATACAATATGCAGAAAAGACTTGTAAATAATGCAGGAATAAAAAAGAAGTACGATACCCTTGATGCCAATTTTGAATGTGACATGGTATATCTCGTGGAATTAATCAGGTATTATTAACTTCAAATTTAGCCCTACTGGGCGGAATATTGATCATGACCTACAATGTATAAGGCTGGTATGTCAGCCACCATTTGATTCCCAAAGTAAAGTCTTGACTTTACTCATAATTTATTATATAAAATAGGCTTACGTTAGTTACAATAGTTGTAGCGTGAGATATTTCCTTCCCACACTAGGTAACGATAAATTGTTTTTTTTTCGTATAGGTTCCTCTGAAAATATCTTAATGAAGCGGTGCTTGAAACCGAGATGTGTTTTCCAAATTAAATTTCTTATAAAATTACAACAATTGGGATATTAATACTCCAAAAATAATTATTAATTAACAAAAAGTCCGTTACGTAGGGGCTGCGTACACTCTCGAGATTTCCCACGTGAAGTTTTACAAAAGAAAAATTTCACAAAAGAAATTAGTTTTAAAAGTAGAATGGGTTTTTAACCTAATAAAAATAGCCCGTCACGGAGGGGCTGCGTAAACTATACAATTTCCCACGTCCCTTGCGTATTTTTTTTTATTTTATTTTTTTATTTGAAGGGCTCCGCAACTAGGCGATGTCGCTCAGTATTTGCGTATTTGCATTCATCTCAAATCTTAAACGTTCAATGAAAACAATATTTGATATTAAGGCTTTAAACAAAGTACATCATAATGTAACAGCTTATTTTTAATATAACATGAGTTCGAGTGGGGGTTTATTGAAGACCGAAAAATAAACACGAAAATATCTCGGTCAATAATCGAGATGTTGAAAAAACGTTGTACATAACAACTCTTATAGAACATTAAATTTGCGATATACATTTAGTCTGTATCTTGAATATTAACCGAGATATATTCATTTGTATTCTGCGTGTGGTCGGCAAGAGTCGGCTATGTTCCGACTTTCGGCCGAGAGCTCTGGCGGCCGTTTTCGTCCCTCGTGAATGGTTTAGAGGTTTCTGACAACTACAGTTGTTATTAGGCAGATTTATCTATTGTAAAACTTCACGTGGGAAATCTGCTTAGTTTACGCAGCCCCTGCGTGACGAACTTTTTTTAATATAACATGAGTTGGAGTGGGGGTTTATTGAAGACCGAAAAATAAACACGCAAATATCTCGGTCAATAATTGATGCGGAAAAAACGTACATAACAACCTTTATAGAACATTAAATTTAAGATAAAATTGATTCTATACAATTTTTCAATCCAACTCATAGCAACGGCGATATTTCGAATTTTCGAAATTCTCCTCTTCTAATCTGCACCGATTCTAGCCTGCTGAACTTTATGTTGATTCTTACATAAAACGTTTAAATATCGAGTTGGTATCGATCAGACAAACACTGAGATCGCTAGCTTTAACGGACAAATATTAATATAAGAGAATATTGCAATCAGATTGGTTCTATACAATTTTTCGACCCGACGCATAATAACAGAGATATTCACTACTTCGAAATTCCCACCAAAAATTTCAAAGAACCTTTGATTTCAGCCATTACCGAAGTTGATCTTTATTTTTGCATAAAACGTTAAAATATCTAGTTTGGTAACAAACAAACTAAAACTACGACCGCTAAAGAGTGGTCAGACAAATTATATATATATATATATATATATATATATATATATATATAGTGTTGCGAAAATTAAATACATGAATAATCCTTCAGAGAGAGAGTCGCGTATTTGGGAAGGGCGACTTAGATCAAAGAAGCCGACAGAATGTCCTAGGTCCTACCAGTACCTTCCAGCCAAACGTCCAGGGGTCCAGACAATTCCCCTTTGATGTATGCCGACAAGCTATATAAAGAAGGGCCTGCCGCGAGCGAGTCAGGTTTATTCTCACCTGTCTTGATGTTCACATCAGTGCTACAGTGCGACTTAGTGCAGTGCGGTAAAGTGTTTTTATAAGAAGAACAGTGTTGTGCCGTGACTGTAAGTAACAGTTCAGTGCCGTGTTTAAGACAGTGCAGTGCCGCGAAGTAAAGGACATTGCAGTGCCGCGAAGTAAAGGACAGTGCAGTGCCGTCTTGTTGCGAATTTCAGTGACCGTGAGTCAATTGTTGGACTGTGTAACCTGAAGAACAGTGACGCTATCAGTATATACTGTGAGTAGTAATTAAGAATAATTACCAAGTGTATTGTGCATTGTGAAATAAATTGTGCAGTGATAAAAACTTTGAAACTTTAATTTTGCGAATATTTAATTTTGCAATCCAAAAGAACTCTTATTAAAAACGTTTATTACTGGTTTTGGTAATAAAAAAACGTAACAATATATATATATATATATATATATATATATATATATATATATATATATACCCGTATATATATTGAGGACGGACTCATTACGCGATTTTCGAAAAAGTTCCTCAAAGGTCCATCGATCCTATTTAGGAGATGACGAAACTGAGGTGCGTTCAAAACTCAACACACATATATATTTATATATATATATATATTTATATATATATATATATATATATATATATAAAATTGAACGGACCTCATTTTTTTTATTATTAGTCAATCACAGCGAGTTTGCGAATGACAATGTGCTTTCGATCACAAAGCATTATTTGACTTACTTATATAGGCTTTGCCATCCGCTATTCTCTGTATATGTAAGTGCCTGATTCACAGTCTGTGTCGAATAACAACTGGTTTCTTTTATTCGTATCCCTCCTTTGCCTCTGAATTGTTTCTTTCCATTTTCTCCGGGGTATTCCAGAAGGTTTTTTTGCCTTCTGACTTTGATTCATAACCTGTCATAATCTTCCATTCACATGGACATATATGAACCATCTCGATGGTTTTTTTTTTGCTTCAGACTCTCTTCTTCCAATTCGCATTGCCTCAGAACTCTGTGTTTATTTATTTTTGGCGTTGACTTTCTTCCATATGGCGTTTTAGTTTTATCCAACCTTTCAGCAGATTTCCGTTAAGAGAAGCCGACTATTGAGACCGTACTGACGCGTGATTTTCGAAACATTTCTTCAAATGTCCATCCATCCTAGTAGATGGCGAAAATGTGGTCCGTTCAAAATTATATATATATATATATACATCTCCAATATTAATTGAGATGTTTGGATTATTAGTTTTCAGCCTTCATTAAACCCCACTCCTAATCATGTCATATAAACAATACTCTGTTATATAATGAAACACTTTGTTTGAAACTGAAATACCAAATATTGTTCTCATTGTAATTTTGGCTTTTAAGATAAATGCAAATACGTGGCGTACGTAGGAAATATGCTTAGTTAACCCAGGGCCTGCGTGACTGACGTTTTGTAAAACAGCAAGGACTCTCTCAAAGGTGAATATATTATGTATACGGGTACTTACTTGTAATTATCCATCTATCTCTTCATCTATATGTAATTTACATATTTAGTTGCAAATTAAGGCAAAGTATAAAAGTCACACACACACACACACACACACACCCACACACCTATGCAAAGTTTGTGTTTTAAAGATTTACAACATTGAAATAATCAGGATTGATAAGCCAGGCACTTAAAACTAACCACAAAGCATTTCTTGAAGAAAAGTATTAATTATGCATAGTCGTCTCATATCTCAGAAATTTGTAACTTTGAAACTCAGATCTCCGTTCTCATGGATTATTCAGCCTTTCAGCCGATTCGCGACCTTTCAGCTATCTTCAAATATCTACCAAACCTACAAATGTAGATGGCAAAAAGCCCGCTAAGAAGGGGCTGCGTTAACTAAGCAGATTTCCCACGAGCATATAATAACACACTTGTGATTTCATCTCACACTATATTCCATATTTATTTGTAAAACAACCGATAAGTAGAAGGAGCGTGTTACTAAAAGCATAAGACAAAAATGCACGAATATCTCGCTTAATATTGGAGTCAGGAAAAAAACTCATAATCCAATAATTCTAACCATCATATCCATAAGATCCAATTCATAACCAATTTATTTTCTGTTTTGGAATCCCCACATCCAATCCTCCACAATTTCAGCAAATAAAAAATATGATCACTAGAGTTGACTGAAACCGTTAAATATCGAGTAAAGAAGGAAAACTTTAATTGGTGACGTCATCATGCAATGCATTAGCATTTATCTCACAAAGTAAAATTGGAATGAAAACATTATTTCATATTTAAGCAAATATGCTTTGTGATACAACGGCTTATTGTTAATTTGACTATGAGAAGGAGTGGGTGTTCAGTAATAATATGGATTATTATATAACAGATTATTGTTTATGTAACATTAGTAGTAGTGGGGGTTTACTGACGGCTGAAAACTGAAAAATGCAAATATCTCGGTTAATATTCAAGATAGAGAATAAATTTACATAACAATATTAATAGTAATTTAATTTGCAATAACATTTATTCTATAAACTTTTTCGAGCCGACTTATAGTAATGGAGATAGTTCGAATTTTTAAAATTATCCTCTAAACCCTCTCTCCCCTGGTCCGATTTCAGCCGTTAAACGAACTTGATCTTTATTTTTACATAAAACGTTAATATATCGAGTTTGGTATCTATCAAACAAAAATTACGACCCCTAGAGCCGTAAAGACACACACACACATACCCATATATATATATATATATATATATATATATACAGTTTTCCTCATTTTAATGGGTCATCCATCTCCTGGATAGAATATATGGTCATTTGAGGAAATTTTTCGATAATGGCGTCATGTGTAAAACCTCAATACCTGATTTTCCTTTCTGCTAAAACAACCACTAAATGCCCATTTGTATTTGAACTCATGCCCACCACCATTTCGATTTGAACTCATTTCTACCAATATTTCGATTTGAACTCATGCCCACATGGTACTTCGGAGCTTCTACCAACTGCTCTAGAGTTGTCATAGATGCGTATTCAAAAGAAAGTCAATAAACATTGTTTCTCTGAAATTCAACATCTATTTGAACTGAACTACGAACGATAAATTTTTGACAAGTTCGGATCTGTTTAATATTGTGTCAAGTAATTCATCATCGCTGATGCATTGTATATCTGATGAACTCAACTATTTCAAAGTGTTCCCGTGAATATGAAGCTATTTTGGTTACAGGTCATGTATCAATATCCCATGTTCTAAGTAATTTCAGAATTTCATTTTCTAACATTATGAACACACTTTCAGTAGATTTTCCTTAAGGGAAATCAGCTATTGAGGACGTACTCATGACGCAATTTTCGAAATTTTTCTTCAAATGTCCATCGATCCTATTTAGCAAATGAGGAATATAGAGTATATATATATATTTATATATATATATATATATATATATATATATAGATATATATATAGAGAGAGAGAGAGAGAGAGAGAGAGAGAGAGAGAGATGTCCATCTATATATTTGTCTGTTACCCATCTAGCATTCCCAATTTTTGTTTCATCGTTACCAAACTCGATATTTAGTCGTTTTATGTAAAAGGAAAGATCGAGTTCGTTAACGGCTGATATCGGACCGAGGGGGGGGGGGGGTTTAAGGGGGAGAATTTTGAAAATTCGAAATTTCTTCGTTACTAAAATTCGGTTCGAAAAAGAATATATAATAAATCTTATTGAAAATTAAATTTACTATGAATATTGTTATATACATGTATTTTCTATCTAGAATATTAACCGATATATTTGCCTTTTTTCAGTTTTCAGCCCACACTAAACCTCCACTTCTACTCGTGTTACATAAAGAATACTCTTTTATATTATAAACCACATTATTCGAAGCCTCAATACCTAATATTCATTTCCAGAAACCTTTGTTACCTTGGACTACTAAAATTTGATTGATTGAGATAAAAATTATACTGATTCCTCAAAAATTACAGTACTAGATATAGTA
This sequence comes from Riptortus pedestris, assembly GCA_019009955.1. NCBI lineage: Eukaryota > Metazoa > Arthropoda > Insecta > Hemiptera > Alydidae > Riptortus > Riptortus pedestris. The sequence continues at coordinate 110,265,767 of CM032231.1, read as the reverse complement.
CATAGTTTTCATTAATATTAATATGTTATATTCTGATATGTTTCTTTCCGGTGAGCCGTTGGCAGACCTGTTTGTTTAAATTTAAGACGCCTGAGGGGAAAGATTTCTTATTACCGTTTGTATTTATTCAATTAATATTCACGGTTGTTTTGTTTATTACTAAATTTCAAGAGGGAAATCTGCTTAGTTTACGCAGCCCCTGAGTGGCGGACTTTTAACAACTAAATAAGAGATCCTAACTACGCCACATCTCTATTAATGCTGGAATCCGATGATGTATCCCGTTCTAAAGGGTGAAATTTTGTATATTATATCGAACTAATTTAGATTACTCTGCTCATCACTGCATCCCGGCCTTCTCGAACCTTAATATATACTAATGAAATTCGGTACTGTGACGACACAGTTTAAGCTAGGTCAAGAGTGCATTCAACTGACCCGAGATGCTGCGCTTTATTTATTTTTTTAATTCATCCAACCCCTTTGAAAGCCATTTTAGCTAACGAGGCCCTTCCAGAATAAAGAGACTGCATTTGCATAAAACTAAAATGTTAAGACAGCGGCAAATCTTTAATATAGGAAAATTCTCTAGTGCCACTAAATCCCTTAAGACTTTAAAATTTGAATGAATTTTCTCGCCAACGTCTCAAGTACTCTCATCACGTTACTCTACAAATTTACATGTACGTTACGTGAGAAGAAGCAGAGAAGCGCATAAACTTTAAAGTAATTAAAGAAGCCCCCTGAAAAGCGTCGGTAAAATAATAGTCCTAACTTTATGAAATATTAAAGTTTTAATTGAACTAACAGAGTACGTTATATTTTTTAGCCTAATAGGTCTTCAAGAACTTTTCGCCCTCAGTTTAAGAGCTAATTTTTTAAAAAGGTCAAAGTTAGCACTTCTTCAACTTATTAAATGCAGGCGTTCTTTTGGCCTTTGTGCGAATGAAAGCCATTTGTTTATGTTCGAATGAATCTGTTTTTAAAGCATCACTGCTTCGTTTCTTAATTAAGAAAATTAGGTTTTCTTTCAAGGACACGATTTTAATTTATTTTTTTCAAGGGCGCGCATTTTAATAAGTGTAAATCAATGTAGAAAACAATTAAAATTTCAAATTATTCTCAGTATCGACTTCATTGAGTGCTAATTGAAGCAGGAAATTCATCTCTGCTTCATTAATACAACGGGTCTCTTGATAGGTCTTCTGTCGTCATAATTAATAAGATGAATAACTAGAATAGGATCTGAAATGAACTAATAAAAGTCCGTCACGCAGGGGCTGCGTAAACTAAGCAGATTTCCCACGTGAAGTCATACAATAGAGAAATCTCCATACGAGAGCCGAACAGTTACGGCAAACGGCCAAACTAGCTTTTGGCAGGAAACTCAGTCGTCCGTTACGACCCAAATTTAATAAACATGCAAATATCTCCGTTAATATTCAAGATAAAGAAGAAATGTATAGAACAATATTTATAGTACATTTAAAATAAGATTGGTTCTATACAACTTTTTGATCCGACGTATGGTAACGGAGATATTTTGAATTTTTGAAAATCCCCACTCTAAACCCCCCCTCCCACTGGTCCGATTTCAGCCATTAACGAACTTGATCTGTCCTTTTGCATAAAACGTTTAAATATCGAGTTTGGTAACGATCAAACAAAAATTGCGACCGCTAGAGCGTTAACAGACATATATATATATATATATATATATATATATATATCCTGGTAGGATAACGAAAATCGCTTCATGAGTACGACCTCAATAGCTGATTTCCCTTAAGGAAAACTGCAGTTAAACCTAGCAACTAATTCGAAACGCTACGGACATGCATTGAACAACCCAAGCATCATCCAGTAAATGTTTTCATCCAGTTTTAACATAATAAATAACTATGGACGATTAAATAATACTAGAACAATGAAATAACAATAATGAGCATTAATTAAATAATTACAGGAATTTGTAATTAAAATATGAGTGGAGTCTAAATCTCTCTTAGTTAATTTTTATAAGACAACTAAAGTCATTTCAATAGCGTAAACTTCATATTTTAAAAAATAAATTTCCCTTTTACACTACTTTCTCTTTTTTCAACATTTTGGGGAATGAAATTTGAACACGAAAACCACGTCGAAACACACATGGATTTATATACATAGTTGACAGATTGCTTTTATTTTCAAATTTTGGTACTTTCATATTCTTAGATAGAAAAATTGCCAAACTGGCATAGAATAATCTTTGAAGAAATCTAAAATGTTTAAAATAAAAACATATTGTTATCTGGGTGACTTTATGAGCGATACGGCGGAGGCTTTTGATACTCAAATTACTTTTCAGGATGTCTCAGGTTCCATTCGTGGAAAAAAAAGATTCAGGAAATGGCAAATTGGCATTTTTTTTTTCTAATTTCTTTGCAAAATGACATTTTTATATGCAATATATATCAAAACACTAAAATAAAGAACTACATAATAAATATATGTTTTATTCATGTGACAGGAATGAATAATAATGATGATTCAGTTCTAACGGTTAGTAGGGGACTTCCGCGCCCTTGAAAATTGATCAATACAAAGCTTCCTTCAGTGTCTGTGGAACTCTCAGATAATGAGAGACTCTTCCATATTTATGTAAGTTGTGAATGGCTTAAAAATGTTTTATTGCCATCAGTGAAGAGGTCTGTCACCCGTAGATTTATGAAAATCTTCTCAAATCTGGAAGGTAAATAGGTAGGTAACCTCCACCATGTACATTTTTTTTCTATTAAAATGAACATATGTTATTAAATAATGGTATGATAAATCACTAAATATTATTATTTATTTATTTAATTTGCAATACGATTTGTTGCATCTATAGGCTAATTTTTGCAACGGACGGGTAATCTAACAGAGTTATTAATCTACAAGGTTACCACCCTTTTTTATCTTGCCAGGGTTGGGATTTTAGATGGTTATTAAATGATGTTATTTCGTACATAATAATTTCCTAATTTCGTCACGACCAGGCGAGAATATAATATATCCTTTTGCCAGATGCGGACCTCGAACTCGCCATCTACCTCTCTAGGTTTTTTACATGTGAGATAAAGGTCAACGCTTTTAAACTCGCGTCATGACGACTTTAACTCGCATGCTTAAAATCACTAATAGGTTGTCTAAAAGTAACTGGTGTTGCAAATCCAAAATATAAGATAAATAAATAAGATTTGTTTTATACAATTTCAAATGTACATTCTTAAGACTGAGAAATCAGATCATTTCATAAATCGAGATTTTATTATTAATTTTTTAAAATACTGAAAGAAATAATAAATAAGAATTAATTGCATATTTTTTTGCTTTAATTTAACTTAATGACTGTTAATATATTAAAAAAATAATATTTCTGTTAAAGCCGTTATTGTGGCACTATGGAATTAACGTTAGAATAAGGAATTTTTAAATAGTATACAGAAACGGTAAACTTTAGTTTTTTGATAAGAATGTAAAACGTAAATGACACGTATAAAAACTAATTAAAAAACGTCATTAGGAAAATTCAATCAATTATTAATTTTGTAACGTGTAAATCGTTACAACAATTGTCAAATGTGAGTAGGAAGGTTTTCTATAAACCTATGGCCAAATGTTCATTTTCACATCTGCAACGGACTCCCTTTCGATCGGATTAAGTTGATAAAACAGGACCATTGTAAAGGGGTAGCTAATCCCAATGGAATTAATATCCTATTACGATAATTTCATTTATCAACCAATGCGTCCTGCCACCCTCCTCTGACCAATAATATATTTTGTACGCATTTGTACGAGAAGTGGGACCACAAAGGAATGAAAGTAACATTGATATCGGTTCAGTCAGACATAATTTCATTGAAGCCAATCATTCATAGAAGGTTTGCCAATACAAATTATAAAAAAAATTGCACAGTTAAGAACGTCAAGCATCTATTGTAAAATGGTTTCAATGAAAAATGTATTCTATAATATTAACCCAATAGAAATTGCAACATTCTCTAATTTAAATATGAATCAAGACATTTATCATATAATGCTTCATTGCCCTATTTACTCCCCTTTCAGAGAACAGTATTTACCATTCATCAAACACCCAGCTGATAAATCACAACTTCATAATATTCTAAATAGTGCAACTAGAGATGTATATCTTAATATTTTTAAATATTTAAGAAGTAGTCTCAATCTCCGCGAATACTATCTGAGTTAACATTGTCAAATTTATCTTCTTTTAATTTTTTTTTTTTTAGCGTTGATATACCTATGTATTAGTAAGAACAAGAAAAAAGTTCGTCACGCAGGGGCTGCGTAAACTAAGCAGATTTCCCTCGTGAAGATAAGTAATAGGTAAATCTACATACTGGTTACCCTACAGCACCGTGAATAAATACTAACGGAAATAAGAAATGTTTCATACAATTTCAATAACCTGCCGACAGGAAGCGTTAGGTTAGAAATGTAAACAAACGGATCTGCCCGTTTCACACCTGAAAGAATAACAATTTCTGAAATATATCAGAATATAACATATTAATTTTATTGAGAACTATTTACTATACCTAGTACTGTAATTAATAATGAGTCAGAATAAATGTTAATCTCAATCAATCAAATTTTAGTAAGTCCAAAACCTTAAGACGGGGGGGGGGGTCACGCTGACAATATGTGCATGTATCTCGTATAATAAAGGTCTCTTAAATACAGTTTTTGGTATTTAAACTTAGAATAATGTGATTTATTATGTAGCAGAGTATTGTTTATGTAACATGAGTAGAAGTGGCGGTTTGCTGAAAACTAAAAACTGAAAAATGCAAATATCTGAGTTATATATAACAATATTTATAGTAAATTTAATTTGCAATAAGAGTCCTTTTATACAATGTTGCGATAAAAGTAACTGGTGTGGCTAATCTAAAATATAAGATAAATAAATAAGATTTGTTTTATACAATTTCATATGACATTCCTTAGACTAGAAATCAGATCATTTCATTATTCGAGATTTTATTATTATTTTTTAAAATACTGTAAGAAATAATAAATAAGAATTTATCGCATTATTTTTTGCTTTAATTTAACATGATGTCTGTTAATATATGATAATATTTCTGTTAAAGCCGTTATTGTGGTCTATGGAATTAACGTTAGAATAAGAATAATAGTATACAGAATCGGTAAAATTCAGTTTGATAAGAATGTAAACGTAAATGACACGTATAAAAACTAATTAAAAACATCATTAGGAAAATTCAATCAATTATTAATTTGTAACGGTAAATCGTTACAACAATTGTCAAATGGAGTAGAAGGGGTTATTATAAACCTATGCCACATGTTCATTCACATCTGCAACGGACCCTTTCGATCGGATTAAGTTGATAAACAGGCCATTGGAAAGGGGTAGCTAATCCCTTGGATTAATATCCTATTACGATAATTTCATTTATCAACCAATGCGTCCTGCCTACCTCTCTGCCAATAATATATTTTGTATGTATTTGTACGAGAAGTGGAACCACAAAGGAATGGAAGTAACATTGATATCGGTTCAATCAGACATAATTTCATTGAAGCCATTCATTCATAGAAGATTTGTTATTCCAAATAGTAAACACCATTGAACAGTTAAGAACGTCAAGCATCTATTGTATAATGTTTTCAATTAAAAATGTATACTATAATATTAACCCAATAGAAATTGCAACACTCTGTAATTTAAATATGAATGAGGACAGTTATCATATAATGATTCATTGCCCTATTTACTCCCCTTTCAGAGAACAGTATTTACCATTTATCAAACAGCCAGCAGATAATTCACAACATCATAATATTCTAAATAGTGCAATTAGAGAAGTATATATTAATATTTTTAAATAATTAAGAAGTAGTCTCAAACTCCGCGAATATTATGTGAGTTAACAATTTCTCTGAAATTGTCAAATTTCTCTTCTTTTAATTTTTTTTTCTGTAATCGTTGAATAATGGTAACATTACTAAACTGAAATGAGTGAAGAAAGAGAAACATTTTCCTATAGAGTGAAGAAAGTAATCACTTTGTTCACAAGTGAAGAAAGTGAATTGCCTTCTTAATTAGTAATAAGTATAAATTAAAAAATTATTTGAAGTTGGAAATTAAATGCTTTTAAATGTTTCTTAACATTGTAAGAATTTATTTTAACAAAATAAATTGAAATGTGAATGAATTATTGGTGGAAATAATCAATATATTTTAAAATTTAAATATAATAATATTTACCTTCCTTGTTTATAACCTGCACTTGTTTATAACTGCACTACTTCACAATCATCACTAGTTGTTTTATAACTATGCTTATAACCTTTCACAACCATGCTTATAACCTACCAACAACATACCATAATCTTCACAACATCCTAATTTTGTTCATATTCTGGTTAGATCTGATCATGTATTACACGATTACAGAAAAAATTTAATATTACACTCGTGACGATAGTAGAATTTACAACTCTCGTGAAATTACCACACTCGCTTCGCTCGTGTGGGTAAACGTTTCACTCGAGTTGTAAAATGATCTACTTTCGTCACTTGTATAAAAAATAACTATTTTAGCGTTGATATACCTATGTATTAGTAAGAACAGGAAAAAAGACCGTCACGCAGGGGCTGCGTAAACTAAGCAGATTTCCCTCGTGAAGTTTAGTAATAGGTAAATCTACATATTGGTAACACAACAGCACCGTGAAAAAATACTAACGGAAATAAGAAATGTTTCATCCAATTTCAATAACCTGCCGACAGGTAGCGTTAGGTTAGAAATGTAAACAAACGGATCTGCCCGTTTCACACCTGAAAGAATAACAATTTCTGAATTATATCAGAATATAACATATTAATTTTATTGAGTACTATTTACTATACCTAGTACTATAATTAATAATGAGTCAGAATAATTTTTATCTCAATCAATCAAATTTTAGTAGTCCAAAACCTTAAGTCGGGGGGTGGGGTCACCGGGACATATGTGCATGTATCTCGTATAATAAAGGTCTCTTAAATACAGTTACAGCTGAAAACTGAAAAATTTCAAATATCTCAGTTATATATAACAATATTTATAGTAAATTGAATTTGCAATAAGAGTGCTTCTATACAATGTTTCGATCCGACGTACAGTAACAGAGATATTTCGAATTTTCGAAAATCCTCCCCTCTAAACCCCCCCTCCCACTGATCCGATTTTAGCCATTAACAAACTTAATCTTTATTTTTGCATAAAACGTTTAAATATCGAGTTTGGTAACGATCAAACAAAAATTGCGACCGCTAGAGCGTTAACAGACAAATATATATATATATATATATATATATATATATTTGAACGGACCTCATTTTCGTCATCTCCTGGGTAGGATCGATGGACATTTGAAGAAATTTTTCGAAACTCGCGTCATGAGTACGACCTCAATAGCTGATTTCCCTTAAGGGAAATCTGCTAATAAAAACACTATTTTATTGAAGCCCCTAAAGAGTAGGTCAGAAACTGAAGATATTTGGCTGTTCGATAACCTGTATGAAAATGGGCCTCGATAATTATGAATAAGGTAATTACTTTTGTAAACGAATCCGACCCAAGAGACACCAACATTTAAGAACTTTAACGAACAGCCTGATAAGAATACTAGAAAATTAAGAATTATGCTAGAACAAATAGAAGTTTAATACTTAACAACTTCTCCTTAACACCTGTTTGTAAACGTTCATTTAGAGTATTTTTTTTTGTTAACCCATAAAACAGTGTTTCTCTTCTTTTGCCACGCCTAATTATCATAATATATTCTGAAGGACTATAATATATCCTGGCAGGTAAATTTCAAGAACATCTTCTCTAATTAAAAATTCTTTTCTCAACTATTCAGAAATACCAGCGCAGGTGCTAACCATGTTTAAATTAAAACATGTAAAGTAGAGCAACGTGGGGCCAACTTTCAAGTAGTAGTTGAGGAATTTCTACAAATTTCATTATTCTGCACGAAGCCTTCCAAGCCAATTATTTCAATTTCTAAAATGGTCTCCTAAATTAATTTATAATAATCTTGGCATTCCTCACAGTATCATCTATTTATTACTTGTGTATTGCTATTAACATTTACATACAGCAATGATTCAATTAAAATATTTAATAAATTGTGGATTATATTACAATTTCTACAAAAACGTAAAACATTGATTGAATAGAATATTAAAAATAGTTCAAAATTGTTATAAAATTGGTTAATAGACTTTTGACTCATTAACTACGTGTCGTATTAAGCATTAACGCATAAATACGAACAGTGTATGAGTTTAGAAAAATTAAATTTCAGTATATATTTACCTAAGTCCGTTACCTCCCCACAACTCAAATTTTGACGTGGAAGGTGTTAATCATGGGGGATTAATTAAAGAATTATGTCCACTGATTAACCATGGACTACTTAGAACCCACAGAGCTTATATTATAATATGACAAATAATTCAGCTTCAAATTGTATAGGACTAATCTTATTGCAAATGCAATGTTCTATATATGTTTTTTTTCACTATCTTAACTATATTATCCGAGATATTTGTATATTTTAGTTTTCGGTCTTCAGTAAACCCTCACACCTACTCATGTTAACAATAAGCTGTTATAATATGAAGAACTTTATTTGAAGCCTAAATACTAAATATTGTACTCATTGAACTTTTACGTTTTGAGATCAAAGCAAATACGTGGGAAATCTGCTTAGTTTACGCAGCCCCAGCGTGACGGACTTTTGATGAAAATAGAGGAAGGAGGAGGTCATACAAAATTGCGAATTTCTTTGTACTTGCTAGAGATATAAAAAAAATAAATAGAACCACACTATATTATCTTGAAAAGACCAATAAATTCTATAACAATTTGGGTCCGAAGCATTTGAACGGTGATTTCGTTTATTTCATTTAATAGAAGCACACGAATGCTTTCTGGTACAACACATATGATTTTTAGCAGATTTTTTTTTCGTTAGAGAATTACGATTTTAGACATTCCCCCCCTAGCTTATCTGTATTATTAGCAGATCTCCCTTAAGGGAAATCAACTATTGAGGTCGTACTCATGACGCGAGTTTCGAAAATTTTCTTCAAATGTCCATCGATCCTACCCAGGAGATATATATATATATATATATATATATATATATATATATATATATATATTTGTCTGTTAACTCTCTAGCGGTCGCAATTTTTGTTTGATCGTTACCAAACTCGGAATTTAATCGTTTTATGTAAAAAGAAAGATCAAGTTCGTTAATGGCTGAAATCGGACCAGTGGGAGTGGGGGTTTAGGGGGGGATTTTTGAAAATTCAATATATCTCCGTTATTATGCTTTGTATCGAAAAATTGTATAAAATCAATCATATATCAAATTAAATTTACTATAAATATTGTTATATACATTATATATATCTCTATCTTGAATATTAACCGAGATATTTGCATTTGTATTGTGTATGTGGTCGTCAGGTTCCGGACTTTCCGCCGAGAGCTCTGGCGGCCGTTTCCGTAACTATTCGTTCCTCGTGAATAAGTTTAGAGATCCCTTACTACTACAGTTGTTATTGGGCAGATTTCTCTACTGTAAAACTTCACGTGGGAAATCTGCTTAGTTTACGCATCCCCTGCGTGACGGACTTTATTATTTACAACATGTGAGTAGGGCAAGACTGGTGAGTCCATTAAACCTCTGCATACTCATATTGGCTAATGCATCTCGTTAATCGGCTAATGCAGGAGTGATGGCTAGCTAACAACCTAGGTTGGAACTTTCTCCATTCATGCCTTTATTGGTGTGAATGCAGTAATCATCACGTTGGAGTTGCATCGGGAAACCACTGCAAGTCCTTGTAACCCTCTCATTCCCTTGTTCGTTCATATGAAAATCAGTTTGCCTGGGACCGTTTGTCACGTTTACTCTGTAGATAGAACAAGAACGTTTTATAGGCGATTATCCCTTTTTAGAGAGAGTATCTTATTAGCAGATTTCCCTTAAGGGATCGTTGGCAAACTCGATATGTAATTGTTTTATGTAAAAAGAAAGATCTAGATTGTAAACGGCAGAAATCGGAAAAGAGATTAGGAGGGGTAATTTCGAAAAATTGAAACATCTCGGTTCACATAACCAATCTTATTGAAAATTAAATTTCCTGTAAATGTTGTTATATAAAGGGTGTTTTTTTAGAGGTATAGAACTTTAAATTGCAATAAAACAACGATGGATTATTCGATTGACAAGAATTTTTTTTTATTCGAAAGATAATCTTGTGGCATTACATTTTAAATATGATTTCTGGCATATGACCACCACGGCTGGCTCGGATGTTGTCAAATCATGAAGTCCAATTTTCGATGGCTTTTTCCAACATTTGTGGCCGTATATCGGCAATAACACGGCGAATGTTGTCTTCCAAATGGTCAAGCGTTTGTGGCTTATCCGCATAGACCAATGACTTTACATAGCCTCACAGAAAGTAGTCTAGCGATGTTAAATCACAAGATCTTGGAGGCCAATTCACAGGTCCAAAACGTGACATTAGGCGGTCACCAAACGTGTCTTTCAATAAATCGATTGCGGCAGTGTGACATGGTATATGTATAATATTTAAAATGTAATGCCACAAGAATATCTTTCGAATAAAAAAAAAAATCTTGTCAATCGAATAATCCATCGTTGTTTTATTGCAATTTAAAGTTCTATACCTCTAAAAAAACACCTTTTCCATATTTCCTCTATCTCTATCCCTTTGGAAACCCCCACTCGTACTCATATCATATCAACAATAAGCTGTCATATCATGAAAGACCAAATATTGTTTACAAGATACCTTTATTATGCAAGGGATATCATCAATTCAGATTTTACGATCTCGCCTCGAAAATGTTTATTTGATCTCTATCATACTCGATGTTTAATGGTTTGATGTAGCTCTTATGTTCATAATCTTTAATGGTTGAAATAAGGCGGGTTAGTGGGGGAGGGGATTCGAAAATTCTAAATATCTCTGTTACAATGAGTCGGATCACAAAATATTATAAAACCAATCTTGTTTACCTGTTGATGGTCTACAATTATCAAACATCAAGTCTTCAAAATCAAAATTTCTCCGTCGGATCTAAAAATTTCTATAAAATCAGTCTAATTGCGAATGTAATGTTCCATATATGTTGTTATGTACAAAATTATGTCAGTATGTTTTCTCTATATTGAAAATTAACCGAGATATTTCCATGTTATAGTTATCTGCATCAGTAAACCCCCACACCTACTCATGCTGCCGTTATATCGTAAACTCTTCATTAAAAATTTAAATACCAAATATGGTTTTCATTAAACTTTTATTTTGTGAGATAAATGCAAATACGTTATGTGATGACGCCATGAAATAAGACTTTTCGTTCTTTACTCGAAAATGTTTATTTGATCTATACCATACTCGATATTTAACCGTTTCAGTCAAAACTATAGATCATAATTGTTATTGGTGGAAATCGGAATAGTGGGGGTTTAGATACAGGGATATATTCGAAATTTAAAAATATCTCCGTCATTATGAGTCGGGTCGTAAAATGTTTATAGGCCCGATCTTGTTAAACTTTGAGTTTCTACAGTTGTACCTCAACTTAGGCGACTTCCAATTCCGTCCTTCAATTCGTCCAGAGTTCGGGGCTTGTGTCCCAACCCGACGTGTGTGGTTCCAGCAGGATGGCTAGAGTATACGGACACAAGCCCCGAACTCTGGACGAATTGAAGGACGAAATTCGAGCGTGGAAGTCGCGCAAGTTGAGGGAGCAATGTCGGAGAGAGTCTATGCGAACTTCCAAGAACGCCTCCAGCACTGCATCAACGATTTCGGCCACCACATGCCTGAGGTTATTTTCCACACTTGACTGTCTCAAATGCTATTTTCTTGTGAACCTTATTGCATAAATAAATTTGTTTTTGAGTAAAAATTAACTGTTTTATAACTTTTTAAAAACCGTCCATCCTTTCTGCCGGACCCTATAGTACTTCGCATTATTTCGTAACTCAAGTATAACGTGAGTTATTCTTACTTTCTTGTATTCTGCCTTTTACTCATCTGTTATTTACTTATAAATAGAGAATATGTGCTCAGATAGGAAATCTGCTTAGTTGAGCAGCCCCTGCGTGACGGTTTTTTTTTTTTTTTTTTACTTAGAAATACAGAATATGTGGTGTTAACGTGGGAAAACTGGTTAGTTTATGCAGCCCCTGCGTTAAGGACTATTTTTTGATATATCTTTATGATGGAGTTTTGTATATTTTGCTTTGCCTACAAGTTCTGGCATGAGGGGACAGTTATTGCTTCTCAAAACGTGAAATATATGAAGGCTTTGCGTCAAAGAGACCCAATGGCCACAAATTAGGGAGTTGTAAAGGTTTATAAAGTAAGAGGAAAGGACCTGTTATTCTCATTAAATGGGCTGAGAATAGCTAATGAAGGAATACAATTAGGGGATGTTTAATCGAAGGGCGGCGATGGGCAAAAGCTGGATTGGTCTGGATGATAATGTGGGTTGGATGGGAACGGAGCACGTGTTTAGCTGATAGAGCACACAGAGTCGCCGGCGAATAACGAAGGGTTCTGCTCTCCCTCCCCCCTTTTCAACCACTAATGCAAGCACGCATAATGATTTCCAGCCAGTTTCGATATAATTTAGTCATCTGCATATATTTTAAACTCCAAAGGCCTAGCGGTCCCGACCCTTCTGAAAAGCCGCCCTATATTTAATGAGATTACGATTAGTCCCAAGTTGTACTACGCACCAGTTTTTTTACTCGTGGAGGGCAATCACCAGCGACTTTATAACTCCTTCAATGGAGCGTGAAAATTAAATTGTTGTCGTTATCGCTAGGGGGCGTAATACAACTTAATAATAGACCAACGGTTGGCGTAGAGTAAAGAAAACATCTGGTTATTGATTGGGCGAGAAGCTATTAATAACTAGAGCTCATGACTTATTCCAGTTAGCTCAAGCTACATTTCCTTGATAATTTACAAATTACAGTTCCCGAGAAAAACATGAATTCTGCAACGTTTAAAAGCCCTCGGACGTCCTACATCGGGGTGGGAATTATTTCAAATTGGAGACACATCGATTGAATTGTGTTCCACATAGTTTAATATCGGGCCGAGGAAATGCTTGTTAGTTTGCTTATTAGTTCATGACACAGAAGGAAACAGATCTTTTTCCATGACTCTCTTAATTCAAGAGATCCAATTTTTCTTTCAGTATAATTGGAAGAGGCTAATTAATTGGGTTGTTACAATGTATACTTTTGTTCTTCTTACAATATGCTCCAATCAAAAAAATCTGCTTCAATTGCTCGATTACGATTGAATTCTCGGGGAAACTGATTTATTATTATAGAATTTTTTTTTAAAAAAATGGAATTAACCAATAAGCCCTTGTTAATGCTGCCCACTAAGGCTTAAATGGAGATTAGAAACGTTTGCTGAAAAACAGCTGACCGGGACGAATCTTGGGGAGTGCGCCTCGAACCAAACGCTGACGCCCAATTGGCAATCTCTGAATGGCTCGTTATCTAGATAGCTCTGACAGTGTACCGGGGGCTGTCTACCTGCGAGGTCTCTCCAGCACCTTCCTTAATTCTACTCACCTCTCTCCTACATCTCTCTCTCTCACTCTCTCTCTCTCTCTCTCTCTCTCTCTCTCTCTCACAAACACACACACACACACACACACACACACACTGTATCTCTTCGTTGACGTCTTACTGTACCCCTATCATTCTGAGCTTACTGCAATTACTCGGACGAACTCCAGCACTTGGAATGAGAAGACGGCTAATAATGTACTTTCATTGAGCAAAAATGGGTATTTCCAGCTTGATATAATGTCTTAACAAATAGTTAAATATAAGTACTCATTCTTATGGGAAACCAGCAATTGAGGTCGTACTCATAGCGCGACTTTCGAAAAATTTCCTCAAATGTCTAGCCCAGGAGATGATGAAAATGCTTGAGATGGGAGATATATACTCTATTTTAATTTTTCGTTAAACATTACTCACAAATATTTTAATGTAATAACCCTATTTAAATGTAGGCTTTGAACGCGTATGGTAAGAAATGGGATTGACCATTTTTTTAGAAAAAAAATGATGTAATTACATTTGTTAGTGTTAAATTGGAGTTTTTGCTCATTTGTACATTGGTCATTAATAGGGATTATTAAATTTATTAATACTTGAATTTCTGTAATCAATTTGGATTTTATAAGAATAATTATTTCATCTGCAAAAACTGCTTTCTTTGTTAAGGGGTAATTCATTTCGTAATGGGTTATTCTTAATTAAATTTCACAATAACGGAGGAAGACATGAGCCTTGCGAAGTACCTAATGTTCTTATTTTGTGACTAGTAATAGTTGGTGTAAGTCTTTCTTTTTTAAAGAAATTTTGAATTAATTTGTATAAATTTAGACGGAAATTTAGGCTACGTAAGGTCAGTAAACTTGAGGGCTACCAAGCGTTATCAAATGCTCCATTTATATCTTATGATATTAGAACAGTATGAATAATCTCGTTCAATGCTCCTACAATAAATATATATGTACTCTGTACGGTATCAGTGGTAGATGTTTAGGCCGTAAATCTAACTTGATTTGGTTGCATTAACGAATAAGTGTATAAAATGTGAGACATTCTCCTATAAATTATTTTCTCGAGTACCTTGCCAGCAGAAGGGATTAGTGATATGGGACGTATAGAACAGGTAGTATAATCATGTCTTCCTGGTCTATTAATGAATATTAATTTGGATCATTTCCAACTGTCAGGAAAAGTTCAATTTTAAAAATAACTTTTGTATATATAGTCAATAAATTCTGGAAACATATTAAATACTTGATAATAAATACCGCCGGTAATCCCGTTAATTCTAGGTGACTCATTTCTTTTTAGGTTGTTTATAATGTCAGTGATTTCTGTGTCAGTCAGAGGAAGTCATTCTGAGTCTCTGGTTCTACGAGTGCATCAAGTCTAAATCGTTTCATGTTGGTTATTATCTAAACTTTGGTCGTCACTTTTTATCAGTGTATTTCATAGATCTTCATAAGTTCGGTAATCCAGGATGAGTATGATCCATCTCCTTATATCAATGTATTTAAAGGAAATTGTTTTTTTTTTTTTTTTTTTTTTTTTTTAATAAAATAATGCTTCCAAGAATTTAATTTGATTTTAATTATGGTTTCTTTATAGAGCTGCCGATGTTTTAAATACATTTTTTTTTGTTATTCTTAAATTCCCTTTAATATAATAAGTTATCATCCCACGACGGTTTGTGGTTATATGTTTTCTTACTGTTAAAATATTCAATTTATAACAAATTTTAAAAGAGTTATTACAAGCTTTCGTCAAAGTTGTAGAAAATTTCCCTATAGTAATATTCAAATTTTTATTACTTAGGAACTCGGTAAGTGCATATTCTAAGTAACGAATATATAAAAATCTTTGGATGCAGGTTCTTTTAGTGTTGAATAGAAATGTTCCCAATCTTCATTCTGTATTTTGTAATATATTTTTCTGTTATATTATTTCAAATGTAATGTTCTGTAAAAGTTTTTATAAACCCCCACATTCAGCCATCGCACTTCAAAAATAAGGGAATATATCGTGAAACCTCCTATAACCAAATATTGTTTTCAACGGATATTTTGTAAGATCTCCCGTCTTTAGTTCTTGAATAAAAAAACAAATGTTGTCATTAATCTTCTCTTCTTCATAGCATTTGGTGTCTTGTTAGGAAAGTTTGGCTTCTATAGAATAATTTATCTCGCTACTAGTCTAAGCTGGTTGGAAAAAATCCATATTACTAATTTATGGTGCACTATTTTATGAAAGTCAAAAGTAGTACGATAAGATTAAAAATTTTACAAATATATAATTAGTTTAATCACTTAAATGGAGGGACAATGACTAAAGATTGTAGAGAAGAACTCATTTTGAATTCCGCGTGTGGCTTGGGACGGACGCGAGCAGCCTCGTTAAGGTAGCTAAAACACGATTACAATTGATACAATACCTCTTCTCTCATACCACATGCATTACTAACTATGTCCTTATTCAACAATAGTTAGAGTCCTACTTTCGTAGTGTAGTCTCTCTCTCTCTCTCTCTCTCTCTCTCTCTCTCTCTCTCTCTCTCTCTCTCTCTCTCTCTCTCTCTCTCTCTCTCTCTCTCTCTCTCTCTCTCTCTCTCTCTCTCTCACACACACACACACGCGCGCACTCGCACACACACAAACTCTAGATCGCAGCACTACATCCTCCAGAAGTTTGTTAACTATAAATTAAATTAGATAATTACATTACTTCTTCAAACCGAATGTCACAAGCTCATGTGTCATTTTAAGGCCAACTCTATACTTTCTTATCCCACCCTGGCTACAAAAGGGTGGTAACCTGTAGATAACCCGTTCTAATTAGCCTAAGTTGCAAAAAGTGGACGTTAATGAATAATAATAATATACTTTCTTTCTTGTCAACCGCCAAAGAACTTGATCCCCCGTCAAACTTCATTAGGACAGCGTATATATCACTGTCCCTGCGTCCGTAAAGATTTACAGTATTATTGTAAACCAAGTTTGTAATCAGAGCGTTGCCTCATAATACATAGTAAAGGGAAAGAAGCTCAATTCAGAAAACAATGTGAATAGAAGTACATTTGGAGATCCTGTATCGAATTTACAAGTAAGATTGCTGTCACCTTACAAGACTAGGAAATTGAAACGTTCTAAGCAAGCAGGGCCTCTGTCTGCAAATAAAGGAAGAGGATCACCTTATCCACTGCCGTGTCCAGTCGGCTCCAAAAACTTAACATTTGAAACAGATTGGTCAGCGAGACATTTAAACCATCAGGAACATGGGTGCGGCGCTATGAAAGTTCAGAAAAGAGGTAGCTGAAGTATATTTTTCTGTGTTCTACACTTGTGGAAAGAAGAACTACCAAATAAAGCTGAGGGCATGCCCCTCAACTCTTTCTTTAGCAAAATTTCACATGCCATGGCATGTGAAACTTTGTTAAAGAAAGTCTTCATGGACACATGCATATACTCTAAGATACATACTTACGAACAAGCAGAAATGTAGTAGTGGATTGTGTTTTACGATAATATTTTTTCACCATACTACGATGTAATCACCTGTTTTACACAACTAATTTGCGGTCCGAAAGCTACACTTCGCCGCCCTAGGGCCGAAAATGAATATCCACCCTAGGGCCGCAAAATCAGCCGGTTATTATTTTAATTCATTCATTTCATTATATAAATTATATTAGTTTGTTTTGTTCGTATTATTGTTTAGTTATTTAGTAATTATGGCTCATAATATATTTACCCTATAATTATTTACCCTAAAAGTTATACAGGTCATGCACTTAGAAAGTCATCAGCGACCATGTTAGTTGAGGGAGGTGGTGACTTGTTGGCATTGAAACGCCATGGTGGGTGGAAGTCTTCAACAGCTGCCGAAGGTTACATTGAAGACTCTGTGACAAAAAAATTAGAAATTTCTAACAGACCGTTTAGTAAAGTGAATGAGTCATCGAATTCGACATCAAATATCGATTTTGGAACTATTGAATATGAAAATCAGTCTCTCTTTACAATTGATGATTTATTTGAAGATTGTCAAGAGGATATTTTAATCAGAAACAATCCAACTACGAGTAAAAGTGTGAATGTGTCAAACAAAAAACAATTAATAGAATCTTCAAAGGGTATTATGTTTTCAAACAACCAAAATTGTACTTTTAACATTTCTATAAATCTAAAATAAACGAACTAACGTTTTTTTAGAATCAGTTGTATTAAATGAAACACACATATGTTCATCTCTCTTTATTAATTTACATAATAACATAACGTAAAACAATCCATACATTAAACATTCATCATGTCCCCATAACCACAAGATAACCTTCTAACAAAGAGGTACACTTAACCAAAAGAAAATCTTGTTTTTGATTAATGTTATATCGTATTAATATTTATTGTAGTATGGTGAAAAATAGTGTTCGTGCCTCGGGCCAAAGTGCTTTTGCCGGCCCTCGAACTTTTCATGACCTCGACTACGTCTCGGTCAAAACATATCTCGGGTCGGCACACGCCCACTTTCGGCCCTTGGTACGAAATATACTATACTGTATATTTATAATGTTTGAAAGCGATCTCTTAGACTAAATCTGAGTGAGAGGTTTTGCCTAAATAGATCAGCGCAGGGTTATACGAGCATTCGAAAGTTAAAGACGAAAGTATGGTTAATAGTATTGACATTATCTGTGTATTGAGCTGTTTATATGAAAGTGTGATTGCTTGCTGTGTATTCTATTTTAGTAAGAATTCAGGGCTACCCTGTGGCTAGTTTGTCGGTCGTTGCCAGGAAATTTGTCGTAGGAATTTGTCGATTTGTTTAAGCCAGCCATTGAATTTGTTGTATAATTTCTTTATGAAGGAAAAGATTGTGGATAACTTTAGTTGTACTGATGCTTTATTGTATTTAAAACATGTGTTTTGAATTGTATTGTGAAAGGATTACAGCTGTTTGAAGGTAGGCGGAAGCAGAAATCGAAATATTAGATTCTGTGACTCGAGAGTAAATGAGTCATTTCGTTCTGTGCTATTTTCTATGATATGAGTATGTGTCCAAAGGTCTGAGTCCTGGCTTGCTTTGGCTTCCTTGAAAAGAGTGTGCTGAATGTAGGGTGCTTCCCCTGAGGTACTCCCAGGTAGTTTATTTGTAGGGGTAATTAAATTGTTTAGTTCCTTATCCTAAAACTACCTCTGGACGTTTAGCTTTTACCTGCGCGTTTAGCGTTTTGCAGGAAGTTAATAGTTAACTCTGTCTTAGTCGGCCTATTAATGTCTATGCCAGTTAGTGATTTTGTTAAATCGTCACATAGGTATCTCAGTTTGTTTTAATGATATGGATAAGCTAGTTAAGGCAGCGTTAGCCCTGAAAATATACACAGGAGGAAGTACAATTATCAGGCGCTTAGAGGTTTGCATCAGCATGTTAGATTTAAATCGCTACGTGGTATTGAGATATACCTGTTCCAGAGGAACAATGTCACTACTGCAATTTTGTGACTACTAGCTTAATTTTGTGAGTTTTAATGCTTAATGATATCACAACACATTCAAGCTTATGTTAACAACGTTATTGTATTTCGTACTTAACAGGCGTGGAATAAAATATTTACAGTTCTGTAGTATACTATAAAACTAGGAAAACTTCTGAGGCAACAATGACGTAATTGACTAAGGGTTGAAACAAAGATTAAAAGTTAATAACTATTTATTCATAGTCTGTTAATATAAAAGTAAAAAAATATATGCTTTGCATACGCCTTTTTCATTATTTTTAGTCAATTAATTTTCACCTTTAATACTCAAATAATTATTTTTATTCATTTGGGTCTACTGTAATATTGCTATTTTAGCAGTTGCATCATTGTTATTTTAGAACAGAGATATACACATTAATGTCAAGAGGCTAATGAGCATTCAAGTCATAATCTTAGTTTTGTTAGTTAGTCCTTTTTTTATGATTTTTTTAGAAACTTTCGCTTTCATAACTATTGTAGAGGCTATTTTGCTGGCAATATGCAATCAATAATTCCAAAATTTCCTAACACATAATTTCTCAAACAGGAACAATACATTAATTAACTTTTTCATTTATTTATAATGCCGTCAAATGTGGTTACTTTACTTACCTCCAAGGAAGACATTGCTCCAAAAAGCAAGAAAAGTTATCATTACATCACGTAAGTTAGGTATATATCTTGTATATTTATATCCTTATGATTGCAATCACAATTATTTTGTCAAAATAATGTTTTAAACATCAAATGATTACTTTTATTTATTTATTTATTTTATTTTTTTTTTAGCATGAGTGACCCTTTTATTATGAAACAAGCATAAATTGCTAGCCCCAGAATGTAATATAATAGCATACTGATTGAGTTAATTAGTTGGCACAAAGTCATCCGGGAAACTTTGACTCCTCTTTTAAATTTTGTAATGTACCGTACGCTCAGCCAATTAAAATCTTTACCTTTAGTTGTAGTTTCATCAAAAATTTCCTAAATAAAAACACAATTAACGATAGAACTGAAATTATACAGAAAATGCAATTCATATAAAAGTTTTAAAAAAAGTGGAGTAATTGAACCCCTAACTTCGTCATTAAAAACCGTTTTACTTTTAGTGAACACATAGAAATACGGGCAATTATTAAGATAATGATGTTTATATACCACTTATATTTCTTTAAAATAATCTATCTGAAAATGTCACATATATGCTACATTATTGTGATTAAAAATAATATTTATTTTTTTTATTTTTTTTTTTTTCAATTGAAGCTTTTGGTCAAGATATCGTCAAAAATATTCATATCCTCACTTAGACGTAGAAAAATACAGAACTAGGAACCTAATAGGTTTAATTTTAGTTTAGAGTGCAAAGCTACACGAGTAGAGGTAAATAAACAGCACAACCTAACAAATAATATAACAAACTAATGGAAATGTTGTCAATGAAAATGCTTGAAACAGTCCTTGCATTAGGCGCATATTTTAATAGTTTTTAAATTCTCAAAAAAAAACAAAATGAATGTATATAACAATCGTTAAAAATTGACTGTATTCCTGAATATCGGTTCAACTAATCTTAAATTACTCATTACCTTTGATGAGCAGTGATTTTCTCACCCTCTGCTATAGGCACTATTGTCGTTGGGCCAGTAACATCGCGTGACTACTCTCATTATTAGAAGATATTGGATTGGAAGCTAAATACACTCACGTTTTCAAGTCACTTCAGGATTATTGGTAGAACCCACTGCCAGAAGGAGTAATCCCTTTTACCAAAACAACAGTCTTAACATTAATTCTACTGATTGAACAACTTATAATAAAAAGGTCTGTCACGCAGGGGCTGCGTAAGCTAAGCAGATTTCCCACGTGATGTTTTACAATAGATAAATCTTCATTCTGGTAACACTTAACACTACCCTGAATATTAAATAAGAAATCTTTCAGTCATAATCTCCCTACGGAAAGCGTCTGAATTACAAGCAAACAGGTCTGCCAACCGCTCATAGCTGGACAGCTAGATAGAAATAATCCTCACAGGAATGAAAAACAATTACTGAAATATAACTGAATATAACATATTAATTCTATTGAAAACTATTTACTATACCTAGCAGTGTAATTTATAATGAATCAAAATAATTTTTACCCCAATCAATAATATTTTAGTAGTCAAAGTACTTAAGACGGGAGGGGGGCGTCTCCAGAACATGTTTGCATGTATCTTGTATAATAAAGACATCTTGAAAATAATATTTGGTATTTAAATTTCAAATAATGTGGTTTATGATATAACAGAGTATTGTTTATGTAACAAGAACAGAAGTGTGTGTTTGCTGAAGACTGAAAACTGAAAAATTCAAATATCTCGGTTAATATTCAATATAGGAAATAAATGTATATCACGTTATTGGTAGCACATCTAATCTTCAATAAGATTAGTTCTGTACAATTTTTCGGTCCGACGTATAGTAACGGAGATACTGTGAATTTTCAAAAATACCCACACTAAACCCCTACCCCTCATCCCACTTGTCCAATTTCAGCCATTAACGAACTTGATTTTTCTTTTTACATAAAACGATTAAAAATCGAGTTCGGTAACGATCAAAGAAAAGTTGCGACCACTAGAGAGGTAACAGACATACGCCTATATATACTGTTTTGCACGGACCTCATTTTCGTTATCTTCCATGTAGGTCAATGGAAATATGAAGATTTTTTTTTCGAAAATCGCTTCATGAGCATGACCTCAATGGCTGATTTTCCTTAAGTGTTTTTGGATGGAGTGCAATAATCAATGTTCAATGTTTTAAGCCAATATTTTAAGAATAAACGGTAAAAAATGCAAAATAAAAATAAATGATAAGAGTGGTAAAAAAGAATTATGAAAAACACACAGCCATAGATCAATGCTGGCTATAAAATTGCTTTATGGTAGATTTTATTATCATTTTTTAATTAAATAATTCAATGAGATTCACGTTATTATTTTGATAAAAATTGTTTATTCTGTTAACTGTGTTTTGTGATCCATTTCTGTTTTATTTAATTTAGTTCATTTTTTTTTGTATTGCTCAGTTTTTTAAGATACGAAAACTTTTGTTTAGAGCAACATCGCCAAAGCTGCGAAGCTCCAATAAATAAATAAATGTTATTAATAAGTTTGTAGATCAAGAGAAATTGTAAAATTTACATTATAATAGATAACTTGATGAGTATTTGTTGTTGTCAATTACTTCAAATTCAAAAACAAGTCATCAATTAATACTAGAATACATAAAGATTGTAGCGTCAAGACATTCTGATTAATAGAAAGGGAACAGTTATTTTTAAAAATCATCTAAATATTTTCTGCCTTGAAGGGTTTGTGCTTTGAATAACTCCAGTTGTATCGCGTGAGGAAGCCTATTACACGTTGAAGAACAGAGGGCGCTGCACGTTAATTTTCTTTGTATCTCCAACAAATGGATCTCATCCTACTAATATCAGGCATTGTTTTATCACACCGCTTCGACTAAATTGTCTCTAATGGCCCGGGGGATGATGTAGCATTCGTGGGTCCCCGCTGTCTGTGAGGTTCTAGCAAGACGCTCTATGTTTGATTATTCAAATCAACGCCGGAATATATTACTGATATTGCGTCTTTCGTCGGCAGTCGTAATAAGAAATTCAAAACTAATCAACGCCGATTGAGACCAACGTTGGGCATCGTGTAAACACTTCTAGATTATCTTCCGCTGTCATTATCCTTCCATTATGTGCACGAACAAACCCATCGCGGTGGAGAAATATATAATTTTATAACTTGATTTGTTTCCTCCTGCCATAGTCCTTTCACAAACTATTTATAGGACAATATATTGTTTTACCATGACATTAAAAGTAGATATGACATAACTTATGAAAAACATGTCTCACTAAAAGAAAGATATTTATTTCAGCAAAAGGACATTCAACACTAAAGTGGTTTAGCTTTTAGCACATCAGGTGCTTCGAGAAAGTATAGATGCAATCACTAGATGGTGGCACGTTAGTCCGTCATCAGGTGGTCAGAAGAAATATAGATGCATGCATCTGATAGCGACACGTTTGTCAAGTTATAGGTCAAAGTATGGATGAAAACACCTCATTGTCTATCATTAGGTACCTGGAGGAAGAATTGATGAATCTGTTGACGGTGCCACGTTTTTCCATCATCAGGTGCTTGGAGGAAATATGGATGCCTGATGGTGACACAATAGTCTATCATCAGGTGTTTTAAAGAAGTATAGATGCAAGCACCTGATGGTGGCACGTTTGTCCATCATTAGGTGCTTGAAGGAATTGTAGATGAAATCACCTGATGATGGCACGTTTGTCCATCATTAGGTGCTTGGAGGAAGTGTAGATGCAATTATCTGATGACGGCACGTTTGTCATTCATCAGGTGACAGGAGGAAGTATAGATGCAAGCGCCAAATGGTGGCACGTTTGGCCATCATCAGATACCAGGAGGAAGTATAGATGCAAGCACCTAATGGTGGCAAGTTTGTCCATCACAGCTGCCAGGAGGAAGTATAGATGTAAGCCCCTGATGATGGTGATTTGGCCATCAAAGCAATAAATGAGCAGAAATATATAAATATTTATTTCGGAAGGCTTCTCCTTTATATGGCTTACGTTCTCCATGTAAGCATTCCACAATCTCCCGCCTTACGAATTAAATATAAATTGCACTTTATACATGAATAATGTGAGTATGATTTTGGTGTATCTACCTAGCAACTCCAATAGATGGAATAAATGAAGAACGAAATACAATCAAATGTTTTATCTTGCCTCGTTCTCATTGGCGAAAGAAATGATTTAAATACCACAATAAGAACCCAGCTTAGCTTGGATAAATAATTCAATAGAGTGTCCGGATGGAAATGTAAGCCCACCGCGAGATTTTTTAGATCACAAACATTTATATTGTTGCGAAAATTAAATACATGAAAAATTAAACAGAGATAGTCACGTATTTGGGAGGTAAGACGGAGATCAAAGGGGTGCCGCCATATGGCCCCGCTCGTCCTAGGCAATACCAGTCCAGATCAGGAAGAGTCCAGATAATTCCGCTTTGATACTGCCGTTTCTCTATAAAAAGCGTACAGCTCGGCTGACAGTTAGTTTGTTCTCAGCTGTCTTCAAGTGGTCATCAGTGCGTTCAGTGCAACAGTGCGACTTAGTTGCAGTGTGGTAAAGTGTTTTATGTGAAGAACAGTGTTGTCCCGTGACTCTGTGAAGAACAGTATTGTTCAATTTAAAATTGAAGCGGCAATAAACTATACAAGCCCCATCTGTTAGCAACTAGACCAACCAAGGATGTCCCCTGAAGAGTGCTGACCTCTACAGCCTACTTTGTGAATACTACCTGAGAGGGCATCCTTGGGTTCAAAGGGCAGAGATAAGGAAGACAGGCTGAGACAGTAGAGTGAGTAGGACAACAGAGGAGAGAGTAGAGCCTCCCATGTGCATCAGCAGTTTTAGCTTTTTCTCACACCCTTTCTTTGGAACTTCCAACATGAGTGAGTAAAGGAAGCAGCATCCAGGACAGTATCACCATATCAACAGTATCCCTTGAACTAATGTATATACTAACTCACTAACACATATATGCCCTGCAATAGCCCATCCCACTATATCTTGTAATTATTCAACATAGATATACATAGCTTGGTCATATCCTGTAATTATTCAATATATTATTAATGGTAATAACCGTTTTATAAATCATGGTCCTCCGGTATGAAATCACACATACAAAATTTACATGAACCAGCACCTCTCAAAATATTTACAAGTCGTTAGCGGGTAAGGCCGAAGGGCTTGTAAATGCACAAGTATAGTGCCGTGTTTATGACAGTGCAGTGCCGTTAACTTCGCGAAGTAAAGGACAGTGCAGTGCCGTGTTTTTGTGAACTTCAGTGATCGTGAGTGAGTTATTGGACTGTGCAATAACAAGAACAGTGAAGCTATCAGTGCATACTGTGAGTAGTAGTTAAGAATAATTAACCAAGTATGTAGTGTATTGTAAATAAATTGTGCAGTGATAAAAACTGTGAAGCTTGTGTGTGTTTAATTATGCAATCCAAAAAGAACTCTAATAAACAACGTTTATTACTGAGTTTGTAATAAACGTAACAATATGTATGGATATGCATGTATGTGATACGTATATAACAGATTTCTACGCTTTTCTAGCTCAGGGTACTATTTTGTCAGGAAATTTTTAAAGATAACGACGATTAACTGTCTTAGTTAATTTAAGCATAAATGTTTTATTACTATATTTAAAAAAAAACACTAATGATAGCCCCTTCACAATGTGTCAAAATATAGAAATCGTTCACCCTCTCCCTGAAGCATGATTCAACCTTAAGCATAATTTTTGATTCGTGAGTAAGAAAGTAATGATCTGCTAAAAGGTGACGAAGGAAAAGAATTATTCCTTACTCATGAATGAAGAAGTCATTCGTCATGTGGAGAGAGAGGTTTGAAACAACTTACAATTCATTAAACATTCATAAACAACCAGATCAATTTTCCAACACGGAATGGAGTCGCATTCACATTTTCTCACTTGCGAAAAGAGTTATTCCTGAATGATTAACTCAGTAGTGGTGATATAAGAATTAAAAAAGTCCGTCACGTAGGGGCTGCGTAAACTAAATAGATTTCCCACCGGAATGTTTTACAACAGATAAATCTACATACAGGTAACACCACCTTGAATGTTAAGCGCATAAATACAAACGGGAATAAGAAATCATTAAGTCAATTTAATAATATCTAACAGAAAGCGTCTGAATTGTAAACAAACAGGGCACCCAACATTTCGGCTCTGCGATAGAATTATTCTAGACCGGAACGAGGAACAATTAAATAAATATATCTAAATGAAACATATTGATTTTATTTAAACCATTTATTATAGATAGTGCAGTAATTTCTAATGAATCAGAATATTTTTTGTCTCAATCACTGAGATTTTAGTAATCCATGGACATAAGAAGGGGGGGGGAGAGAGAACATATTTGCACTTATACAAAGGCTTGTTGAAAATAATATTTGGTATTTAACCTTGTAATGAACTGGTTCATGATGACAACAGCTTATAATTAATATGACACGAGTAAGAGTGGGAGAAAACGGAAACTATAAAATCCAAATATCTCGGTTAATACTCATTATAAGGAATATATGCATCGAACAACATTTAAATATCATTCAATTTTCAAAAAGTTTGGTTCTATATCATTTTTCGATCCGACGTATAGTAATGGAAATATTTCGATTTTTCGAAAATCCTCCCCCCTAACACTACTTACTCCAGTAAGTAAGGAGTAAAAACTGGTTTGTGTCTAAAAGTGAAAATGCCTAACGCATGTCAAACATAAAATCGAATAAGAAAACTACTGAACTTTTAATTATACATTTTTTTTTAAACAAAATAATATTTTACAATAAATTATTCATTTAAAATAGAATAAATTACAATTAACATTTTTAACATACATATCAAAATAAAATAAAATAATTATAGAACGACTATTGAACGTCATTACTTTATCAATATGGGTATGTTTTGTTTTCATATTCTCTCCGACCTATAATAATGGATATATAAAAAAATTTTCATTTCAGGACTTCCAGAATTTCCAATTCTTAATGTTCCGATTTCGGTCCTGAACATATTTGAAAAATGATATAGAATCAATCTAATTGCAAATCAAATGTTTTTATGTATGTTTTCTCACTATCTTGATTATTAACAGATATATTTGCATTTTTTTAGTTTTCGGCCTTGAGTAAACCACTTCTCCTACTCATGTATTATTAACAGTAACCTGTTACACCATAAAGCATATTATTTGAAGCTTAAATACCAAAAACGGTGCTGATTGAACTTTCACTTTTTGAGATACATTAGTTAGTTATACGTGAAGCAATTAAATATATGGAGTTAGGCGAAGAAAAAACTAAAAAGATAGAGCGAATTAAATGTATATATTATAATTGACCTCATTTCTGCCTTCTACAAGGCATAATCAATGAATCTCCAAGAAATCTATCTAGAAAGGGAGGATTTTTATAAAATATATCTTTAAGGAATGCCTATGTTATGTATTTTGCATCCGTTATAAGGCTGCCACTCATGGTATTAAATTGTATTCACGTACAAAACAGAGAAAGTTCTAAGATTATCAAATTCATGTGTCAATGAGCTTGTTTATTGATGACAGAGAAAGTTGGCAGAATTCTCAGAAACCATTTAAAATATTCACTCGGCACTCGGTGTTTAGGCCATCGGTGGAAACTTATCGATCAATAAAATAGAATTGCAACGAAAACAATGTTTACTCCTATTCAAATATTTAATCCGATGAAAGCTCCAACTTCATTACTAATCCTACAGTAAGACAATTTTGTAAACAGAACGGAAAAAAAAACAACGAAAGAAATATTAAAGATGTACATATTTAAGAGATAATTTAAGGAAATATTTACAGAAATGGGCGCAGAAAAAGTGTTTTATTTAAAAAGCAAAGTAAACAAAAGTTACATATTTAAGAAAAAGTATTTTAAGACTTTAACCAAGTGCAGTAGTTGGTATTTTGGAAAAAATTGTTATATGCAGCCCAATGGTTAAATGGAAACGTTAAAAATAAATAAAAGTGTATATATATAGTAAATAAACAAAATAAAGGTAATAAAAAGTCCATCATGGAGGAGTACCTTTTCCCAGCTCTGAACTTTTCTGAACTATTCTCAATTTTCTCAGTAATAAGAAGCCTATGTAATTAGGATTTAGGATTAGTAGGAGTGGGGATTTCCAAAAACCAAAAAAACTAAAATAAATCAACTCGTTTAATATCTGAGATAATGTGTGTGTGTAAACGTATATAAACTCAACCGCAAAAAAATCCGGACACACTTAGATTTAGTCTTATAATTTTGTTAAATACTTAATATATATGTATATTAATCTTTTTAATTAAAATAATTGGTTAATCTATAGGTTATTTAAACAAAATCTGCCAAAAGTGAATAATATTTATTGATTATTTTCAAAAAAGTACAAAATAAAAAAAAACCAGATAAATTAACACATTTAAAAAAAAAATTATTATTCATTTTTATTACAGTGAATGGTAGACTTCGCTACCCCAAGCGTTTCGGCAATGTAAGGTAAGCTCCGGCCTTCCATCTAAGTTTGAAAGACCCATTATTCTGGACCGAAATAAAAATAAAACATTAATTAAAGAAAATTCTTGGTTAATAATTAAAGATGTTGCGAAAAACTACAGTTTAGAATAGATCAACTTCACGACAAATAAATCTAATCTGATTTTTATCTAATTGTTTACTAATCCTGTAGGGAGTAGTTCAATGGACATAGACTCTAAATTCTCTGTAATAACTAGAATACCCACATAAAGAAACACATTGCTGAAAATTAGCTTTTAATACGACAAATATGAAGTGTCTGTTTTTTTTTTGCGGTTGAGTATATATATATATATATATATATATATATATATATATATATATATATATATAAAGTAATTCTGAATGCTGAATTCAGAACAAGATTACTACATTTCGTTTTAATTATTTATGCATACTTGAATTTGAACAAATAAATAACCGTTTTTTTTACCCACCTCTGTAGATTTTTTAACCTTTTTTTATTGGTTTTTATAAAGTGGTTTTACCTAAATTATTTAAGTATTATAACAAGAAAATGTGTGAATCGCTTAAATTGCGACACACCCAAATAAATAATTTGAACAAGGCTTCTTATTATCATGTCTAAGTACGATAAAATGACGTTTGCAGAAATATTTCACAATTCTCATAATGGGTCCAACTCCAACACTTTTTTGCTCAGAGAGAAATTTTCTGAAAAGTAAAGCATACAGATGTTGCAGTAAATAAGTCCAGATGTATCTATGTCTGAATGATTTTACATAGAAAGCCAGGTAGTACCCCAAGTTGTACAATTAATAATTTCCAATTCCAGAACATGATAGGGAAATAGAGACAAATAATACATATATATATATATATATATATATATATATATATATATAAAACACCACGAAAACAAATATTTAGACGCTTTATGTCATAATAAAGGTCATGTTCTTTAAGGGCTAAAATCGGACAGAGGAGAGGGGTACTCAGGGAAGAGGGAATTCGAAAATTCGAAATATCTCTGTATTATGAATGGGATTGAAAAATTGTATAGAAGCAATCTTATTGAAAAACATACTTTCTATAAATTTTGTTATGTACGTTTTCTCAATATCTTGAATATTTACCTAGATATTTGATTTTTTTAGTTTTTGTCCTTGAGCAAACCACTACACCTACTCGTGTCATTTTAATAGTAACCTGTTATATCATAAAGCACCTTATTTGAAACTTAAATACCAAATGATGTTTTCATTGAACTTCTACATTTCGAGATGAATGTAAATACGTGGGAAATCTGCATAGATAACGCAGCCCCTGCGTGGCGGACTTTTGTAACAGGTGAGTAAAAAAAAAAAAAAAAATCTTCCGTCGTTTCAATATCAATTGGACCATTAATGCGAGTATTATCGTCCAGCCCACGGTTAACGCTGCCGGTAAATTCGCAACCACTGTTGCACACTGGGCAACATTATTTTCATTTAAACGAAGATGACTGGTTTCTTCGTAATTCAGTGTTGTCTCTATCTCGAATGCAGGTCACTCAATCTAAGCCGACCATTAGCGCAGTTCCAATTTGACTCATGCCTTAGAAAGGGGAGGTTATTGGAAAGATCCTTTGGCCAGTTGAAACAAAGGTCACCCTGAAGGGAGATACTGGGAAGCGAGATGTACCTGGTACATTCAGCGGTCTCTGCTTCAATAGAACTACTCAATAGAATCACCCCCATCTTACAGGTTGGCTAATTACACCTGGTTCTTATCTCCACCTTATTCGAGCCCTAATTGCAAAATTTAATCTTTTATTCAGTCAGTGCAATAAGTTAACTCCTCATGCATTGTGCTTATGAAGAATAAATCTCAGAACATGTTTACAACGCTATCACCTGATTTAATATGCTGTACAACATCATTAACATAATGTGGACAGTGTCTTCCTCGGACTCCTATTAAATAAAATAAATAAAAGTCCGACGTACAGGGACTGCGTAAACTTAGCGGATTTCCCGCATTCGTCAAATATTTGCATTTATCTAAAATGTAAATGCTCGATGAGAAATATATTTACTATTTAGGCTGAAAATAAGGTGCGTTATGATATAAAAAGGTTACTGTCAACATTACACGAGTGGGAGATATATAGATTTAAAATTTTGTACGGACCTTGTTTCCGTCATCTCCTAGGTAGGATCGATGGGCATTTGAGGAAAGTTTTCAAAAATCGCGTCATGAGTACAACCTCAATAGCTGATTTCCCTTAAGGGAAATATGCTGAAATGTTTGGTTGCAATTAACATAAAACTGTTTCATTTGAAATTAATATACAATTCCTCTATTCCAATATGTTCTATGATATTTTTCGATCCAAAGAAAAATATCATAGAACATATTCTATATATATATATATATATATATATATATATATTATACATTTTTTTTTTTTCACCTTCCTCTAAACTTTCAGATAATTCATTTGAAATCAGATAAAGTGTAAAATATTCTGATTAGAATTATTTCTTTCCATCGTGTTCGGTAGTTTAAAAGAAAAAAAAGAGAAAAAAGAAAATCCATTGAGCATTTCATTGGTAAAATTCTGAAATCAATCATAAATAACTGTAATACCCAAAGTACACAAACTCCATTAAAGGCTTTCAATATAGTTATTCAATATTCATAAATGTTCGGCCAAGGATTTGCGGCTCTCCTGTTAGAATTATCCATAAAGCCCACCAGCTCATTATGGATTTATATAAAAGTTATTTCTTAGAATAAAATAAATTCAGTATAAAGCTATGGTATGGAAATATTAACACAATCCTTCAAAGTCAAAAAACATTGCATTAATATTACGTGGAAAAATTTATGAGACATCGTTCATACTACTCTACTTACATAGATGCTTATATATATATATATATATATATATATATATATATATATATATATATATATATGTGTGTGTGGTGTGTTGTTCTTTTCGGAGCTTTGGTCTGAAATGTTTGGTGAAATGAATTTTAGTTTATGCCAATATTTCGATTTGAAATTTTATTTTACCTCCGTTCCACATGCTGTACGGAAAATTACATGTAACTACATTATAATATTGCACATTGGTGTTATACATTGTTATAAAAGGGTGTGATTTTCCTTATTATTACTTACCTCTAAACCCCCTAAATATATTTATAGACTAGTATACATTCTTATTGCACTATCAGACTAGGGTGAAAAATAGTAACCTTCCTTGTTTTGTTTACATAGCAGGGTTACAGCCTCGGTATGTTTTATATATTTATAGTATGGTGTCATTTGTTTGTTAAACTATATTATAATAACTGTTGTACTGTACACAAACTATTATTTTACAATGGTTATTGCAATATGCATATTTTAATTATTGCTATGTTTTGTTAGAATCTATGTTATTGCCACTTACCACTATGTTATTGCAACTTATATTATTTTACAGTAATTATTGCTATAAAGCACTATGGAAATATTAACATCCTGTCAAAGTTATTTTAAATTGCATTAATATTGTTGGAAAAATTTATGTTAAAGTTATTTAAGTTATAACATAACACAACAATAATTATAATTTAAAATAACATGACAATGATTGTATTTCATTGTTAACGCTGTATTGGACGCATTTATTGTTTGATCATTACCAAACTCTATATTTAGTAGTTTTATGTAAAAAGAAAGATGATGTTTATTAATAGCTGAAATCGGACAATGAGAGGGGGGTTTAGAGGGAGAGAATTTAGAAAATTCGAAATACCTCCGTTACTATTTGTAGGATGGAAAAAAAAGTATAGAACCAATATTATTGCACATTTAATGCACTATAAATATTCTTATATACATTTATTCTCTATCTTGAATATTAACCGAGATATTTCCATTTTTCAGTTTTCACAGTTCAACAAACTCTCTTCTACTCATTTTACATAAATAATACTCTATTATATAATAAACCACATGATTCGAAGCTTAAATACCATACATTGTTTTGAAGATGCCTTCATTATACCAGGTACATGCAAATATGCGTACGTGATCCCCTCCCCCTGTTTTAAGTTCTTGGAGTGCTAAAATTTGATTGATTGAGATAAAAATTATTCTGTTTCATTATTAATTACAGTACTAGATATAGTAAATAGTTTACAATAAAATTAATATGTTTTACTCTGATATATTTCAATAAGTGTTTTTCTTTCCAGTGTGTGGTAGGCAGACCTGTTTCTTTACACATCAGACGCTTCCCGTCGAGAGGTTTCTTATTACAATTTCTATTTATTCACTTAATGAATGTTTTACCAGTATGTTGATTTATCTATTATTAAACGTCAGGGCTTTTATGTCAACGGAGTACGGATGATTCATTACATGGATTGCGCCCTGTTCTTCATTAAATTGTGGAAGCCTTCTTACTGAACTTGCAATTTAAGTCACTTCCACCTGCCCGAATACCAACTATGAATTTATTAGTGTTACAGAATATTGCCTAAAGTAAATTGCCAAATGTTAGATATGTATGTATTTATTTATTTTTTTTGTGTACTGCAATTGGCGATTTAGCACGATTCAACGTAATTGTTCGACGGGAAACTAAATTTTTGTGACCTCATGAACGATAATATTCGTCCGATGGTCAATATTCGTCCAACTGCCACTCCAGACCATATCACTGCAATTCTGCGAATACAAAGCGATTAATCGGGGCAAAGTTAACCAAATATTTATATTTCGACGGCAAACCATTATGAATTCAATTTGTCCAATTGTCACATTCTACTTCAGGCGTATTAAAACTGAATGACTGTTCAGTTACTGAATATGTTATAGGGCATGTCTGTTACCTGATGAAAATAAAGGGATGATTCCTTTATGAGTTAATCCAACATTCATATTTATATCGGAAACCATTTCTATTTGTACGTGTCAACGATGGATAATGCGGCTAGTAGTCCAGTAGATTTCCACTTATTACGGGCCCTAAAAAAGGTTCCCGATGGGAAAAACTTTGATGCGATTCAGTAAATCAAAATGAACATAGTTTATTAATCAAATACGTGGAACTGGTGGGGCTCTGGGTGGGTAAAGTTAACATTTTTCCGAATGGCAATGAAGGATGTATAAATGATATATAAATATATTTCTCATTCTAGTAGGATTGTTAATTTTTAGCAGATTTCCCTTAAGGGAAATCAGCTATTGAGGTCGTGCTCATGACGCGATTTTCGAAAAATTTCTTCAAATGTCCATCGATCCTACCCAGGAGATGACGAAAATGAGGTCCGTTCAAAATTATATATATATATATATATATATATATATATATATATATATATATTTATTTATTTGTCTGTTAACGCTCTAGCGGTCGCAATTTTTGTTTGATCGTTACCAAACTCGATATTTAAACGTTTTATGGAAAAAGAAAGATCAAGTTCTCTAAATTGCTGAAATCGGACCAGTGGGAGCGGGTGGAGTTAAAGGGGGGATTTTCGAAAATTCGAAATATCTCCGTTACCATACGTCGGATCAAATATTTGTATAGAACCAGTCTTATTGTAAATTAAGTTTACTATAAATATTGTTCTATACATTTATTCTCTATCGTGAATATTAACCGAGATATTTGCACTTTTATTAAATTTGGGCCGATAACGGACGACTGAGTTTCCCGCCAAAAGCTAGTTCGGCCCTTTGTCGTAACTGCTCGGCTCTCGTATGGAGATTTCTCTATTGTATAACTTCACGTAGGAAATCTGCTTAGTTTACGCAGCCCCTGCGTGACGGACTTTTTTTTGTTTTTTGCAAACATGTTAAAAAACTGTTCCAATCAGAAATTTTAGTGAAAAGATGACTTTAAAAAATAATAATAATAAAAGAACGAACTTTTCTTCACTTAAGAAATTCATGTCTATAGTGGACATCTACTCCAGTATGGATGTTCGAAATGAACAAGAAATCAGTTTTGTACATGCGGTTATCAAATGCAAATTTAACCATACATGCTGTTAGGTGTTTTCTTTACCTCACTATTATTTAGTTTATCAAGTACTATTATGTAAATATTTTACTTAATATATCTTTTAAAAACTTAGTTAAATATTTTAGCAGGCAAAAAGCAAAAATTTATTTTGGAACCCTATATTTTCGGACTGAATTCAAGGCCATTTTCAATGATGCAATTAAAAAATTGTAGTGTTGAGCTGATGATATAGGTCGTATGAAAGGAGCCGATGCATATCCAGTTTAATGCCAGTGATCAGAACATGGCTCAATCAATTTATTTTTTAATCAAGTCAAACACAAAAACTCGCTTCGTAGTTATGAGTGAAGAGGGAACAACATGGTTAAAACATTAACGGCTAGAGCACTCTAAAACCACAGTCACTCTGTTTAATTTCTTCATTTAAAAATAAATCTCTCGTGTAGATGTCGGTTGGACGGAGATTGATTTTCGAGTTATTTACTCAACATGGAAATGAACTGAGGTCATGTTTTTTTTCCGTACAAGTTCGTTTATTAATAAATTTTAATTTCAAACAAATTCGGTTTTTTATTTATAAGGAAATGGAGATGCGCATATTAGCTTAAATGAAAATTAATATTTATATTATGGTTCCCTAAATTATTACTATTATTATTTATTAACGCCCACGTTTTGCCAGGGTTGGACTAAGGATTTCATTTAATGAGTTCATTCAACCATAAATTCCTATTGCCCAGGCGGGAATCAAACTCGTTGCTCTTGTTTTATCAGGTGAGGATATAAAGGCAGCTCTGTAAAAATCAGCTAATATAAATTCATGCTAAAGAATGAATAGGTTTCTTTACTTATATAAATGAGTAGCCAATACAGTTCTTCTAATAGTTCAGAATTGCAGAAGAAAGGAAATATTATAATTTCAAAGACTCCTTCATTCCCATATGCTATGAACTGACTTCACTTAAGTTAGTCTAGTATCACCATTTGATTGGGAATGTCAACAATTTTTTTTTCCATGACTCTGTTGCTCAAGGGACATAGGTTATCCATGTGAAGGTCTTAATTGCATTTGGTAAAATTAGAGTTGTGGGATCGGTAATCCTTAAAGAAAATCCTTAGTCTCAGGAAAGGGCAGTAAT
The DNA here is from genome assembly GCA_019009955.1 of Riptortus pedestris. Classification (NCBI taxonomy): domain Eukaryota; kingdom Metazoa; phylum Arthropoda; class Insecta; order Hemiptera; family Alydidae; genus Riptortus; species Riptortus pedestris. The sequence continues at coordinate 110,230,169 of CM032231.1, read as the reverse complement.
ATGCAGTTAACCTTTCATAGGAAGTACATAATTAGCCATATCGGTATAAACTGGACGTTAATAAATGACATTTTTCTGTTTCCTAATGTTTGACACACAAGTGACCTGATGTGGTTATCACAACTTACATTCAGTACAGTACATCTCCCTTTAGTAAAGCCCCATTGCAAACCGTGAGTTGTAACAGCATAGCATATTGAGTAATATAAATTGTTTCTTCAATAGCAGTGCGCTTTACTGGCGTCTAAAAATATAAGTCCGTCACGCATTTATCTCAAAACTTAAAAGTCAAATGAGAGAAATATTTGGCATTTAAGCTTCAAAGAATAATAATAATAATAATGGGCTTCATAATATAACAGCTTATTGTTAATATGACATGAATAGGGGAGTGGGAGTTGGCTGAAGGACGAAAACTAAAAAATGCAAATATCTCGGTTAATAATTAAGATAGTAAAAAATGTACATAACAACATTTATAGGGAATTAATTTACAATAACATTGCTGCAATATAATATTTAGCTCCGACGTATAGTAACGGAGATATTTCGAATTTTCGAAAATCCCCCCCTCTAAATCACCCCTCCCACTGGTCCGATTTCAGCCATTAACGAACTTGATCTGTCGTTTTGCATAAAACGTTTAAATATCGAGTTTGGTAACTATCAAACAAAAATTGCGACCGCGAGCGTTAACAGACATATATATATATACAGTTTTGAACGGACCTTATTTTCGGCATCTACTAGGTAGGATCGATGGACATTTGAAGAAAAATTTCGAAAATTCCGTCATGAGTACAACCTCAATAGCTGATTTCCCTTAAGGGAAATCTGCTAATACAATTTATTAAAATAGCAAAATGAATTGAAAAAAAAATAGGTACAACATTATAATTAAATTGTAAAATTTGGGATTATTACAAACAACAAAAGTGGAATCAATGAGACGCTTGAGCTTGAATTTGGGAAACTAATCCATCGATGTTTGGATTAATTCCATCCATACAATGACGTAAAGAATTTTCCAAATTATCGTCAGTCAGCCTTGTACGATGTTTTGATTTATTAACTTTCATCATCGAAAAGAACTGTTCGCATTTATAAGTACTGACAAACGCACGAATCTGTTCTCAGCTTCCTCATTTGGAGTAAGTAGTTTAGTACTTTAGCAGATTTCCCTTAAGCGTAATCAGCTATTGAGGTCGTAGTCATGACGCGATTTTCGAAAGTTTTCTTCAAATCTCCATCGATCCTAACTAGGAGACGACGAAAATGACGTCCGTTCAAAACTGATAAATATCTCCATTACTATACGTCTGATCGGAAAACTGTATAAAACCAATCTTATTGCAAATTAAATGTACTATAATTATTGTTATAAGCATTCTCTATCTTGAATATTAACAGAGGATATTTGCATTTTCAGTTGTCAGCCTTCAGCTAACCCCCACTCCTATTACATAAAAAATACTCTATTATGTAAAAATAACACATTATTCGAAGCTTAAATATCAAATATAGTTTTCAAAAGACCTTTAGTATACGAGATACATGCAAATTTGTCCTGGTGATCCCCCCCCCCGTCTTTAGGTCTCGGATTACTAAAATTTGATTGATTGAGATAACAATTATTCTGACTCATTATTAATTACAGTACTGGATATAGTAAATAGTTTTCAATAATATTAATATGTTATATTCTGATTTGCTTACATTTCAAACGCTTCCCGTCGGCAGGTTATTGAAATTGACTGAAACATTTCTTATTTCCGTTTGTAATTATTCACGGTGGTGTTGGGTCATGCGGGACAGATCAAACCATACCGGGGGCCGGTGGTTGCCCACATATGTACAAGAGGATGTAGGACTACTTGTGCACTGAAGGGCATAGGAGTCAAAAAGCAAGCGGAACCTCAATAGCGGATTTCCCTCAAGGAAATGCCTGTTAAAAAAAGGAAGGCGTACTCCTCTCCAGCCATTGTAAGTCAAGGTCTAATCCGGAGGGTTGATAGGCACAATAAATCTGAGCAAGAGCTCTCTCCGAGAGTTGGATAAAGGTGCCAAATGGTTTTGAGTGAATGACTCTTGGAGGATATGGAGAAGGATTATGAGGGAGAAGGAGGAGAGTGCACTCCACATATTCCTCCTTACATAGCCTCTCTCTTCTCACACCGTTTTTATTGAATCAATATCCTCTACTCCTAGCTACTCCACCTGTTTTCCCACCCACCCTATGTATATACATATAGTCCCCTTAAATAGCAACTATTTCCCATATAAAGCTCCGCCGTATATCACCCTGAAAGAAACATATGTGTCCCAGGACATATAGGATGCATTAAACCCTACGAAAACACATTCAATAAATTCTCATTCAATGCCGATTTTCAAAACCCGGTTACAGGCCAAAGGAGTTGGTCATACACCAATAATCTAGACAAATCTACAGGCTAATGTTTTCTAACTCCTATTCCACGCCAACATGAAAAAAGTCCGTCACGCAGGGGCTGCGTAAACTAAGCAGATTTCCCACGTGAAGTTATACAATAGAGAAATCTCCATACGAGAGCCGAACAGTTACGGCAAAGGGAAATCTGCCGAACTAGATTTTGGAGGGAAAGTCTGCCATCCGTTATCGGCCCACAATTAATAAAAATGCAAATATCTTGGTTAATATTCAAGATAAAGAATAAATGTACAGAACAATATTTATAGTAACTTTAATTTAGAATAAGATTGGTTCTATACAAATTTTTGATCCGACGTATGGTAACGGAGATATGTCGAATTTTCGAAAATCCCCCCATTTAAACTCCCCTTCCCACTGGTCCGATTTTATGTCGCTAGAGCGTTAACACACAAATATATATATATATATATATATATATATATATATATATATATATATATATATAATTTTGAACGGACCTCATTTTCGTCATCTCCTGGGTAGGATCGATGGACATTTGAAGAAATATTTCGAAAATCGCGTCATGAGTACGGCCTCAATAGCTGATTTCCCTTAAGGGAAATCTGCTAAAAAACTTCATTATTGATCACCCAATTCTATTGGGCTACTTCTACTTCATTATTTTTTTGACGAGGTGGTAATAGACAAGAAGGTTCTTCAAACCTTGGTCAAGGGTGTCATTATTGATACTTTAGGGATTATTTCCCACCATATATTTTAACTTTAACCAGTGATCATGTTATTCTAGTATTTCTAGTATGCTTTTAGTTATCTTTTATGTACTATATTTTACTATTTACACTATATTGCTTTTTCTAGCAGATTTCTCTTAAAGGAAATGAGCTATTGAGGTTGTACTCATGACGGAATTTTCGAAATTTTTCTTCAAATGTCCATCGATTGTACCAAGTAGATGACGAAAATGAGGTCCGTTAAATACTGTATATATATATATATATATATATATATATATATATATATATATATATATATTTGTCTGTTACCGCTCTAGCGGTCGCAATTTTTGTTTGATCGTTACCAAACTCGATATTTAGTCGTTTTATGTAAAAAGAAAGATCAAGTTCGTTAACGGCTGAAATCGGACGAGTGGGAGGGGGTTTAGAGGGGAGGATTTTCGAAAATTCGAAATATCTCCGTTACTATTCGTCGGATCTAAAAATTGTACACAATCAATCTTATTACAAATTACATTTACTATAAAAATTGTTATATACATTTATTCTCTGTATCCAGATATTCCAATATTAACTGAGTTATTGGCATTTTTATTAAATCCTGGACGGCTAACGGACGAAGTGTCTTTCCCGCCAAAAGCTAGTTCGGCCGTTTCCTTAACAGCTCGACTCTCGTGAAATTTCCCTATTGTAAAACTTCACGTGGGAAATCTGCTTAGTTTACGCAGCCCCTGCGTGACGGACTTTTTTGTTTTTCTTTATTGTCATATTATTGTTGATCTCAGGAACTTAGATTTAGTTATTTATTTAAAAAGACAGAATTTTTATTTGTTTATTTAATTTGTACAAGATGTAAATCGTTAACAAATAAATATATATTCTATTCTATTATATTATATCTAATAACATACACCTTTTAGGTTGCCGAAATAGTTCAGTTATTTATCTGACTAGATGCAATCTATAGTATTTTACTTAGTATTGATATTATCCTAGGGATTGATTTCAGTTGCTGTGTGCTTCAGCATCTCAATGCAATTGAGCAGTCCCACAAACTGTATAAAACTTTATACAATAAAGTGATTCTCTCTCTTATGAATGATCCCAAAACAAAAGTTTTGGTTGAAGAGAAGAAAGAGAGCCAAGGAAATATAAATATTAGAAATGGTACACGTTGTGCTTTTTAAAGTGACGAACACAATGATAGTAGAGCTTAAGTCGATAAAAGAATAGCACTTGCTAAACGAGCATTCAAATGCAAAACATTTTAGCTAGTAAGCATATAAGCATGGATAACAAACAAAAGTTGGCTCTTTTTTTCAAAAGGTCATTTGTGCGGATTGTACTGCTTTATGGGAGCGAAAGTTGGACTCTTCAAAAAAGAGAGTACACTAGTTTAGAATCACTGGAACAAGTTGGACTCAAAAAAAAAAAAAATTGGCATGGAAGTTCTATATGAGTTAAGTGAGAGTAAGTCTTATCAAGGCCATGGAAAAAAGGAGAGTGAAACTTCTCAGGCATGTCATATGGCACAACGACTTCATCTCAAATATATTTGAAGATATGGTTCATGAGAATAGAGGAAGAGGAAGGCCTAGAAAATCCTATTTTGAAGACATCAAACATCTTATGTATTTCGGTGAGTATGGAAAGAACAGCTTCCGATACAATGGTTCCAACTACAAGATGTAGTCTTTAGATCATGATGATTATCGGAGGTGATTAGCATCAAGTAGATTTATGTAAGCCTCGAATTATGGCTGACAGTTGACTTGGTCCAGATAGGATACATTTGGAAATTTTAACCTTTTTAAATATAATTAAGATTTTTTTTATTATTATTGTTCTATATTTTGTGGCAAATATTCTTTTTTTTTAGATGGGTTAGGGTGCGTTAAATACATTGACCAGCATCAGTTACTGCATATGTGTTTTATAGTTAAGTATGTGTTGCAGTATTTACATTTAGGGGTGTCTGTTTTTTCAGGTGTGCATGGCCGATCCTGAGTTTGGCAAGAACAACTTCCTCCTTTTGAATCATTTACTGCTTTATTGCCCCGCTTTTACATCACACAGAGTAAAATTCCTTGACAAATATATAGTGCCTCAAAGAGAATACCTATCATTGATAAACATTCTGGATTACAACAATGAATGTAAAGTTAATGATATTTTTTGTTTCTTATCAAAAGTTTGTGAAAGTTAACAATATAGAAGAAAGAATTGTATTATTTTTTTATGGGGGTGCTTATTCAATAATAATCGGAAAATTATTTATTATATGCAGTTATACTTATTATTAGAAGAGTTATACTTATCTTAGATAATAGTCATGTTAATCTGATATGTTAGAAAACTGATCTTTATTTAGACATTAAAAAAGAATGAATTAATCTACATTTACATTAAATTATAACCTATTGAATTCAGTATTATAATCATTTAGATTAATATTAATATTGTATTACGTGCCAATGTATATGCTGTTCAGTTGTAATTCTAGGAATTATTATTATTTTATTTACACATACTTTAAGAAGTATAGTATATCAACAACCATACTAACACTAATTGGCCAGACTCTTTGCAACATGTTGTAAACAGAAGCCAATAAAATATCTATCTATCTATCTATCTATGTGTTGCAGTATTTACATTTAGGGGTGTCTGCTTTTTTCAGGTGTGCATGGCCGATCCTGAGTTTGGCAAGAACAACTTCCTCCCGTTTAGCACTCCGATATCTCGATAACCACTCCGTAGTTGTTCTAAGGAGGTGGTTGTCTACATTCCCCTATTATTATTGCCATTTATCTAGGATTCGGTTTCTTATGTGTCTCACTATGTGTGTTCGTATAGTGTTGTTCTCCTACAGTACGCTGATGTTGGATATCGACAACAATATAATAATAATGAAACAAATACTCAAAAGAATAATAGATATTTTTAAAAACTGTGAAAAAAAGTTGTGTGTAGCACTTAATGGAACGAGTTTTTCATTTTTTAATATACGCGATCATTCACGATTGACATTAAGAATCGTTCCTTTAATTTTTCAGTACAATAATTCATTCCCTTGCAGTAGCTCGTGCAAAATTCAGGATTAAACCTAAAAGGATTTGTGGAATTTGATAATTTTGAATACCTCTACAACACTACTATAAAGTACGTGTGCTTCATTTTATTCCATATTATCGCCAACGGCGGTTTTTAAAAAAGCTGAGACTCCATTTTAAATGTGATCATATGGCAAGTTTCATTTTTTTTTATTCCAGTAACTTGTACCAACGGTATTCATTTTTACTGATGTAAGAAAATAAAAGTGGTTACTTACAAAGATCTCATGTACAGCAACTTACCTAGAAAAAGAAAAGAAATTAATGAAAACTGTAAATGCTTTCAAGTTCAATAGTATTCATAGACAAGAATATTAAACATGAAATTTTATGAAGAAAATTACAATTATTTAAATGTTTCGGAAAAAATGAGAGTACACTACATTTGGGGGTGGGGGTGAGAAGGGGTAACTTAAACAAAATATTAGAAGAATTACATCTATTTAATCTTTTCCGAAATCTTCATATCTTATGAGTCCAGTGCAACAAGCCTAAAAAACATTCGAACACGTCATAAAATTATCTCAAAACAAATTTCATTTGTTTTATTTGATTTATTAGAACCATGGTGGCATATTTTACAAGCTCCTCGAGCTCTAGTTTGCCGGTACTTCAAAAAACATTTCACATCTGATGCACGACATAATACTGAACTGATTTATCAAGCCCATAATTTTTCAAAACAATTAATAAAATTTCTGAAATAATCATAAACTTGGAAAAAGAAAACCGTCTTCTTTATTTTACGGGACACGCTATAAGTGGTTTTGTTTAATTCACTATGTGAGCTCCTAGTTTTGATTAATATAATTCAAAACTTTTCTTATTTTGGTATTGTTATTGAAGTCTTCGTCGAGCATTTTTTGCAATAAAATTATCTCTTTATTATTTTTTAGTACTGCTTAGGAACACTTTAGTTTAACTTTTCATAAAATATTTCTGCATCCTTCTTAGATTACTTTTCCGCTTGTTTGGTAAAGTAATTTTATTATACCAAGAAGTAAGGCGACTGAAAAATAAGGGTATTAGTATTTGAATAACACTGTAATATTGCTTTCAAGATGAAGCAGGAGAATAGTTCCAACAAATGTATTTGCCGGCAGAAGAATATTTCAAAGGTATTTATTTTACAATAGATATAAAATAAACGTTTTCACCTATAGGCGATAAACACGATTGCCGAAACAAATTTCCAAAGTAGATAAAGATTTTAAAAAAAGTTATTTATTATAGTCCACTTTGTGTAACAGTTGCAATTGGGACGGGCTATCTGCTGGTTACCACCTTTTCTTGCCAGGGTGAGGCTAAGGGTTTTATTTAATTAATCCGTCACTAAATAAATTCTTATTGCCCAGGTGGGAATCAAACCCACCAAGAAAAGATAATGAGCGTTCGATACTCAACCTCCTCAGTAAGTAAGCCATGAGCACGTAAAATACCACTATCCATAGTTCTTGGTATTACCTAGTTCTCTCAAATAATTATCCATAAAAGTACATTTGTTAAAGATAATAACGTTGAATATTTTTAATTTTAAGGCAAAACTCACTGTATAACGTGTGGTAGTCCTTGTAAAACGGGGGTTAAAATCCTTTTCCATGATCACTTAGCAATAGAAAATTAACCTTATTCACTTACGAGAAAAACTCTATTATAAAAACACACACACACACACACACACACACACACACCCACACACACACACGCACATTCATCAGTTTAAAAAGTTTTTATCAAAGATGTTACCAATAGTACTTTATTCTATTCACAATATCCTTCTATTCAAATAACTGTCAGCTAAGCGGTAATGTAATTAATTAACTGTGATAAAGACGAGGAAAATAGTGCTTTCATTGTGAAAGTCTCCTAATACATTTCCTCAATGGATGGGCGGGTAATTAATTTATCAATAAACCTTTTAATAATTTACTAAAAGTTATTTTCCTGCTTCAATACTTTAAACGTTTTTTTAGCAATAAGCCACTTATGGAGTAGCGTTCAAGACTAAATGCTCCGTGAAAAATATAATCCCGGTGAAATGTATAGAAATTAATAATTTTAGTAAATACAAATTTTGTGTCGAAAATAAAATCGAATGGAAGATATCTTGGTCATTTTAATCCAAAAAAGTCAGCAAAAACACTGTCATCTCACTATAAACGACACTACTTTATTGATAAAATGAAATGCAACTAAAACTACACGTGATACAACTGCATGAAGTATGTGCTAAATAATCGTTTCATTCATAGGGGTAGTATAAATATTAACGGAGATATTTCACATATCATAAAGCCTCACTTCTTTTCGTTCGATTCAGACCAGAAATACTGGGAAATGAAATAAAAATAAATCCGAAAGGGCGTTGAGGTAAGTATACATATATATATATATATATATATATATATATATATATATATATATATATATGTATATATATATATATATATATATTATATATATATGTGTGTGTGTGTGTGTGCGTGTGTGTTAGTACGTACTTAACCCTACTTCTAAACACCATACATGCACCAGGTAGAATTGTTGGACACAGGTAGATTGCCCAATAGTGTAGTATTTAGGCCATCGTTATTTGTGAATGAACTCGATTTTAATTACCTTGTATTTAAGTTATAAATGTCATTAAGCAATTTATTCTTCTACATGTAAGGATTAACTTTATGACTATTATTATTATTATTATTATTTATGAACGTCTACTTTTTAACTATGGCTAATTGGGACGGGTTATCTACAGATTACTTCGCTTTTCTAGCCAGGGTGAGACTAAGGGTTTATTGAGTTCGTCCCTAAATAAATTCCTATTGCGTTAACTTTAATTACTATGGCAATTAAATTATCATTATGTCGATAAAGCATAATTTGTTATTGTGCTAGGTTTATTTTTCAACACTTTAGCACACTTTGATTTCTTTGTAAATCTTAAAAATATTTTTATAAATAGGTTTTTGTTTCTTTTTTTTCTGAAAATTGGAATTATTTTCTAATTTTATTGGATTTCTCCATTGCTTTTTGTTCATAAAAGGGACAATGAAAGAGGGGGAAATCAAAGAGGCTTCAGGCATTTACCAGGTCTCAAAAAAAAAAATGCGATAGCAACAAATTGATAAAACTGCATCGATTTAGAGAAAAAAAGTCCGTCTCGCAGTGGCTGCGTTAACTAAGCAGAATTCCCACGTGCGTCTCATGACGTGAATGTTCAATGAGAACAATATTTGTAATTTATGCTCCAAATAAAATGCTTCATAATATAACAGCTTATTGTTGATATGGCATGAGTAAGAGTGGAGGTTTACTGAGGCCAAAAACTTAAAAAAAAGGAAATATCTTGCTTAATGTTAAAAATAATGAAAAATGTACAATGCAACATTTATAGAACATTACATTTGCAGTATGATTGATCCTATACAATGTTTTGGTCCGAATGATAATTACGGAGAATTTTCGACATTCGTCTCCTCTAACACCTCCCCCCCACCCCACTTCAATTTCAGCCGATAACGAACTCGATCATTCTTTTTTCATAAAACACATATATCGAGTTTCGTAACTATTAAACCAAAACTGCGACCACTAGAGTAGCAACAGACAATACATATACACACACATACAATTTTGACCTGGCCTTATTTTCGTCATCTATCGGTAGGATCGATGGACATTTGAAGAAATATATCGAAAATCGCGCCATGATTACAACCTCAATAGCTGATTACTCTTAAGGGAAATCTGCTAAAACAAACTATAGAATATAAAGTGAGAGGAGATTAATAGCGTGTCGTGCCACCAGGTGAGGTAATCTGATTATATTAGCCCGTGCGTAAAGGAGTTTTATAAATTTCTCGTTAAAGATTTCAATATGCCTACTTCGACTTCACAAATTTCTTTTCTCATATTCAAAATTGAGCTTCCCTAAACATATTAAAATATATTTATTCGTGATTACACGTATAACCGTCACAAGATATTGTACCTCCTGAAGTATATTATTTTTCTTTTATTAATTTTATACACTTTACAATTATGAATTGGATGTGTAGTAAGAAAAGTAGCCTGCTTATAAGAGCCACTCTGTCAAAGTCCAGACTCCATCGCTTTCTCGATTAAAAGCAATCCATCACAACAGTACTGTCTTTTTTGACAATTTAATTATTACTTGAATGAAATTCCCTGTCGAGTATATGACTTAAATGTTTATTATTTCATTATGTGGGCGTCGCCGAAATAATGAAAATATATTTTTTTTTTAAATAAGCTCTATTGTCCGCTCACATTTATACATTTTAGTTAATTAAAAAATAATATACATAACCAGCGTGGGAGTGCATATTTCATTATATCCCAAGAATGTATGTCCTTAAATATGTAATTAAATCATATTAAATAAAAGGTTAAATCTATTCAGGAATGAGATATCTTTGTCCCGAGTTGTAAAGTTACAAGACAAGGTCTGTTCTTTTTTCATCCTTCCATTTTTAGCAGACTTCCCTTAAGGAAAATCAGCTATTGAGGTTGTACTCATGACGGAATTTTCGAAATTTTTCTTCAAATGTCCATCGATCCTACCTAGTAGATAACAAAAGTAGATAATATGACAATAAAGAAAAACAAAAAAGTCCGTCACGCAGGGGCTGCGTAAACTAAGCAGATTTCCCCTGTGAAGTTTTACAATAGAGAAATCTGCATACTGGTAACACAATACCACCGTGATTAGATAATGAGAAATCTTTCAGTTAATTAAAATAAATACCCAACTGAAACGGCTTCTAAATTGTAAGAATAATTTATATTTTAATAACTCTAATTTTAGTAGTCCAAGAACTAAAGAAGGGGGGGGGGCAGACGAACTAAACGTATTTGCATAAATCTCACAAAGTAAGGAAGGTAAGGTAAGGTTAAAAACGCCAGGTTATATGAAGATTCCGCCTGAGCCGAGAAATGACGAAGATAGCCGACATAATCCGAACTATACCCCACCACAGACTTCATAAAAATGCAAATATCTCGGTTAATATTCAAGATAGAGAATAAATTTATATAACAATATTTATAGTAAATTTAATTTGCAATAAGATTGGTTTTGTACAATTTTTCGATCCGATGCAAAATAACGGATATTTTGAATTTTCGAAAATCCCCCCCTCTAAACCCCCCCACCCTTTGGTCCGATTTCAGCCATTAACGAACTTGATCTGTCTTTTTACATAAAACGGTTAAATATCGAGTTTCGTAACGATCAAACAAAAATTGCGACCGCTAGAGCGTTAACAGACAAATATATATATATATATATATATATATATATATATATATATATATATATATATATATATATATACTATCTCAGATACCCGGCTTCGCCCGGGAACTCATTTGAGGCTGAATGGTGACAGTATTTTTTAGCAGGCTTTACATTGCACAATATTTTGACATTTACCCGTCCCAGTGTTTAGGATTGATACCCGTCGTTGCCGTGGATTTGCTAATAATAGAATATTTGTTCGATAAGGCTTCACTGTCTTCGATATTTTTATATTTCCCGTCTCTTGTACATGTAAATATGGTGAATTTTTATTTCAGGCCTCCCTTATAACCCCCCTCCCGTTCCAACCTAAAAATTTTAATATAACTTATAATCATGGAAGATTTAATGCTAATTGGCATACCGAGCTTTGTTAAGTTCGGTTCAGCCGTTAGTGCCCAATAAAATTGTTGGCTCCCCCAAAAGTTTTAACGTATAACTCATTTATACTTAGGTATACGACAAAAGTGTATATAACAAAAGTTACTCCAAATAACAAAATAAACAACTTTTGTCATGTTTATATTTGCGGAAAAACCAATATGAAACGAAATATCGCTATTTTTAATTTCAGGCTTCCCTTATAACCCCCACTCCTGCCCGTCCATAGAAATGTTGGTATGGCTTATTATAATGAAGGCCTCAATGCTAATACACATACCGAGTTTTATTTAGTTCGGTTGAGTCATTTAAGGCAAATAATATTGTTGACTCCCGCTATAATTTTTAGCGTATAACGCATTTCAACGTTGATATACGACAAAAGTGTATATAACAGAAGTTACTCTAAATAACAAAATAAACAACTTTTGTCATGTTTATATTTGCGGAAAAACCAATATGAAACGAAATATCGCTATTTTTAATTTCAGGCTTCCCTTATAACCCCCACTCCTGCCCGTCCATAGAAATGTTGGTATGGCTTATTATAATGAAGGCCTCAATGCTAATACACATACCGAGTTTTATTTAGTTCGGTTGAGTCATTTAAGGCAAATAATATTGTTGACTCCCGCTATAATTTTTAGCGTATAACGCATTTCAACGTTGATATACGACAAAAGTGTATATAACAGAAGTTACTCTAAATAACAAAATAAACAACTTTTGTCATGTTTATATTTGCGGAAAAACCAATATGAAACGAAATATCGCTATTTTTAATTTCAGGCTTCCCTTATAACCCCCACTCCTGTTCGCCTCAGAGAAAATTAATATAGCCTAAAGTCTAAGTTGGATTAGTAGTAATATACATACCAAGTTTCATAAAATTCGGTTCAGCCGTTTATGCGTGAAAAGGTAACAAACAAACAAACAAACAAACAAACAAACATACACGAAAGAAACAAAATGCAGATATGGTGTCTATGACATGTGAAACGAAAAGTTATCGTGAAATTTCGCGAAAAAAATCAATGTACAGACAGAGGTTACAATTTTATATATATATAGATATACTAGCTCAGATACCCGGCTTCGCCCGGGAATTCATTTGAGGCTGAATGGTGATGGTATTTTTTAGCAGGCTTTACATTGCACAATATTTTGACATTTACCCGTCCCAGTGTTTAGGATTGATACCCGTCTTTCCCGTGGATTTGCTAATAATAGAATTATTTGTTCGATAAGGCTTCACAGTCTTCGATACTTTTATATTTCCCGTCTCTTATACATGTAAATATAGTGAATTTTATTTCAGGCCTCCCTTATAACCACCCTCCCGTTCGAACCCAAAAATTTTAATATAACTTATAATCATGGAAGAATTAATGCTAATTGACATACCGAGTTTTGTTAAGTTCGGTTCAGCCGTTAGTGCCCTCTAAAGTTTTAACGTATAACTCATTTATACTTAGGTATACGACAAAAGTGTATATAACAAAATTTACTCCAAATAATAAAATAAACAACTTTTGTTATGTTTATATTTGCGGAAAAACCAATAGGAAACGAAATATCGCTATTTTTAATTTCAGGCTTCCCTTATAACCCCCACTCCTGCCTGTCCATAGACATGTTGGTATGGCTTATTATAATGAAGGCGTTAGTGCTAATACACATATCGAATTTTATTTAGTTCGGTTGAGTCCCTTGTACGAAATAAAATTTTTGACATCCGCTATAGTATTCAGCGTATAACTCATTTATACTTAGGTATACAACAAAAGTGTATATAAAAAAAGTTACTATAAATACCAAAATAAACAACTTTTGTTATGTGCATATTTGCCGAAAAACCAATAGAAAACGAAATATCGCTATTTTTAATTTCAGGCCTCCCTTATAACCCCCACTCCTGTTCGTCTCAGAGAATTTTAATATAGCCTAAAGTCTAAGTTGGGTTAGTAGTAATAAACATACCAAGTTTCATAAAATTCGGTTCAGCCGTTTATGCGTGAAAAGGTAACAAACAAACAAACAAACAAACAAACAAACAAACAAACAAACATACACGAAAGAAACAAAATGCAGATATGGTGTCTATGACATGTTAAACGAAAAGTTATCGTGAAATTTCGCGAAAAAAATCAATGTACAGACAGAGGTTAGAATTTTATATATATATATAGATATATATATATAATTTTGAACGGACCTCATTTTCGTCATCTCCTGGGTAGGATCGATGGACATTTGAAGAAAATTTCGCTATTGCAAAACTTCACGTGGGAAATCTGCTTAGTTTACGCTGTCCCTGCGCGACGGACTTTTCTTTATTCCATTTTGTATATAATCATATTTTTGTACGTTATTCTCCCTATATCTATATATATATATATATATATATATATATATATATATATATATATATATATATATATATATATATAAAATTGTAACCTCTGTCTGTACATTGATTTTTTTCGCGAAATTTCACGATAACTTTTCGTTTCACATGTCATAGACACCATAACTGCATTTTGTTTCTTTCGTGTATGTTTGTTTGTTTGTTACCTTTTCACGCATAAACGGAAGAACCGAATTTCATGAAACTTGGTATGTATATTACTACTAACCCAACTTAGACTTTAGGCTATATTAATTTTCTCTGAGACGAACAGGAGTGGGGGTTATAAGGGGAGCCTGAAATTAAAAATAGCGATATTTCGTTTTCTATTGGTTTTTCGGTAAATATGCACATAACAAAAGTTGTTTACTTTGTTATTTAGAGTAACTTTTGCTATATGCACTTTTGTCGTATACCAAAGTTTAAATGCGTTATACGCTAAAAATTATAGCGCGAGTCAACAATATTATTTGCCAAAAAAGACTCAACCGAACTAAATAAAACTCGGTATGTGTATTAGCAATGAGGCCTTCATTATAATAAGCCATACCAACATTTCTATGGACGGGCAGGAGTGGGGGTTATAAGAGAAGCCTGAAATTAAAAATAACGATATTTCGTTTTCTATTGGATTTTCGGTAAATATGCACATAACAAAAGTTGTTTACTTTGTTATTTGGAGTAACTTTTGTCATATACACTTTTGTCGTATACCTAAGTATAAATTAGTTATACGTTAAAACTTTAACGGGCACTAACGGCTGAACCGAACTTAACAAAACTCGGTATGTCAATTAGCATTAATTCTTCCATGATTATAAGTTATATTAAAATTTTTAGGTTCGAACGGGATGGGGGTTATAAGGGAGGCCTGAAATAAAAATTCACCATATTTACATGTATAAGAGACGGGAAATATAAAAATATCGAAGACTGTGAAGCCTTATCGAACAAATAATTCTATTATTAGCAAATCCACGGCAAAGATGGGTATCAATCCTAAACACTGGGACGGGTAAATGTCAAAATATTGTGCAATGTAAAGCCTGCTAAAAAATACCATCACCATTCACCCTCAAATGAATTCCCGGGCGAAGCCGGGTATCTGAGCTAGTAAGATATATACAAATTGAAGAGTGGTGAGGGTGATGAATCAGGTTGTTCAGAACACAGTTCTGTAGCTCCTCACAATTTATTCCTAAAAACGCTGAGCGTTTTCAGAAATTTACATTCCCATCATCACAGAGTCAGAGCACAGGACGTCTATCGTCAGATCTCAGCCTAGGTGTATCTCTCTGAGCCTGGGGGCTCAGGTTAGCCACTTGAGATAAAGCATTGACCTTTATCTCACGTGGTAAACCTAGAATGGCGAGTTCGATTTCAGCCTGGGCAAGGAATTTATTCAGTGACGGAATTCATTAAATAAAATCCTTAGTCCCAACCTGGCTAGAATAGGGTGGTATCTTATAGATAACCTGTCCCAATTAGCCTTTGTTGCAAAAAATGGACGTTAATAAATAATTTAAAAACATTCTCTACAGGCACGTCCCACTCTCTGATGATGGGAATGTAAATTCCTGAAAGCACTAAGGTTTGTTAAAAATAAAAAAAATTTGAGGAGCCATATAACTGCGTTCAGCATAACCTGCATAATTTAAATTAAAAAAAAAAAAAAGTTCAGATTCTCTTAAGAGAAATCAGCTATTCAGGATGTACTGATGACGCTATTTGCGAAAAGGATTTTCAAATGTCCATCGTCCCAACCCAGGAGATGACGAAAATGAGGTCCGTTCAAAATTATATATATATATATATATATATATATATATATATATATATATATATATTCGTTAGTGAACGCAATCAGATCAGTGGGAGAGGGATTCGGAAATTTTGAAATATGGCCATTATTATATTATACATTTAATGGTATATGAATGTTATTTATATTTTTTCAATATTTTGTCTATTAACCGAGATATCTGCATTTTTAAGTTTTCAACCTGAATAAATCCCCTTCCTATTCTTGTCATATTAGCAATAACCTACATCATTCCAGGTTAAATACCAATATGGCTTTTCCATTGTAAGATACATTGAAATATGTTATGTGATCATAACGACGTCATCTATTATGATTTTTCGTTCTGAACTTGAAAATGTTTGTTTGTTCTTCGCTGCACTAGAAGTTTACCTGTTTCATTCAACACTGAAGATTGTAAGCGTTACTGGCTGAAATTCGACCTGGAAGTCAGTTATACCAGGAAATGAAAAATCTGCTTAGTTTAAGAATCCCCCCCCCTTTTTTTTTTCTTTTTATTTTTTGAGTTGAGAAAAGTAAACATAAATTTAAAGAAGAACTGTGCAAAACTTAAATCCCCTTTTATGCAACTAAACAATGGTTTGTTAAAGAATAAATCCTTAACAATGCGAACTCACAAAATTGCCTTCCATGTTTCTTCTTATAGAAATGTTGGAGGAATGTTAATGACCTCAATTAACTTTTCATAAACTGGACATTAGTATCCCGGACACGAGGGCTTCCGTGGTACATTCTGTGGTTACAGGGTCAGCCACGCTATTTAGGATGGGGTATTCAAGGATTTCTAACATAAACAACCCAGAGCATTTGATATTTTTCAACTGTTCTAACATTTTAACGAATTTCAAATTTATATATTTGAGGTAACTCTTAAAAAAAAAATAGCAACCTCAACGGTAAAGGATTGAAATGATTTCATTCAATCATAGATGAGTATTGGCCCGCGTGCTCAGCGAATTTCATATCATATTCTGTAGGGGGACCTATCCTTCCAAAATGTAGAGAGCTTTGAATATCTAATAGGTACAGTAACCCGGGCTGGGAGGTGACTAAAGATGAGATGGGTTGACAAATTGAAGAAGGACCCTACGGTTTTCCACGCAATGGAGAGGAAAACCAGCGCATGTGATTGACAGATGATAATGGCGGACAAAGTGAACCGAAATTATTAGAGATATATAAATATTTCAATTAAAGATACTTCAAATTACATTTAGAGTAATTTACATTTGAATAAATCACTATTTAGATAAAAAAAAGGGGGGCTGCGTAAACTAAGAAGATTTCCCATGTGAAGTTTTACAATAGATAAATCTACATACTGGTAACACATAACATCACCGTGAATATTATGTGAATAAATACAAACGGTAATGAGAAAGTTAATTACCATTTTAATAACCGCCAGTGTCTGAATTGTAAACTAACAGGTCAGCCATCCTCTCAGAGATGAATGGACACACAGAAATATTCGTCGCCGGAAAGAAAAATAACTACTGAAATACATTTGAGTTTAATATATACGTTTTATTGAAAACTAGTATCTAATCTATCTCTAATATCTAGTAGGGCAATTTATAATGAATAAAGGGCTATTAATAATAATATTAGGTATTTAATATTTGAATCAAATATTCTATAAAATAACAGGGCATTGCTTATGTGGCATGAGTAGGATTGAGGGTTTACTTAAAGCTGAAAACTAAAAAAATGCAATTATCTCGGTTAATATACACGATTGAGAATAAATGTGTTATAACAATATCAATAGAATATTTAATTCACAATAAGACTGGTTCTATACAATGTTTCAATCCTACGTATACGGGGTGTGGATATTAAATAACGAGACTGACGCTGTAAAACATTTTATTTTTGTTTCATACATTTTTACTTATTATCACCTTCAATATACACCCCTCCTTTATCCCTACAACGCTCCATGCGAACCTTTCATTGTTTGAAACAGTGCTGGAAGTCTTTTTCTGTCAGCTCCTTCAGGACGCGTGCCGCTTTCTCTTTCACAGCTTCAACAGACTCAAATCTTGTTCCTTTTAATGCAGATTTCACCTTAGGAAACAGATAGAAGTCGCACGGCGCGAATAAGGAGGATGGTCTAACACTGGGATGCTGAATTTGGCTAGAAACCTCTTAACAAACAATGCGGAATGAGCCGGCGCATTGTCTTGGTGGAGAACCCATGACTTGTCCTTCCACAATTCAGGTCATTTTTCCTTAATCTTTCGCGGAGTTCAGCAAGAGCGTGAAGGTAGTAATGTTGATTAATCGTTTGACCTTCAGGAACCCAGTGAAGGTTCACAATCCCATGAATATCGAAAAAAACAATCAACATTGCTTTGAATTTTGCTTTGCTCATTCGAGCTTTTTTGGCTCTCGGTGAAGATGGGCTCTTCCAGTGCATGGATTGGCGCTTTGTTTCAGGATCATACATAAAAAACCATGATTCGTCACATGTTATTATCCTTTCCAGTAAGTTTGGGTAATTTCCAATGGCATTCAAAGTGCCAGTACAAACATTTTTGCGAGCTTCCAGTTGTTCAAATGTGAGAAGTTTAGGCACCATTTTGGCACACACTTTTTGCATGTTAAATCGTAATTTGTACAGTTTCAGCAATCGCACGAATACTTAACCGACGGTCAGATCGAATCAGATTACCGATTTTTTCGATATTGTCATCCGTTTTCGACGTGGAAGGGCGACCCGGGCGTGAATCATCTTGAACGTCTTCTCGGCCACCTTGAAAACGCTTAAAACACGTGCACGCGATAAACATTCATTGCCATACACTTCTTTCAATAAATTATAAGTTTCAGTAGCGGTTTTTCCAAGTTTCACATGAAATTTCACAACAATTCGTTGCTCTACTGTTACACTTAACATTTTTCCGGCGAAACAAAAAAATCAACTCTAATGCGAACGAAGGCTACGGTTGTACTGATTTGTTTACAGAAGCGAGAGGCACTATATTCGAAAGAGGAAGCTTCACGATAACAGCTGTTAGTTGCTGGCTTTTGACGCATGCGTACTTCTTCTGTAGCAGCGTCTGTCTCGTTATTTAATAGCCACACTCCGTAAAAGCGGAGATATTTCGAATTCCCTCACTATACCCCCTTTCCCACTTATCCGATTCCTGCCATTAGCGAACTTAATCTTCCTTTTTACATAAACGGATTAAATATCGATGGTAACCACCAAACCAAAATTGCGATCTCTAGAGGGTATATATACATACATACAATTATGTACGGATACCATATTCGTCATCTCCTGGGTAGCATAGATGGGCATTTAAAATTTATCAAAAATAGCGTCATGGGTACATCCTCAATAGCCTGTTTCTTTTAAGGGTAATCTGCTAAAATATAAAAAGCCACATCAAATGATGGTTTGAAAAGTCAAGATGATGGACGCTGATTTACAGCACGTTTCAAAATGTAAGAAAGAGCCTTTTCCCGTCCTGTCAAGAAGTTCCAACACAAAACATGCTAAAGATGAAATGTTAAAACCAGTTATTAACTGATTTAATGAACTAACATTTCTTGAATAAAAACCGTGAGAAAATGATAAGTTAGACTTATTCGGTGTTTTCGAACGTGCAAACCTTCTGTCTCCGTCTGTGTGATAAGCATTTTCGATTTAGTAGAAAGTAATATCCTAAGAATTAACTGTTAACGCAGATATAGAAAGTCCGTCACGCAGGGGCTGCGTAAACTAAGCAGATTTCCCACGTAAAGTTTTACAATAGAGAAATCTGCCCAAAAACAAGTGTAGTAAGTAGTAAGGGATCACTAAACTTATACACGAGGGACGAATAGTTACGAAAACGGCCGCCAGAGCTCTCTTCGGAAAGTACCAAACAGCTCACTCCTGCCGACCAATGCAGAATACAAATGCAAATATCTCGGTTAATATTCACGATACAGAATAAATGTATAGTAGAACAATATTTATAGTAAATTTAATTTGCAATAAGATTGATTCTATACAATTTTTCGATCCGACGCATAATAACGGAGATATTTTGAATTTTCCGAAAATCCCCCCTCTAAACCCCCCCCCCTCCCACTGGTCCGATTTCAGCCGTTAACGAACTTGATCTTTCTTTTTACATAAAACGATTAAATTCCGAGTTTGGTAACGATCAAACAAAAATTGAGACCGCTAGAGCGTTAACAGGCAAATATATATATATATATATATATATATATATATATATATATATATATATATATATATATAAAAAATTTTGAACGGACCTCAATTTAGTCATCTCCGGGATAGGATCGATGGACAAGTGAAGAAATTGTTCGAAACTCGCGCCATGAGTACGACCTCAATAGCTGATTTCCCTTAAGGGGAATCTGCTAAAAAAATATATATATACTATTACACGACAGTCTATGACGTTAGTTATTAACTGTGGTAATAAACAGAGACATACAAGACAAAGGTTAAATGTTCTGTTGACACTCAATGTTACGATATACACTGCTTTATCTGATGCATAGAGGATACAAACTATTATTTTATACTTCAAAGGAAGCTGGACGGTAGAGGAACTAATCAATCTTGATGTACAAAGTAGCCCTGTTCTCCTCTACAATGTGATTACTAAGACAATAGACCATTCATATTATTTTATAATCTCTACCTACAGATATCCCTTGTCGAAACTAGCTAATGGAATAGGAATTTTCAGAGTCGAAAAAACGTTTAAATGCCCTTGAAGGGTTGATTTTGCCAATGTTTTTTAAAAATCAAAACATCATCACGTCTTAAATGGTATAGAAAATCAAGGACAAGACACTCCTCCGTGTAAAAAACCCTCGGTTGAATCCGATTCGTGTCATCCAACAATCTTGTTCTACATCACATTGGGATTTTGGTTGGCGACCAATGTCATAAGAGATTTCCCGTAAGAGAAATCAGCTAATTGAGGCTGTACTCATATACGAACTTATAGATAGGTAATCAGCACTTATACTGTACTAACTTATAGATAGGCACTTATACTGTACTAACTTATAGATAGGAACTTATACTGTACTAACTGGTAGATAGGCACTTATACTGTACTAACTTGTAGATAGGCACTTATACGGTACTAACTGGTAGATAGGCACTTATACTGTACTTACTTGTAGATAAGCACTTATACTGTACTAACTTGTAGATATGCACTTATACTGTACTAACTTGTAGATAAGCACTTATACTGTACTAACTTGTAGATAGGCACCTATACTGTACTAACTTGTAGATAGGCACTTATATTGTACTAGCTTATAGATAGGCACTTATACTGTACTAACTTATAGATAGGCACTTATACTGTACTAACTTATAGATAGGCACTTATACTGTACTAACTTATAGATAGGCACTTATACTGTACTAACTTATAGATAGGCACTTATACTGTACTAACTTATAGATAGGCACTTATACTGTACTAACTTATAGATAGGCACTTATGCTGTACTGACTTATAGATAGACAATAAGCATATTTCCATTAGAAAGTCGAGAGTTTAAGGAATCAAAACGTATTTTCCCTCAAAACCATACTGTTAGTGAAATGAACTTGTACTACAGAAAAGTCCGTCACGCAGGGGCTGCGTAAACTAAGCAGATTTCCCTCGTGAAGTTTAACAATAGATAAATCTATCACCAGATTTATTTGCATGGATCTCGTATAATAAAGGTCTGTTGAAAACAATATCTGGCATTTAAGCTTCGAATAATATGGTTTATTATATAACAGAGTATTGTTTATGTAACACGAGTAGAAGTGGCGGTTTATTGAAGTCTGAATAATTCTAATATCTCGATTAATATTCAAAATAAAGCATATATGTATATAGGAATATTTATAGTAAATTGGATCTATTCAATTTTTCGATCCGACGTATAATAACGGAGATGTTTCGGATTTTCGAAAATCGTCCCCACAAAACCCTCCCTCCCACTTTTCCGATTTTAGCCATTAACTAAGTCGATAATTGTTTTTACATAAAAAGATTAAATATCGAGTTTGATAACGATCAAACGAGAATTGCCACCGCTAGAGCGTTAACAGAGAAATATATATATATATATATATATATCAAATTTTGACGGACCTCATTTTCGTCATCTCTGTGGTTGGTTCGATGGACATTTGACGAAGTTTTTCGGAAATCGCGTCCTGAGTACGACCTCAATAGCTCATTTCCCTTAAGGGAAATATACTAATATGCTATAACAAATAATCATAAAACAAGATAGAAGAATATGATTAAAATTCCCATAACGTAAATATGTCGAGAAAAGCATAAGTAGGAGAAAAACTATTAAGCATGTTGGCCAAATGTGTTTAACCTATAAAAAAAATATTGTAAACAGAACAATCTCCCTTCCATGATGTAAACTTTTTCTTGGATTGGCTACGTTTCTGTTCCTTGGAAACACCACATTCCTTTAAGCAGATTTTCCTTTAGGGAAATCAGCTATTGAGGTTGTACTCATGACGGAATTTTCGAAATTTTTCTTCAAATGTCCATCGATCCTACCTAGTAGATGACTAAAATGAGGTCCATTCAAAACTGTATATATATATATATATATATATATATATTTGTCTGTTACCGGTCTAGCGGTCGCAATTTTTGTTTGATCGTTAACAAACTCGTTATTTAGTCGTTTTATGTAAAAATAAAGATCAAGTTTGTTAACGGCTGAAATCGGACCAGTGAGAGGGGGGGGTTTAGAGGGGAGGATTTTCGAAAATTCGAAATTTCTCCGTTACTATACGTCGGATCGAAAAATTGTACAGAATCAATCTTATTGCAAATTAATTTTACTATAAATATTGTTAAATACATTTATTCTCTATCTTGAATATTAACCGAGATATTTGCATTTTTATTAAATCTGGGCGGCTAACGGACGAAGTGACTTTCCCGCCATAAGCTAGTTCGGCCGTTCGTTAACTGCTCGGCTCTCGTGAAATTTCTCTATTGTAAAACTTCACGTTGGGAATCAGCTTAGTTTACGCAGCCCTTGCGTGACGGACTTCTTTTTCCTTTACTCAATGAAATATAAGAATACTGACTTTGATAAGCCATAGATAGAAGAGATTTGATCAGAAGCCAAGATTAACCAACCCTCTCGAGTGTAATCAATAATTTATCAAGATTAATATAGGAGTTGGAGGTAATAGTTAGATACGAGAAGCTACAGGTTGGCCACCATAAACAGCATGAGTTTCCTATTTAATCTTCTCAACAGATACCGAGTATGAGGGGGGGGGGCGGCCGATAAGGCCTCTCTGTAGTATTGAGTGCTTCGAGACCGAAGCTTAATCCCCAAAGAGTTATTCGGAAGACAAACAGCACCATGTTTCCAAAGCAAGGAATAGGTGTTGGGGGATTTCAAACGCCCATATGCTTCTCCTTACTCCTATATAGAAATTCAAATCGATAATAGCTTCCATTTGCGTTGTTTATCTTCTTCGCTGTACTTACAATTGTTGAATTCCGAAACTAATCAAACTTGATAGTCAACATTTCATTCAAAAACGAACAGTGTCCAACATATGACTTAAATACCACATTTTCTCCCACTATCAGGGTCAACGCTTGGCGTCCTAGACAAGCACTCCAATACTCTATGAATTCTTCTCATTAAGCCATAAATTTCATAAAAGAAGCCTCACGGACATCTGAATCCAAATACATTTTTCTTTGAAGGTGTATTTTGTCCTAAAAATCAATAAAAGTTCCACAGCAGTGTTGTTGGAAGTTAAGAATATTTTTACTTGGAGAGAGAAAAATACATCCAATTCTTTACAAATTTTTATTTCAGCGCTAAGCGCTTTCGAAGACTATTTTCTCCATCTTCAGAGCTACACATGAAAAACAATAACATCTGTAAAATCTCTATATATTACAACAGGGTCATTAATATCATTAAATAAAAACACAAAATAAATATATAACAGAAGTGAACATAATAAATGGACTTAAGTCAAATCCTAAAATAAAATGCGGAGAGTGAGAGATCCATTGAGGTATAGCTAAAAAATATATTTACTGACCTACTTGCATGCGCTCATTGGGAAAGACGACAAGTGACTGGCTGGCACGCGGGAGATAAGATCGAGGTACCCCCACCATTGCAGACTTAGAGTAATCGGTCTTCTTGTTCAAGCAGCGATTACCAATAAGCTTCTTGTTCAACGCAATCTCCAGACCCTCCATTAACTCTGTTTTTTACCTTTCTTGGCCTCATGTAATAAATACACTTCATGAGCTCCTTCGATATGGCCCTCTTGTTCTTGATGGCAGAAAAATTCCGAATCTGTGCGATAACCATGTTCTTATTTTTCTTCCTGTTTGGCCGATGTAAGACCCTTTGCATGTACTACACCCTATTTTGTAGACACCGGACCTGTATTTTATATCGATAGGATCTTTGGCACTGCATAGCAAATCGCCCAGATTCGGTACGCTCTTATTGGCTACTCCCACTCCAATCTTACTTAGAATGCATCCTATTTTCTCAAAGAGTTTTCCTAGAATTGGAATAGCGCACCAACGGAGCTTCTTAGTATTTTCTTAGAAATAGCTGAAGGACTGTTTGAGGGCAAGTTTCTCTTGAGGGACCTTCGTTCATAAATCCCATGGATGAGGGTGGTTTCAAATCCATTAGTTTTGGCGGCATGCTTTATGAAAGCTTTCAGTTTTGAACGGACCTCATTTTCGTCATCTACTAGGTAGGATCGATGGACATTTGAAGAAAAAATTTGAAAATTACGTCATGAGTACGACATCAATAGCTGATTTCCCTTGAGGGAAATTTGTTAAAATGCAATAAAGACTACTTATTTTGTAGGTTTTTCCTTGGCATTCGGTATTAATTTACTATAACTAAATATGGAATGACCTTGTAATATTTCTAAAAATATTGGGACCACAACAGATCACAACAAAATGAACGAATGATCAACTTAAGGGAAGAAACATTAAATGAGAACACATAAAATATCTAAAATAGCCAAATAATTAGAAACTATCACGAGCGTACATGTACATTGAGTGCACGCGCGCGTTTGTGTAAGAAAAAGAGATAAATAATAAATATAGGCACACACATATATGTTTTAGAAGAAATACTTCAAAATGAGAGGAGTCACCCCTTTTCCTAGTAGCTTTCAAAATCCTTACTTTTATAAATCTTTACAGAATGAACCCATACCTTTCATAATGGGCCCTACGCAGAAGCAAGGATCAGATATTTACCCTCAAACAGATACTTATGAAAGCTTAGAAGGTAGGTCAAGATTTGAATGTCCCTATTGGCTGACTTCCAAGCAGCTTATGATTCAGTCGATAGAAGTCTCGCTTCTGGAAAAAGAAGAAGTCGAAACTGAGATTTCCAGGGAAACATGTCAGATCGAAGAGGTCTTGTACCAATGGCTCCTCCTGTCGGGTTTTAGTTCAATGGGGGAATTGACTGAAGTATTCGACGATAAGTCAGGATTGAGCCAAGTTGACTGTTTATCTGCTATCTTGTTGAAGCTACTGGCCTTGGAGAAGGTGGAGCTTCCAAGACGAATGAAAGAGTAAGGGAAAGCAAGATGCGAAAATTCCTAGCACATGCAGATTCTGAAGCATGAACAAGAAAGACTCCCGCTTTAATGATATCAGCGGCAAAAGAGGTAGACTTGAAAAGTAAACCGAGAAAGTACGAAGTGCACGGTAGCGAGCCGTAACCTACATCTCGAAACAAGATTGAGAGTAGGGGGACCTATCCTTCCAAAATGTAGAGAGCTTTGAATATCTAATAGGTACAGTAACCCGGGCTGGGAGGTGACTAAAGATGAGATGGGTTGACAAATTGAAGAAGGACCCTACGGTTTCCCACGTAATGGACAGGAAAGCCAGCGCATGTGATTGACAGATGATAATGGTGGCCAAAGTGAACCTAAATTATTAGAGATGTATACGAGGGGAGGTCAAAAAGTTCCCGGCCTGACCCATAAGGAAATGAAATAAAAACAAAAAAACGTGCATTATTTTTCAATATAATGTCCTTTGTTATTTATACATTTATTACATCAATTTATTAATTTTTCTAAACCCCCCAAATAATAATTTTATTTAAGGCCTTATGCCTTCTTTGACTAAGAATTTCATCACAGCTCTGTACTCAATGTTGCTCATTTTAAAGACAAGTGCAAACTGATGATAATAAAAGTATTATATATATATATATATATATATATATATATATATATATATTAGACAAGTGATAGTAGGATTAGAAAAAATTGTGTGAGTATTACTATGAATTAGGTAAACATGACAAGCTCAAAGTCCTTTATCTTAATTCCCTCCTTCATAGTTAGGCCGGGAACTTTTTGACCTCCCCTCGTAAATATTTCAATTAAAGACACTTCAAATTACATTTAGAGTAATTTACATTTGAATAAATCACTATTTAGAAGAAAACAAGTCTGTCATGCAGGGACTGCGTAAACTAAGAATATTTCCCATGTAAAGTTTTAACTACTCTAGGTTAACAATAGATAAATCTACATACTGGTAACACGTTACATCACCGTGAATATTAAGTGAATAAATACAAACGATAATGAGAAATCTATCAGTCAATTAACATTTGAATAACCTCCCACGTCTGAATTGTAAACTAGCAGGTCAGCATCCTCTCAGAGATGAATAGACAGACAGAAATAATCTCCACCGGAATGGAAAATAACTACTATCAGAATATATTATGTACATTTTATTAAAAAGTTACTACAACTAGTACTTTATAATGAATCAGAAGAACTTTTATCTGAATCACCGAAATTTTAGTGCCGTGTTTAAGACACTGCAGTACCGCGAAGCAAAGGACAGTGCAGGCCGTCTTGTTGTGAATTTCAGTGACCGTGAGTGAATTATTGGACTGTGTAATCTGAATAACAGTGACGCTATTAGTCTATACTGTGAGTAGTAATTAAGAATAATTACAAAGTTTATTGTGCATTGTCCAAATAAATTGTGCAGTGATAAAAACTGTGAAACTTGCGAGTATTTAATTTTGCTATCCAAAAGAACTCTTATTAAAAACGTTAATTACTGGTTTTGGTAATAAAAACGTAACAATATATATATATATATATATATATATATATATATATATATATATATATATATATATATATATATTTACAGTTTTTAACGGACCTCATTTTCGTCATCTACTAGGTAGGATCGATGGACATTTGAAGAAAAATTTCTAAAATTCTGTCATGAGTACAACCTCAATAGCTGATTTCCCTTAAGGGAAATCTGCTAAAAGTTCATATTATATTCAGTGTTAGCTGACCGACACATATTGTTTATTATGTTTTGTTTATGCCTACCAGAACAACAGTCATTTAAAACGTTTCGAATTTTTTAAAAACTGAAAACGTCCAAGACAATAAGAGAGAGAGGGAGAGCGATACATTTTATAAAACTTAGATTTCTTTGGGAACAATGCCATAAAAGTAGTTGTGAGGTTAAAAAGATGATATGTTACACTGGGAAGCTATATAGCTAAGCCTCGGATACAGGGTAGATTGTGAGTGTAAAGAGAATGGGAGGGATTTATTTTTATTTTATTGGAGCATTTTGATAAAAGGTTTTGTGAAAAGAAGGTTCTCCTATAAGCTTTTACTCCGTTTCCCGCCATTAGAACGTTGTGTTTGCCTTTTTTCGAGAGAAAGTTAAATTCTAGAAAATTTAAGTTGATTTAAACATTACACAATTCCGTATAATCATTAATGAGACTTTAAATTTAATTAAAAGTTTTAGCTAGAATAGTGTGTATTTGTGATAATTAAAGTAAAAAATTAAAGTAGATGAATATTAAAATCTCTAATAAAAAGGATGAAATAAAAAGTATCTAATTTCTACTATTAATAACATTTTTCTTTAATCGTTGAATAATGGTAACATTACTAAACTGAAATGAGTGAAGAAAGTGGAACATTTTGCAATAGAGTGAAGAAAGTAATCACTTTCTTCACAACTGAAGAAAGCTAATTGCCTTCTTAATTAGTAATAAGCATAAATTAAAAAATAATTTGAAGTTGGAAATTAAATGCTTTTAAATGTTTCTTAACATTGTAAGAATTTATTTTAACAAAATAAATTGAAATGTGAATGAATTATTGATGGAATAATCAATATATTTTAAAATTTTAATATAATAATAATTACCTTCCTTGTTTATAACCTGCACTACTTCACAATCATCACTAGTTGTTTTATAACTTTGCTTATCACCTTTCACAACCATGCTTATAACCTACCAACAACCATAATCTTCACAACATCCTAATTTTGTTCATATTCTGGTTAGATCTGATCATGTATTACACGATTACAGAAAAAATTTAATATTACACTCGTGACGAAAGTAGAATTTACAAATCTCGTGAAATTACCACACTCGCTTCGCTCGTGTGGGTAAACGTTTCACTCGAGTTGTAAAATGATCTACTTTCGTCACTTGTATAATAAATAACTATTATATACTGAACGAATTATGACGACTTTTCATTTCGTGCCTTAGCACCACCACCTCTGCTCACCCCTAGGAATTTTAATGTAGCTTATTTTCATGGAAGAGTAACGTAAATTCCACATACCGAGTTAACAGTTAGTTCGGTTCAGTAGTTTGCGCCCTATAGGAATGTAAGTAACCGTGAGTATATCTCGTTTCTGCTTCGTTATACGAGAAGAAAGTATAAATCAACAGTTACTTTAAATAAAAAATAAAAAAAAACCTCCTGTATGTGCACGTTTGCTGTAATACGAACAAGGAAACGAAACGTTACGATTTTTAGCAGATTTCCCTTAAGGGAAATCAGCTATTGAGGTCGTACTCATGATGCGAGTTTCGAAAAATTTCTTCAAATGTCCATCGATCCTACCCAGGAGATGACGAAAATGAGGTCCGTTCAAAATTATATATATATATATATATTTGTCTGTTAACGCTCTAGCGGTCGCAATTCTTGTTTGATCTTTACCAAACTCGGTATTTAATCGTTTTATGTAAAAAGGAAGATCAAGTTCGTTAATGGCTGAAATCGGACCAGTGGGAGGGGGGGGGGGGTTTAGAGGGGGGATTTTTGAAAATTCAAAATATCTCCGTTATTATGCGTCGGATAGAAAAATTGTATAGAATAAATCTTATTGCAAATTAAATTTACTATAAATATTATTCTATTCATTTATTCTGTATCTTGAATATTAACCGAGATATTTGCATTTGTATTCTGCGTGATACTGGTCACCAGTAGGCTATGTTCGAACTTTCTGGCGAGAGCTCTGGCGGCCGTTTCTATAACTTCGCCCCTCGTGAATAGGTTTAGAGGTTAGGTCAACTGTTTTTTGGGGCTAGAAACTACTGGGTTATTACGCCCTAAATAATGTTTTAGGTTTAGAGGTTTCTTACTACTACAGTTGTTATTAGGCAGATTTCCCTATTGTAAAACTTCACGTGGGAAATCTGCTTAGTTTACGCAGCCCCTGTGTGACGGACTTTTTTCATTTCATGCTTCCCTTATAAATTCCTGCTTGTCCCTAGAAATGTTGATACAGATATTCATGGACTTTGACCGCAAATATTCATGGAGTCTATGCTAATTCACATGCCGAGTTTTGTTTAGCACATTTCAGTCTTTTGCTCCTTGTGTTGACTCCGGCTATAATTATTAGCATATGCCTCCTTTAAACTTCCTTATAAGACAAATGTATAAATAATGAAAGTACCTCTTAATAAAAAAACAAATAACTTATGTAAATGTTTGCCGGAAACGAAATATCGTGATATTATTTCAGGGATTAGAAAAGTTAATATGGTCCATATATTTTCCAACGTTCCGCAAAACTTCCTAAATTTTTTCTTCATAAAAACTATCTTCTGGCAATAAAAGCACAACGAACAAAGAATTATTGAAATTGATCCCGTCGTTCACACGTGATGCCCTGACCAAGAAAATAAGCCTATATATAAGCGATTACACTTATATTTCTTTCAGGAATGAATGTTACAATGGCGTAATAGATTTAAAACTTTTATCCAAGCATCCCAAATTTGACGCTCTATGGAATGTTTGGATTAAAATTTATCGAA
Organism: Riptortus pedestris; assembly: GCA_019009955.1. Lineage (NCBI taxonomy): Eukaryota > Metazoa > Arthropoda > Insecta > Hemiptera > Alydidae > Riptortus > Riptortus pedestris. The sequence goes on along the minus strand of CM032231.1, from coordinate 110,199,756 downwards.
GAATATATGTATATTTAAAATCCTTTTATGTCCTTTGCTATTTTGATTCCTGAGAGAATTATAATAGCCTTGAAACGCATTAATTTTTTTTTTATATATTGTTGCGAAAATTAAATACATGAATAATCCTTCAGAGAGAGAGTTGCGTATTTGGGAAGTGCGAGATAGATCAAAGAGACCGACAGAAAGTTCTAGCCCCTTATAGACTCGTCCAGCCTAGCGTCGAAGGAACCAGACAATTCCCCTTTGATGTATGCCGACAACCTATATAAGAACAGCGAGCCGCGATCGAGTCAGTTTTATTCTCACCTGTCTTGATGTTCACATCTGTACTACATTGCGACTTAGTGCAGTGCGGTAAAGTGTTTTTATAAGAACAGTGTTGTACCGTGACTGTAAGTAACAGTTTAGTGCCGTGGAGGAAAAAATCTCCAAAAAACATTTACACAGAAATTGTGAGAATAAATATACTCCAAAATGTTATGGGGGACCTAATGGAAAACCCAGAGCGGCGAGTTCGATTCCCTCATGCATAAAAGGAATGTATTTAGTGAAGGATTCTTTAAATAAAATCCGTAATACCACTCGGGCTGGAAAAGAGTGGCAATCAGGTGTTAAAGTGTTTTTATAAGAAGAACAGTGTTGTGCCGTGACTGTAAGTAACAGTTTAGTGTCGTGTTTAGGACAGTGCAGTGCCGCGAAGTAAAGGACAGTGAAGTTGCCGCGAAGTCAAGGACAGTGCAGTGCCGTCTTGTTGTGAATTTCAGTGTGTGAATTGTTGGACTGTGTAATCTGAAGAACAGTGACACTATCAGTGTATACTGTGAGTAGTAATTAAGAATAATTACCAATGTATTGTGCATTGTGAAATAAATTGTGCAGTGATAAAAACTGTGAAACTTCCGAGTATTTAATTTTGCAATCCAAAAGAACTCTTATTAAAAACGTTTATTACTGGTTTTGGTAATAAAACGTAACAATATATACCATAAGCTAATTAAATATTGTAATAGATAATCTTAGAATCTCTCAGAATATACAAATATAGTTTGCAGTTTCAATTTAAAATTTAAGGTCACGTTCAAACAAGATGACGTTACTTCTATTACAAGAGACTGGAATTGGTACTTTATCGCAAAAAAAAAGAAATTGAATGCTATGATTAATTCTGACGTCGAATGCACTTTTCTTGTACTCTTTCTTTCAAGTATCTCTTTGTATTCAAACATGAGTAACCTCTCTTTTATTCTTTTCAGAGAGAGGAACGGGAGAGAGAAGGGAAAATCTCAAAGACTTGTAAAAAAAAAAAAAAAAAAAAAAAAATGAGGGGCGTAGCTTACTAGCTCTTTCTACAACCAGTTCCTAAGGTAAAAATAAACAGAGAGAGAGAGAGAGAGAGAGAGAGAGAGAGAGAGAGAGAGAGAGAGAGAGAGAGAGAGAGAGAGAGAGAGAGAGAGATAAAAAAGAAAGAGAATGAAGAAGAGGGGGCTGGAACGGAGTTAAAAAGGCTGTAGCATCTGACGACTTGATAGCGTCTTAGATTGAGTTTGAGTCTTGTGAAAAGTCCTCCTCCTCCCAGACCAATGAGTCAGCCTGGAATAATACTCGACTGCTTCAATAGGGGGGGGGGGGTGGGAATTGCAAATGAAGACTCGGGAAATCTTTGATTTAATGCTTAAGGACACCGCAAGGTTTTATTTTTGGGGTGACCGCATTGACTCAGCCCCGAAACGCAGGGCATGATTAAGGACACTCGACTAAAAAAAATCTGTAGTAGCATAGTGCAATGAATTAATTCTGTATTGACCTTATGAAGAAAAAAAATCTCCAAAAAACATTTACACAGAAATCGTGAGAATAAATATACTCTCAAAAGCCGAGGAAGAGGAGTGCATCATTGATGTACGACTTAGCAATGTTAACTCAGGAGGAGCCAGGTCGACGGAGCAGAAGGGTGACACTAATCTGGCTAAGAAGGACAATGAAAGTGAAATATTGGACCACATTAAAGTGACCAGTAACCAGATGGGTGGCGTGAGTGGTCGAGCAGTGAATACGGAGGAATTTACGGAAGGACAAATGGGTCTGCTATTCAACCCACAACGCAAGAAAGGACTATCGCCTAGCCAAGTATGGCAACGGCGATATTGAGCCTATTCTGGACGAAAAGGCTTAAGTGGGCGGCAGTGTTGCGAAAATTAAATACATGAATAATCCTTCAGAGAGAGAGAGAGAGAGAGTCGCGTATTTGGGAAGTGCGAAATAGATCAAAGAAGCCGACAGAGGGTTTAGGCCCTACGAGACCCGACGTCGAACGGTCCAGCCAATTCCCCTTTGATGTATGCCGACGACCTATATAAAGAACCATCCAGCCGCGAGCCAGGCAGTTTTATTCTCACCTGTCTTGATATTCACATCAGTGCTACAGTGCGACTTAGTGCAGTGCGGTAAAGTGTTTTTATAAGAATAGTGTTGTGCCGTGACTGTAAGTAACAGTTTAGTGCCGTGGAGAAAAAAATCTCCAAAAAACATTTACACAGAAATCGTGAGAATAAATATACTCTAAAATGTTATGGGGGACCTCTAATGGAAAACCCAGAGTGGCGAGTTCGATTCCCTCATGCATAAAAGGAATGTATTTAGTGAAGGATTCTTTAAATAAAATCCGTAATACCACTCGGGCTAGAAAAGGGTGGCAATCAGGTGTTAACCCATCGTAATTAGACATAGTAGCAATAATTTGACTTAAATGAATAATAATAAAAATTTGTGGACAAAAAAAAAAAATCAGCTTTGGCCACCATAAGAATTCCTTGTACTCCTATTAAATTAGATATATAAAACGTTAGGTTGCACTCCATTTAATACAGTTTCAATTGAAAGTGATGTGCATCTCCATTCCAATGTAATGGATCAAAAAGTGTTACACCACATTATTTATAGATCTGTTCATGACAAAAAAAGAGGGTCGTACAAACACTTTTTTTTGTATCTCTAATCAGCACGGAGAATTTAGGCATTTTTAGCAGAATTCCCTTAAGGAAAATCAGCTATTGAGGTCGTACTCATGACGCGAGTTTCGAAAAATTTCTTCAAATGTCCATCGATCCTACCCAGGAGATGACGAAAATGTGGTCCGTTCAAAATTATATATATATTTGTCTGTTAATACTCTAGCGGTCGCAATTTTTGTTTAATCGTCACCAAACTCGGTATTTAATCGTTTTATGTAAAAAGGAAGATCAAGTTCGTTAACGGCTGAAATCGGACCAGTGGGAGGGGGGGGGGGTTTAGGGGGTTTTTCAAAAGTTCGAAATATCTCTGTTATTATGCATCGGGTCGAATAATTGTATAAAACCAATCTTATTGCAAATGAAATTTACTATAAATATTGTTATATACGTTTATTCTCTATCTTGAATATTAACCGAGATATTTGCATTTTTATGAAGGCTGTGGTCGGGTATTGTTCTGATTAGTTCGGCCGTTTTCGTAACTTCTCGGATCAGGTGGAACCTTACCTGTCGTTTCTAACCTTACCTTACCTTCCTTCCTTTGTGTGATTTATGCAAATACGGTCTGTTTATCCGCCGACCCCCCTTCTTTATTTCTTGTACTACTAAAATTTGAGTTATTAAAATATAAATTATTTTTACAATTCAGAAGCCGTTTCATTTGGGAATTTATTAAAATTAACTGAAAGATTTCTCATTACTGTTTGTATTTACTCATGGTGGGCTTTTATTACCAGTATTCAGATTTCTCTATTGTAAAACTTCACATGGGAAATCTGCTTAGTTTACGCAGCCCCTGCGTGACGGACTTTTTTTGAGTTATGCACGTTAAGTACGATTAGAATAATGAACAAATCTGATGTGAGCCCCATACGGCTTCCTAGAAAAATTTTTAAATCTACATTTCATTTGAACGTGTTATTAGAAAGTCCGTCACCCAGGGGCTGAGTAAACTAAGCAGACTTCCCACGCAAAGTTTTACAATAGAGAAATCTCCATACGAGTGCCGAACAGTTACGGAAACGGCCAAACTAGCATTCGGCGGAAACGATTAGAAGTGATCATAGCTCGTCCGTTAAATTTAATAAAAATGCAAATATCTCGGATAATATTCAAGGTAGAGAATAAATGCATATAACAATATTTATAGTAGATTTAATTTGCAATAAGCTTGGCTTTGTACACCTTTTCGATCCGACGAATAGTAAAGGAGGTATTTCGAATTTTTGAAATTCCGCCCTCTAAACCCCCCTCCCACTTGTCCGATTACAGCTTTTAATGAACTTGATCTTTCTTTTTACTTAAAACGATTAAATACCGAGTTTGGTGACGATTAAATTCCGAGTTTGGCGACGACTAAACATAAAATGCGCCCGCCAGAGTGTTAACAGACAAATATATACATATATAGTTTTGACCGGACCTCATTTCGTCATCTTCTGGGTAGGATCGATAGACATTTGAAGAACATTTTTGAAAATGCGTCAGGACTATGACCTCAATAGCTGATTAACCTTAAGCTGATTATCTCTTTTCCAAAACATCGGATGGGAAAAAAACATAAATCATTATTTATAGATATTCTAATAAATATATGGTAACCCCAACACATTTTTGTATCTCTATATTTAAGATTTTTTTTTTACTTTTGTTCTTCTGTCAACTTCCCCTTCTCTTAGTCAATTTAAACCAATAGGCGATGTGACAAACGTTTTTGAGTAATGTGACCTGCGTACGTTCATAAGTACAAAGATCACGTCGTATGGGTTCAAGGAGGGCAAAACGTATAATTTCCTTAAAATCTGAAACCTACAATTTTCGCGATTACAAGTTGGCCTTTATTCCGTATAAGGGAGTAAAAAAACTAAAATTAGGAAATCCGCTCTTGTATTATTTCTGATCAAACCGTAATAATCTATCATAATCATATTATCCAACATTATTTCATAAATAATTAGTAGTGATATATATATATATATATATATATATATATATATATATATATATATATATATATATATATATAAATAAATATAAATATTTAAAGACTTCACTGTCGTTTTGTTTAAGTCTACATTACACATCTTAGCACTGAGGGCTAAAACATATTTATAGAATAATGCAAAGTATTGTCAACAGTGGATATCAGAAATCTAGAACTTGACAAAAAGGAAATTTATTTATCAACCATTTGACAAGTTCAATTTTTTGTGAAAGAAAAATTCTCAGATATTATTCTGATGACATAAAATCTGATCCCTCTTTCACCTTGGGCATCGGTCGTTAATATGTGAGATTCATAAATTCTATACAACTATACTCATTGTTGTAAAAAAAGCCAGTCGAATAATCTACGAGCACATTCGTACATTTATTCATTATTTTATTTCATTATTTTTTGGGGGGGGGGGGCTCAGGTTAGCCATGCGGGTTAAAGCGTTGACCTTAATCTCACATGGTAAGCCTAGAGTGGCGAGTTCGATTCTCTCCTGGGCAAAGGAAATTATTTAGTGACGGAATTCATTAAATAACATCCTAAGTCCCACCCTGGCTAGAAAGGAGCGGTAACCTGTGGATAACCCTTCCCAATTAGCTAAAAAAAAAAAAAAAAAAAAAAAAAAAACACAGGATTGGGAAACAAACACAGAAATGGAACAAAAAACAAAATGGAAACAAGAAATACACTTAGTAAACACTTTTAGCAGATTTCCATTAAGGGAAATAAGCTATTATGGTCGTACTCATGACGCGATTTTCTAAATTTTTCTTCAAATGTCCATCGATCCTACCCAGGCGATAGTTCGGCCGTAACTGTTGGGCTCTCGTATGGAGATTTCTCTTTGAATAACTTCACGTGGGAAATTTCCTTAGTTTACGCAGCCCCTGCGTGACGTACATTATTTATTTCTTCTGGGGATTTGAGAATAGATCTGTTTTATCAAATACACACGTTTGCTACTCAACGGAATATATTTTAATGCGCATAGCATTGGTAGGAGTTGTCAAATCAAGCCATGTAACTTTTACCCTCCGACGTTCCATTTGCCCTCCAGTTACTCTCAATAACGCACTAATTCCCCAAAAATCACAAATTAGGTATCTAGGACTCACATTAGACAAGCGACTAACTTGGAAACCTCACATCACAATAAAACGACAAGAAGTGAGCCGACGGTACAGACTTCTACTAAGACTACTTGACAACAAATCTAAACTATCACTACGCAACAAACGACTGATTTATACGACAGTACTCAGACCAACATGGACATACGGACTTGAACTTTGGCGTTCCTCCAAACCTTCAAATTCCGACAAAATCCAAACCCTCCAATCCAGAATACTCCGAAAAATTACCGATTCCCCATTTTACGTATACAATTTAACTCTCCATAATGACCTCAACATTCCTTTTATCCATACCCTCGCCAAATCCCGATATCAGAAATTCCACTCTCTCCTTCCCGCACATCCTAATCCTTTAGTCGAATCACTTTCATCTACTCATATTCAAGAAAACCCAAGACGGCGTCTGAAGCGTAAGTGGCCAAGAGATCTTCTCGTGTAGTGTTTCAGTTTAACTCCATAATACAACCCATTGTTCCCTCCATTGTGGGTATTGTCAATGGACAACTTCCCACCTCAAGACAATAGTCAAGCCACTTTTTCTAACATATCATTTGCTTGTAATATTTAATTATGTTGTTGCAAATAAACGAATAAATATATATAAAAGAAAAATATATTATTTAACATTATTCAAATTATAAATTAATTTCTATTAGTTATTTTGGGAGACCCATAATCTGATTAGAAATCAGGAAGAAGCATTAATAAGTGGCAATCATTCCCGAATAAATTCTAAAGATATGTTAATATATAGGCGGGTTTTCTGGGAAAGCCATTTCGAATATTGGAATAACTTCACTTTAATTTGTGCTGCGGCCCAGAGAACCACCATTATGTTAAGGTGTTTTTTCGTGTGTATAAAAGTTGGCGGAGGCGGGACTTTGAGGCTGTTATCAGTTGGTCGATATGCGATTACTGGATATACGGCTCCAGGCAATATCCTAACTCTAACGCTATAAGCCAAGGGAGGCCTCTTTCAGCCTAAGCACAACAACATTACTGTCTTACAATGGCGATCGCTACTACATTTTATTGTTCAGTTTGATACCTGGTAACAAGCAAAAAAAAACATTTTTTAAAAGTTAATTCATTAAGTAATTTAGGGGCCTCAGGTTAGCCACGTGATTTAAAGCGTTGACATTAATCTCACATGGTAAGCCTAGAGTGGTGAGTTCGGTTCTCGCCTGGGCAAAGGAAATTATTTAGTGACGGAATTCATTAAATAACATCCTAAAATCCCACCCTGGCTAGAAAAGGGTGGTAACCTGTAGATAACCCGTCCAATTAGCCTTAGTTTGCAAAAAGTGGACACTAATAAATAATAATAATAATAATATTTAAGTAATTTAGGAGTTTTTCCAAGAATAAGGAATTAATGGAAAAATACAAACATAAGGAACCAAATATTCTCCAATTAATAGTCTGTCAGACAAATACTTTATGAAGCATAATCGAACTTTTCATGCTATTACTGACAAATTTAGTGATAACAAGAATAATAAAAAGTCCGTCACGCAGGGGCTGCGTAAACTAAGCAGATTTCCCACGTGAAGTTTTACAATAGAGAAATCCGCCTATTTGTAGTAGGAAGGGATATCTAAACCTAATTCACGAGGGACGAGATAGTTCTGGAAGACGGCCCCCAGAGCTCATTCGGCGGAGGTTGTACATGGCGGGGTTCCGAAGACACACACTACAATACAAATGCAAATCGATCTCAAATATTCAAGATACTGAATAAATGTATAGAACAATATTTATTGTAAATTTAATTTACAATAAGATTGATTCTATACAATTTATATATTCGATAACCATAATAAATAACGGAGATATTTTGAATTTTCAAAAATCCCCCCCTCTACTCCCCCCTCCACTGGTATACTGCTGATTTCAGCCATTACCGAAATCGATCTCTCTTTTACGTAAAAACGCTTAAATATGAAGTTTGGTAACGATGCAAAACAAAAATATGCGACCGCTAGAGCGTTAACAGACAAATATATATAAATATAATATATATATATATATATATATATATATATATATATATATAGTATATATATATATATAAATATAAAATTTTGAACGGACCTTGCATTTTCGTCACATGGTAAGGATCGATGGACAGTGGAAATTTTTATAATAACTCGCGTCATGAGTACGACATCAATAGCTGTTTCCCTTAAGGGAAATCTGGAAAAAAAAGGAACGTTAAATAAAAATTATAAAAAAAGAAATGCTATTTGATAACGTCCACTTTCAGCAGATTTTCCTTAAGAGAATTAGCCATTGAGGTTGTACTCATAGATGCGGATATTTTGAAACATTTCCACAAATGATCCGGAGTATTCTCCAAGTGATGGCACAAGGAAATGTTGACGAAAATCAGTTGCTCAAAAAAACTAGTGTGTGAGAGTCAGCATAAGTTAAGAAATAATATATAAATTGTAGAAAAATATATATATATATATAGATAAATATATATAATTGTCCCTGTTAACGCTCTAGTGTCAAAATGTTTACTTGATCAGTTACCGAAATCGATATTTAACGTTAAGGTGGGGTTTCGAAAATCTTGGTAAGAATGGATCTCACGTACATGCCTCCGGAAATATAGTATAGAACCAATCTTATGCAAATGTAATGCCGTCTATAATGTTGTTGTTGGGGCTCAGGTTAGCCATGTGAAGTTAATGAAGCGTAGAATTCTTTTAAACCTAAAAGTGGCGAGTTCGATTCATGCCTGGGCAACAGGAAATATTTGGTGACAGAAATTCATTACCAATATACCATCACATCTAAAATCCCACCCTGGTTAGAAAAGGGTGGTAACCTGTAGATAACCCGTCCCAGTTAGCCTGAGTTGCAAAAAGTGGACGTTAATAAATAATAATAATAATAAATGTTGTTATGTACATATTTTCGTCCTGTTGATTAGTAACGGAGATATTCGCATATTTCGGTTTTCGGCGTTAAGTAAACCCCCACTGTTACTCATGTCATATTAACAATATGCTACCTTGTGTGAACATCCTTATGTGTGGGTGAGTGCGTTCATATACGTGTGAGTGTGTGTGTGAAATTCTGAATACTTGTGTAAGATTTTACAAACTTTTAAATAAATCTTTGTTTATTCATTATGAACTATTACTAAATATACTTGTAGCGGCGAGGTACTCGCGAATGAATAACCTTGACAGTTAGTCTTAATTTTCCTATGTTCGCGAGTATCTCGCTGCTATACGTTGCTACAGAGAAGCCTATAACTTAGTGAGGTTAGACTTAGCGAGTCTTCTATCGGCATTCGCGTTGTGAACAGTGTTTTGGTTAGTGCGTGTTTATAAACTGGGAAATACCGGAGTCTGAAGTGCGGCCGTGAATGGACTTATTTGTTAATAACTTTTTTATATTTTATTTTACTGTTTTAATATATGTGATATAGTTAAATTGGCCTTGACTTCTTCTTTACGTCTCACATCGCCCCTCCACATACTTTTATTAAAGTAAATATTACAAAATATTCTTGTTCTCGAATTTAAAATTACGTTTTTGTTTCGTTTTATGTTTTTTATCTTTTATTAATTATTCGTGTTCTGTTTCTACCTGTATT
>CM032231.1:110122500-110185000 GCA_019009955.1 Riptortus pedestris | reverse complement strand
TGAAAAGCACATACGAAAACCAATCTATTTCATTGAAATAAAAGCAGTGAAAACATTGTTTATAAAACATTTATCGAATTCGCTAACAAGTTATAGTAATTTAATATTAGGGATATTCAACACAATAATTAATAATTTTATATTCAGGTTAATCAGAAACAAATTTTTGTGGCCCCTCACAATTTATTTCTTGAAAAATCTTAGCGCTTTCGGGAATTAAATTCCCATCCTCTGAGCTACAAGCAATAAAACACCATAAAACCTTCTTACCTTCTTATAAATTAAGAAGTCTAATAACTATTTTTTTTTTTAAATTTACATAATTGGTCAACAATACACAGTCAATAATACTTTAAAATTTATAAAAATAACACACGTATTTAACAACGTAGTTATAATTAAGATATAATAAATTAATAATGTCTTATTTACTATTTAAGCATTAAAATTACATAAGCCAAATTACCGTCAGAGCGTAATTCACAGCGATGTAAGAGGTTTTCTGATGGACATGGTTGAGGGTATTGAGATAAAACTCGAGAAAGCCAGAAATAAAGTAAATATAAATGTACAGACGGACACTAACGCGCTTCTCATGTCCAGACTTGTACCAGCCCCCTCCCTAGCGGCTTGGACCGATCCCCTCGGACTTAGTACATCGACAGGGTTCAGCCCGGTAGTAACTCTATAGGCACGCCCTACTCTCTGACGGTAATTTGGCTTATATAATTTTAATGATTAAATAGTAAAAAATACATTATTAATTTATTATATTTTAATTATAATTATGTTGTTAAATATATGTGTTATTGTTATAAATTTTATAGTGTTATTGACTGTTTTGTTACTTGACCAATTATGTAAATTTAAAAAATAAAAAAAAAATAGTTTTTAGACTCCTTAATAATGATGTTTAACCCTAGAACGGTAGTGATATTATTTCCCACTTAATGGTATTGATACGTAAATTTTACGTGTGCAACTGGTAATTGGTGAAATTATTCAAAAGTTGTTAATGTTTGGGACTATTTTTTTATTTTATTAAAAGATGCACTTTTCATTAACTTATATCTAAGTTAATATCTAATAATGTGCACGGCATTCCTTTCAGGCGCTTTGTTCGAAACACGTTCCGGAGGTTGTGTGCTCCATTCATATCCATTCTTACCAAGGACAATCCCACCTTCTACATTTATTGGAACTGATCTGTCAATATTGTGTGGTTTAGAGGTTTTAGGTTTTTTTTGCCTCTGTATTTCTTCTCTTACTACGATTGCCTTGATGTTTTCTAAAATTTGCCGACTCTCATCGCTAACTAGCCCACTCTATGTTGCAATCATTTCCGAAGGCTCAACCTCCTCATCACTTGGAGAATACTCCGGATCATCATCGGATTATCAATATCCATATATTTCATAATTGTGATTTTCCCCATCTGACCCATCGGAGAGTTCTTTCAACAAATTTCTTCGTCCGTTGAATATTTTTTCTCCATTTTTCAGAGACTATAAACAGATTATTATTATTATTTATATTCTCTCTATACATCTTTGTTTTTTTATATTAAAAAATAAAAGTTAAAAACATTAAAATAAAATAAATTGGAATATAAAAATAAATTGAGAATAATATTAACTAAGATATAGCATATAAACCGGTTATTAGTAGCGATACGTAAATTTTACGTGCCAAAAAGTTGCGGTTAATAGTATTGATACGTAAATATTACGTGTCGTTTTTATTTCAAAAAATAGTATTGGAGGAGTGGGAAGGTTCACTGCACTTGGCGGAGGTCAAGGCCGAACTGTCTGGAGGGCTCATAGCTGAGGGGTGGGGGTGGTGGTGTTCTTAGCGGCTCTTTGATAACAGTTCAAACCAGATCATATGTAATTTTTACGTTCAATACCATTCTAGAGTTAAGGAATAAATTGTGAGGAGCCACAAAAAGTGTTTCTGATTAACCTGATTCATCACCCTCACCCCCAGCTGAAAATAAATATTTTATATTCCGTTAATTATTTGTGTACACTGAAGGAATATACGTAAATTATTGAGAAATATGTCTAATGACTAAATCATCTTGTCAGCTAATTGCTGAGTTTCATTCCAATCCCATTCGCCCGCCTTAGATATTATCACAAAAAGCACTTATAATCCTTTCATTTATATTTTGCACATGTGGGTATTTGTTATTTTATTGAGTTATCTTCAGCAGATGAAACTGAAAGAGATATCGGCAAAAGCAATCTATTTCAAAACAAGAAGATATATCGATTATAAAAACCCAATAAAAGTCCATCAATTATCCAATATGATTGGACTAGATAGATTGCCTGTTCCAGACAGCCGATGGTACAAACGTATCACCATTTAATCATGCAATGAAGGCTATCTTCCAGTAAAGGTTATTTGCTTATACCTCTGATACCTAATTAGTTCTATACTAATCACTTTACCTACTATTTCTAAATTTCAAGCAATACATATTACAGTAAATAAAACCATAAAATCTAATACAAACAATAGTTTAAATCTAAAATTAAATAAAAGAAAAATAACGTTGAATATGAAGAATTTAATCATTGTTCTTATTGAGATGAGACGAAGAGAGGAAGTTGTGCTGACCAGACTACGCATTGACCATTCCTTACTGGCCCACGGACACTTAACACCGACTTGTAGACATTGTAACGAAACTTTAACTGTACATCACATATTGACTAGGTGTCACCGACAAGGGTTTCCCCCCTCCAGAGGATGCCGAATATGACTGATTATAATCCTTCACAACGGGGTTCTTATAAAGGCCTAACCCGGCGCTGAACTTTGGACTGCCGATCAAAATATGCTCAAAAGGTGTATTTAATGGGAAATTATTATCGAACTTCATCTGTATTATTAATTAGTGCATCGACGTTAAGAGCTATGAATGTTATTATAAAAATCCATCAGCGTTATCTACAAACAAAGTCCGTCAGGCAGGGGCTGCGTAAACTAAGCAGATTTCCCTCGTGAAGTTTAGTAGTAGATAAATCTACATACTGGTAACACAACACCACCGTGAATAAATACAAACGGAAATAAGAAATGTTTCATCCAATTTCAATAACCTGCCGGCAGGAAGCGTTAGAAATGTAAACAAACATGTCTGCCCGCCTCACACCGGAAAGAAAAACAATTACTGAAATATATCAGAATATTGAGAAATATTTACTATATCTAGTACTGTAATTAATAATGAGTCAGAATAATTGTTATCTCAATCAATCAAATTTCAGTAGTCTAAAACCTTTAGGGGGGGGGGGGTCAACAGGATATATTGCATGTATCTCGTATAATAAAGGTCTCTTGAATACAATGTTAGGCAATTAAGCTTCGAATAATGTGATTTATTATATAGTGGAGTATTGTTTATGTAACATGAGTAGAAGTGGGGGTTTGCTGAAGGCTGAAAACTGAAAAATGCAAAAACTGCCGCCACGTGAAGTTATACAATAGAGAAATCTCTATAGGAGAGCCGAACAGTTACGGCAAAGAGCCGAACTAGGTTTTGGCGGGAAATTCAAAAATCCGTTATCGGCCCAAATTTCATAAAAATGCAAATATCTCGGTTAATATTTAAGATAGAGAATAAATGTATAAAACAATATTTATAGTAAATTTAATTTGCAATAAGATTGGTTTTGTACAATTTTTCGATCCGACGTATAGTAACGGATATATTTCGAATTTTCGAAAATCCTCCCCTTTAAACCCCCCCTTCCACTGGTTCGATTTCAGCCGTTAACGAACTTGATCTTTCTTTTTACATAAAACGACTAAATATCGAGTTTGGTAACGATCAAACAAAAATTACGACCGCTAGAGCGGTAACAGACAAATATATATATATATATATATATATATATATATATATATATATACAGTTTTGAACGGACCTCATTTTTGTCATCTCCTGGGTAGGATCGATGGACATTTGAAGAAAAATCTCGAAAATCGCATCATGAGTACAACCTTAATAGCTGATTTCCCTTAAGGGAAATCTGCTAAAATGCTAGAGCACATGGTGACACTCCAAATTGGATATAACTCTTACTTAAAGGTAAAACTATACATTCAAGCCTTCATAAATAATAATGTTAATGTGCTCTGTGCTGGAAATACTCAGAATATAAAATACATGGTTATTTATGATGGGTTTATGTAATGCAATGTCAGATTCATTGCAATATCACATAAAAGATACTCTGTTTTATATTAATCCACTTAATTCGAAGCTTAAATACCAAACTCTTGTCTCTCTTCAAAACGCATAAATCTTTCGCATTTAAATACCAAATATTGTTTTCAAGAGACCTTTATTACACGAGATACATGTAAATACGTTCTCTTGATCGCCCCCTCGTTCTATTTAGTTCGCGGATTACTAAAATTTGAGTGATTGAGATAAAAAAAATTTCCGATTCATAATATATTACAGTATTAGATATAGTAAATAGTTTTCAATAAAATTAATATGTTATATTCAGATATATTCCAGTAATTGCTTTCCTTTCCGGTGAAGAATATTTCTATCTGTTCAGCTCTCAGAGATTGGCTGATCTGTTTACAATTCAGACACTTTTCTCATTTACGTTGGCAGTTATTCACTTTATATGCACGGTGTCTTTAAGGGTTTGCTACCAGTATGTAGATTTCTGCTTAGTTTATGCAACCCCTACGTGGAGGAGGTTTTCAAATATTGGTTTCAGTGTGTACTTGTCTTTATAAAATATATGTACGTGTACATGCATAAGTACTAAGCTAAAAGCATTAATGCACCGATGATATATATCAAAATTTCGTTAAATATATTTGTATCTTATGCCTGAGCATTTGTAAACACGACATCTCGTTGGATAAATAATCCTTTAAATATGCTAGGGTTTTCTGTTCTTAAGTGGCACTGACGGCTAAAATTGATAGATGCAAGAGCTCCAGGATGCTAAAAAAATTGCCTTCAAGATGAAATGTATGCGAAAAAGAAATTACGTTTTTAAACAAATTTTATAGCACATCATTTTTTGATCCAACTCGTAATAGAAACCCCACACATCTCTTGTTATAAGGATCAATAAGAAGGCCAAGTCCTCTACTGTTTTACTGTTGTGAAAAAAACAGTAGAGGACTTGGCCTTCTTATTGATCCTGATCAATTGGTTCCTCTACCATCCAGCATATTCCAGAGATATCACTGCAGCTTCGCCAAGCTATGGCTGGAATCCAACGGTGGCACAGCATGAACCGTGAGAATGTTGACGTTATTCATAGTATAATAAAAGTCCGTCACGCAGGGGCTGCGTAAACTAAGCAGATTTCCCACGTGAAGTTATACAATAGAGAAATTTCAGAATAGAGAGTCAAACAGTTACAGGGACAGCCCGAACTAGCTCTTGACGGAAACTCACGACTAGACCCGTAGTTAGCCGATCTGATCTCAGAAGCTGAAAACAGAAAAATGCAAATATCTCGGTTAATATTCAAGAAAGGGAATAAATGTATATAACTATATTTATAGTACATTTAATTTGCAATAAGATTAATTCTGTTCAATTTTGCGATCTGACGCATAGTAACAGAGATATTTCGAATTTTCGAAAATCCTCACCTCTAAACTCCCCCTCCCACTGGTCCGATTTCAGCCATTAAAAAACTTGATCTTTATTTTTGCATAAAACGTTTAAATATCGAGTTTGGTAACGATCAAACGAAAATTGCGACCGCTAGAGCGTTAACAGACAAATATATATATATATATATATATATATATATATATATATATATATATATATATATATATTTTAGAACGGACCTCATTTTCGTCATCTCCTGGGTAGGATCGATGGACATTTGAAGAATGTTTTCGAAAATCGCGTCATGAGTACGACCTCAATAGCTGATTTCCCTAAGGGGAAATCTGCTAAAAACAGTAGAGGGCTTGGCCTTCTTATGGTATTGATCCTTATCAATTAGTTCCTCTACCATCCAGCATATTCCATAATATCTCTTGTTATGATTTCAGCTGTTAAAAAACATGATTTTCAGTTTTTAAAGAGATTTTTTAAAAAATCGAGTATACTAGTAACCGAACAAAAATCGATACCCCAGAGTCTGAAAAGACAAACTCGATTTATAAATTTGAATGGGACTTATTTTTGTCGTCTCCTGGTATTGTATCGATGGAGATTAAAAGATATTTGAGCTAATTAGCTGTATCCTTTTGAGAGATATCTGCTAAAATATGACTCAAGATATTCTCTATCTTAAGTGTATTCTTGAACCAATTAAAGTGTACGGACTACAACACCACTCCTTCCCTGGAAATAACTCATCAGACAAGTGGGTTCCATTTGCTATAAGCGATATTCTTCAAATAAAATATTCCATGACTGACCCCCGAAAACACTAGAAGTTCCAGTAACCGTAAGTTTCTGTAAATGCACTTGAGTCTCTTGTTGATTTAATTATAACAAGGGAAAAAGACGTTTATTAATACGCTCTATTTAACTTACTGAATTATCAACTTTTATCATTAATATCAGCCATTTTAAACACTCTCTCAAGCATTGGTTTTCCACTTTCAAAGGATCCTTTAAAATGCCAAGAGGAAGAAGAAACTTTGTTATGAATTTGTTTGGTAAAGAGAACTCTAAAATACAAGTTACAAAGTTCTATGAAATAAATATTGAATATTAACGAGGTGCTAGAAAGTCAAATGATGTGGAAAAGTCTAAGGGGAAAAACAACCTTAAGGAAACCACAAGAAAACAATAAATTGTACGTCATTGTTCCATATAATTTTAATTAACATTAACTTCTCTAAGTGGTATTTTTGATTATTTTTCTTGAGGGAAATCAGCTAATGAGGTTGTACTCATTGCTAGATTTTCGTACATTTTCTTCAAATATCCATAGATCCTCCTAGACGATGACGAAAATGGGATTGGTACTCGTATAAAACTATATACGTATACTGGCCTGCTATCACTATTGCGGTCTTAATTTTCGTTTGGTCGTTATTAAACTCGAAAATAACGCGTTGCATATAAAACTAAAAAGTCTGCCACGCAGGGGCAGCTTAACTAAGCAGACTTCCCACTTATTTGCATTTACGTCAAAAAGTAAAAGTTCAATGAGAACAATATTTGGTATTTAGGAGTCAAATAAAGTGCTTCATAATATAATAGGGTATTTTTAATATGGCATGAGTTGGAGTGGAGTTTACTGAATCCAGAAAACTAAAAAATGCAAATATCCCGGTTAATATTAAAGATAGTAAAAAACCTACATAACGACATTTATAGAACATTACATTTTCAATAAGATTGGTTCTATACAATTTTTCGATTAGATGCATAATAACGGATATATTAAGAATTTCCCACCCCCTAAACCCTCCCCCCCCCAGTCCGCTTTCAACCATTAACGAATTTATCTTTATTTTTTTGTTTAAATAACAAGTTTGGTATCATCGAATATATATATATATATATATATATATATATATATATATATATATATATATATATATATATATATATATAAATTTTGAACGGACCTCATTTTCGTCATCTCCTAGGTAGGATCGATGGATATTGAGGAAATCTTTCGAATATCGCGTCATGAGTACGACCTCAATAGCTGATTTCCCTTGAAGGAAATCTCCTAAAAGATCAAGTTCGTTAACGGCTTAATCGGACCAGGAGGAGAAAGTGTTTAGGGGTGAGGGAAATAAACATTTTGATAATATCTCACCGTTAATAAGATTCAGGTCGAAAAATTGTATAGAACCTGTCTTGTTGGAAATTCAGGTTTCTATCAACGTTTTACATTGTACATTGCTCCTCTTTCTACATGTAATGTTAGTTATTAATGTCCACTTTCTGCTATCAAGGCTAATTGAAACGGGTTATCTACAGGACAACAGCCTTTTCTAACCTGGGTTGGACAAAGGATTTTATTTACTAAGTTTGTCACTAAATAAATTGTCATTTCCCAGGTGAGAATCGAACTCACGACCCTTGGTTTACCAAGTGAGGTTAAAACTAATGCTTTAACTCATATGCCTAACATGAGACCTCTCTTTCCATTTCTATTCATCCCATATCAGCAATAAGATTAAAATTCCTAGTTTAAATATTGTTTTCAATGAACCTTGACTACGGGTGATCCATACAAATATGTTTGATGTGACGTCACCAATGAACATCATTTTTTCTAGAAACCTCAATATTTACTTTATCGATACATAATTCAATATTAAAATGATTCAAAGAAATGTAACGATAAAATTTCTTAATTGTTCTAATTGAACTTGGAGGAATTTAAATGGGTTTCTTTAGAAGGGGGGGGGCGAGGGCTGGCTTGAAATAATAGAATAGAAATATTATTATTAAAATGTTATTTTCTGTCTGATGAGAACATTATAAAAAACAATTGTTATCTTGGCAATGATTAATGATGGAATCTTTTTATAAATGTAGCTGTTCTGAAGAGGCCTAAGTTCGTCACGCAGGACGTACATTAATCAGATTTCCCACATTAATTTGAGATAAATAGACACATATATATATATATATATATATATGTGTGTGTGTGTGTGTGTGTGTGTATACATGTTCGTGGAAGCTTGAACTCCACGAAGACTGAAGCAGGAACTAGGGAACTAGGGAAGGACTAGGGACCTCGCTGCCAGCGCATCCAGACACGGGGGCGGGGGGCGACAAGGAGACGGCGAACAAGATGGAATCATAGTGTGGCACTAAAAGGACAGCTCGAGGTGAAAAACCCCCTCAAAAATGTGCGAGTAGGCGACAATGAGCCCGTCGGGAGATGTAGCTGAGAAGCGGGAAGAACCAGGAACACGAGAAGAACTAAGAAAACATGCATCAAGTGAGTACTCACATTCAAATAACAGCTTCCAGTCACCCATCCAAGCAGGTCATGAAAGTCACTAGCACACACCCAATAATGGACATTATTCAGCAACCAGCTCCACATTCAGCTCCAACCAACCCACAACAGCTCACCACTTATTATTATTATTATTATTAGATTTAAAATGGTCCTAATAATTTCATTTCATTATATGTTATTATGATTGCTATTAGTTCATTATATGTTATTATGATTACTATTAGTTCATTATATGTTATTATGATCACTATTAGTTCATTATATGTTATTATGATTGCTATTAGTTCATTATATGTTATTATGATTACTATTAGTTCATTATATGTTACTATGATTACTATTAGTTCATTATATGTTACTATGATTACTATTAGTTCATTATATGTTACTATGATTACTATTAGTTCATTATATGTTACTATGATTACTATTAGTTCATTATATGTTATTATGATTACTATTAGTTCATTATATGTTAATATGATTACTATTAGTTCATTATATGTTATTATGATTACTATTAGTTCATTATATGTTACTATGATTACTATTAGTTCATTATATGTTACTATGATTACTATTAGTTCATTATATGTTACTATGATTACTATTAGTTCATTATATGTTACTATGATTACTATTAGTTCATTATATGTTATTATGATTACTATTAGTTCATTATATGTTATTATGATTACTATTAGCTCATTATATGTTATTATGATTACTATTAGCTCATTATATGTTATTATGATTACTATTAGGTCATTATATGTTATTATGATTACTATTAGCTCATTATATGTTAATATGATTACTATTAGTTCATTATATGTTATTATGATTACTATTAGTTCATTATATGTTATTATGATTACTATTAGCTCATTATATGTTATTATGATTACTATTAGCTCATTATATGTTACTATGATTACTATTAGTTCATTATATGTTACTATGATTACTATTAGTTCATTATATGTTATTATGATTACTATTAGTTCATTATATGTTATTATGATTACTATTAGTTCATTATATGTTATTATGATTACTATTAGCTCATTATATGTTATTATGATTACTATTAGCTCATTATATGTTATTATGATTACTATTAGCTCATTATATGTTATTATGATTACTATTAGCTCATTATATGTTATTATGATTACTATTAGCTCATTATATGTTATTATGATTACTATTAGTTCATTATATGTTATTATGATTACTATTAGTTCATTATATGTTATTATGATTACTATTAGTTCATTATGTGTTATTATGATTACTATTAGTTCATTATATGTTATTATGATTGCTATTAGTTCATTATAGGTTATTATGATTGCTATTAGTTCATTATATGTTAATATGATTACTATTAGTTCATTATATGTTATTATGATTACTATTAGTTCATTATATGTTATTATGATTTCTATTAGCTCATTATATGTTATTATGATTACTATTAGCTCATTATATGTTATTATGATTACTATTAGCTCATTATATGTTAATATGATTACTATTAGTTCATTATATGTTAATATGATTACTATTAGTTCATTATATGTTAATATGATTACTATTAGTTCATTATATGTTATTATGATTACTATTAGTTCATTATATGTTAATATGATTACTATTAGTTCATTATATGTTAATATGATTACTATTAGTTCATTATATGTTATTATGATTACTATTAGTTCATTATATGTTATTATGATTATTATTACTTCATTATATGTTATTATGATTACTATTAGCTCATTATATGTTATTATGATTACTATTAGCTCATTATATGTTATTATGATTACTATTAGCTCATTATATGTTATTATGATTACTATTAGTTCATTATATGTTATTATGATTACTATTAGTTCATTATATGTTATTATGATTACTATTAGTTCATTATATGTTATTATGATTACTATTAGTTCATTATATGTTATTATGATTATTATTACTTCATTATATGTTATTTATCTCCATTCATTCTTTTATAATTTACACCGCCCTCCTTTTGATTATACAGTCCACTCTCTCAAATTCACTAATGGGGCGAAGGGGCATCTCCCTATACATCTTTTTACGGGAAGCCTCATCGTCCCCGAAACAATACATCATTTTGAACGGTCCTCATTTTCGTCATCTACTAGGTGGGATCGATAGACATTTGTGGAAATTTTTCAAACATGTTTGAAATATTTGGCTTCATGGAAATCTGCTAAAATAAATCATTGGAAGATATTTCATGTGTTTTTCATCTATTGGCCCTCCGAAATTTCAACTAAGGATGCACCCTTTAGTTTCCTACGATTTTTGAGACATTTATTGTTTCGCTAGTTCTAATACTAAGCGAGATACTAACATTTCCAGCCTTCAGTTAACCTCTGGGAATTTTACTCTTCAGCTATTGTATCACGAATCATCTCATGCTCAACTTAAATATCTATGGTTTTATAGGCTTCTGACTAGTGAAACTCTGCTCAGCTTACACAACACCTGCGTGTCGTGGTGTTTTTCCTTTGCAGCTTTACCTTCCAACAAAGTGCTATTAACACCACAAACGACATGTAGCCTCAAAAATAGTATTCTTGTATTCTGATGATGTTTATGGTGCAGCAGATCAATATCAACACACACCAGCAAAATTGAAGTTAGTTTTCCTTATGAGCTCTGTTCTCTCGGCTCTTGACAAGCCCCTTAACTGATGAGTATTGTTGTGGTCATCATAGCGGATGCTGATTTCTATTAATGGTACAAATTAGTCAATATTCATTCAACCCATGTGTTTATACTTCGCCCTTATAACTACTTGCTGGATCCTCACTGTACAAAAAAAAAAAATCGATATCTCTTAAAAATGTAATGATTATGTTTTATTTAAGTTAATTGATCTTTTTTCAACGGGAGACTTCATTTATATCCAGCCTCTCGCAACGGGCCATTGATTTCAATGAAATTCGTTAACATTTAACAAAATGACATTTCATTCTCCATGAACAATCATGAATACCTGCACAAGTGTTTCCTCAAAACAAAACGATTATTAATACAGAGTGGACTTTCAGAGCACCAGCTTCATCTTCGGTGCCTGCAAAAAGCACTGAACGGGCGAGAGGTCACCAGGCTACTGTGGTTCAAGTTAATGCTCTAAAGAGCTCTTTCCATGCATTGAACATGGAGCTGAAGCCCAGAATGTACTCTTTACTGGAGACAACTCATTCCGGGTCTCCCTTGATTGAAGGTCGAGTTGATCACTCTCTACAGAAAACTCTGATTGCAAATGAAGTGTTGCTTGAGGCAGCTTAAGATCATTAAGCTCTATAATTTCATCTAAATAAAACAAAGCCAAATACAAATATTTCAAGCCGTCAACAAGTAACACAGCTACTCCAGTATAATGCAGGAATTATATTTAAAAATGCATTTTTATAAGAATGGCAAAAGTTTAAAATACCTCTTTCTTAGTAATGTAGAGAATATACAGAATGTACTGTTTACCACCCTCAAAACTTGAAAAATATAAGGTACAAGAATCTCCAGCAAGGACTGAAGTAGGCCTGAGTATGGAGGCTTCAGCCTCAAAAATTAATTAGTACTTAGTTGAAGTTTATGCGAAGGAGGGAGGCTTTTTAATTATCATGTTGTTGAATACAAGTGACCTCCAACTAGAATCAAACGACCTATACAATATTAGCAGAGTAAATATCTTCAGCAGTACGGAAGTGGCCATTGGAGTAGTGGCATAGGCTAATTCCATAAGAGACTTGTTAAATATCATCTGCTGAGGAATACAAGTGACCTCCAACTGGAATCCAACAGCAAATCCAATATCGGCAGAGTAAATATCTTCAGCAGTAAGGAAGGGGCCATTGGAGCAGTGGCATAGGCTAATTCCATAAGAGACTTGTTAAATATCATCTGCTGAGGAATACAAGTGACCTCCAACTGGAATCCAACAGCAAATCCAATATTGGCAGAGTAAATATCTTCAGCAGTAAGGAAGTGACTATTGGAGGAGTGGCGTAGACTAATTGCGACAGACATACTTTTTGAGTATTATCAGCTGTTGTATATGAGTGACCTCCAACTGGAATCAAACGGCAAATCCAATATTGGCAGAGTAAATATCTTCAGCAGTAAGGAAGTGGCTATTGGAGGAGTAGCGTAGACTATTGACATGAAACAGACATTTTAAGTATTATCAGCTGTTGTATATGAGTGACCTCCAACTGTAATCAAACGACCAATCCAATATTGGCAGAGTAAATATCTTCAGCAGTAAGGAAGTGGCTATTGGAGGAGTGGCGTAGACTAATTGCATGAGACGTGACAAATGCGGGGAAGACAGTCCCCACCTGGCTGTCCGCTCCATTGGGCAGGCTACTGGCTTGGAACTGCACAAGAAATCCTCTCCTTTCACTCCCCCCATCCAGTATCCCCTCATCCCCACTATATCCCCTTTAGACGTTTCCGATCCACGCCAGACAAAAGCACTGCACAAAGACCCCATTCAGACGAGAGAGGGTCGCGCGAGAGATGATCTAACCATAGATCCAAGGGTGGGGATAACCACTATTGGCGTGGAGGAGTATTCACAATACGAGTGAACCTTTTAATTGTGTTTAGTAAGAATGTTGTATTCATAAACGTGTAATGTTAATACATCTAAAAGTATACATCTGTTGGTGATTGATCAACAGCATTAAAGGAAACATCAGCAACCCGACATCTGGGAAGGTAGTCCCGAGCTCACGATAACCAATTATTTCTGGGCCCGATGATGTGGCTTAGTTCCTGAAAGCTCAAGGTTCTGAAGTTTGCTTTAATCCTAAGCTTCGTATAAAATAATTCTTTTTACCAGCCATTTCTAATTGAAAAAAACATATCTCGTTATCCTTTGATAGAATTTTCATTAAACCTTTAAAATACGCCTTTTCCGGCATAATGATTAGCTGAATCCTCTTTCCAAAGAATTTTATTTATTTATTACGTATTAAACGTAGTTGAGTGGGTTCGAGGTTGAGTCATTTGGTACTGTCAGCTTTCCATTAGCCTCCTCAAATCCTAGAAATACGTGAATGATTTCAATTTTTTGTATCATGGTTATGATCAATAATGATGTGTGCAATATACCATTTCGAGTTTTTGCCGGAGACTAAGAGTCCACCGAAGAATTGTTGGTTAATGGCAACTTCGAGCTTCCTCTACTAACTCTCCTACCTTTGCGTGAGTTTTACTGTTTCCTAACTCAGCTGATGTTCATGTCTAGCTGCAATTGGCGGTACACCTCCAGCGTATAGGGGCTCTGTCATCAACGAAGAATGAAGTTTAACCATAATTTTTCTCCTGACACTTCCTGTGAGTGAATTCTTTGTCGCGTAGGGAAAATGTCTCCTTGTCACAAGTTCTCAAGATGCCTAACTGCTCTTTACATATGCATGATTATTATAAATTAATATTCATAATATATAACCTAGTATGTGTGAACAATATATATACCTGGAGTATAATAATTAAGACACAATAGAAAGGAAAATTCTTCTCTCTGCGCTGTTGCAGTTCCTATAGCACTAGAGAGTAAAGTACAGGACTAGACATCTTGGGTACTCAACTAAGAGCCTCGACAGTTTCAAAATTCTTCACACCTCCTCTCTTACTCTGAATACATCATTTTTTTGTTAAATATATGAGTTCCGTGGGTCATTATTAGCTGATCGTAGATTAGTAATGGTAGGAGCTTTTTATCTATCTAAGGGCACCATTACATACCATTCTGAAGCTGTGGTTCATATGTACTCGTTCGTTACTTGTACAAGCGTGCGCGATAACAACAACAGAGCATTGGAACTGGAGATTCTATGAAATTACTCATTGTATGCGCTTGCTAGAGGTCTTAGACAGTAAGCCAAAAACGCAGGCCTTTGCCAATCGCTTAAACAGTAGCATACGAGGTGTGGCTATTAAATAACGAGACTGTCGCTGCTACAGAAGAAGTGCGCATGCGTCAAACGCCAGCAACTAAGAGCTTTTATCGTGAAGCTTCCTCTTTAGAATATAGTGCCTCTCGCTTCTGTAAACAAATCAGTACAGCCGTAGCCTTCGTTCGCATTAGAGTTGTTTTTTTGTTTCGCCGGAAAAATGTTAAGTGTAACAGTAGAGCAACGAATTGTTGTGAAATTTCATGTGAAACTTGGAAAAATCGCTGCTGAAACTTGTATGGCAATGAATGTTTATCGCGTGCTCGTGTTTTTGAGTGGTTTAAACATCTCGTATATACTGGACTACTTCAAATGCCTTGTAAATGTGGAACATTCATTTTTTATGTCCTAATTTAGGCAATAGACACAACTGTATTATAGAATATAAAAAATGAAACCAGTCAAAAATCATAGACTAGTGATTTAGGGAAATTACCCCACTACCGGCAGTTAAGGTAGGAGGAGGTAGGGTGTTTCTTTGGGTAATCAACATAGTGGTTATTATACCCTTTTGGAAGTATAAAATTTATTCTTGTGGTTACTTTCTATCTGTGTATATGAATACACACACATACACAGTTATTTCACTTCTATCATTTCACCCCCACAAACATGTTCACATAGATATAATTTTTTTTTTAAATAAATATTCATAAATAAATATTCTTTTAAACAATACTTTATTTTAGCAGATTTCCCTTAAGGGAAATCAGCTATTGAGGTCGTACTCATGACGCGAGTTTGAGAAATTTCTTCAAATGTCCATCGATCCTACCCAGGAGATGACGAAAATGACCTCCGTTCAAAATTATATATATATACATTTGTCTGTTACCACTTTAGCGGGCGCAATTTTCGTTTGATCGTTACCAAACTCGATATTTAAACGTTTTATGCAAAAATAAAGATCAAGTTCGTTAATGACTGAAATCGGACCAGTGGGAGGGGGGGGTTAGAGGTGAGGATTTTCGAAAATTCGAAATATCTCCGTTACTATACGTCGGATCGAGAAATTGTATAGAAACAATCTTATTGCAAATTAAATTTACTATAAATAATGTTATATACATTTGTTCTGTATCTTGAATATTAACCGAGATATTTGCATTTTTCTGTTTTCAGCGTCGGAGATGAGATCAGCTAACTTCGGGTCTAGTCGTGAGTTTCCGTCAAGAGCTAGTTTGGCACTTCCCGTAACTGTTTGACTCTCTATTCTGAAATTTCTCTATTGTATAACTTCACGTGGGAAATCTGCTTAGTTTACGCAGCCCCTGCGTGACGGACTTTTTTTTAAATTCATAAATAAATATTCTATTAATCAATACTTTATTTTATTGTATAGTGACAGCTTCTTTACTTACGAAATGATTCAGTCTACTACTTTTGAAGTGTCTTGTAAGGCCTATTTTATGTTCTAGGAATGTCTAATTCTTCGAAAATTGTTTGCACAGATAGGCATTCCTCTATAAGATGGAGTAGTGTGAGTGGAACGTAGCATATTTTGCATTGTTGTTAGGGATCATTAGTTCTTAAGTATATGTATATGTAAGATTTGTGAGGCCTAAACGCATCCTGGTAGGCACTCCCTCTTCGAATGCCTCTGAAGACACTGTGTCATGTCTCTGGAGATTTTTTTTATATTTCGTATTTTTTTTGGGAGGTGTAGTTCCTTTCACATTTAGTCAGAGCTTTTATGGACTTTACCACTTAGCCCGGCGCTCGTATCATTAGGTTAATTTGCCGGCAGTTAAATGTTATAATAAATGAATTTTCATCGTTTAGCGCTTAAAAGGGGAGTGCACGCCACCCAATAGGGAATCCTTGGTTCCAGTACCATCTTTGAGAAGAGCAAGGTACTGATGACGGAGCGTATGCTCTGAAAGAGCTCTGTCGAAACGAATAAACAGCTGTGAAGGAACGAGGCTTTTTTCTTACCGGAGATAATAATTCCTTCACCTTCCAGCACCTCAAAAATGAATTTTTGTTTTAGATGAACGCATGGGAAGTGCGTTCTCTCGCTTTAACGGAATTCGTTTTTTATTAGTTACTACACACTAAAAAATGTTCGTTCAAGGCCATGCCTCCCCTTGTTATTTAAAAATTAAATATATAAAAGAGATTTAATTTCGATGATAAATTTCACCAAAATAAGCACCTGAAAACCTGTGATATAAATCAGTTAGTGCGTGTCCACCGTAACGGAAAAAATGGAGCTTTTTTTGATTTCATCTGGACCCGATGATTGCCGAGTGTAGCCGATTGTGTAAAACCACGAAGAACGTGCACGTATATATAGGAGGAGTTGATCTATGACCTAGTTCGTTAGCGAATGTGTGGAAGGGGCAAGAAGGCTGGGGGTTGGTGCCTAAGTCTGGGGGTGGAATGAAATCGTCACGGACTCTCGAGTCACGATCGGTCTCTATCAATCTTCTTCAACCGCCTCCTCCCACACTTTCGCCCCGCAAAATAAAAAAAAGGGGGTTAAAAAGAAAAGGCACCCCAACACCTGTTCCACCCTAATAGCCCTCTTCTGTCAGTGGCCTGAGAGAAGCATTAATTAACACAGTTTTCTAACCGCTTTCCCAACAGCGTCGAGTCCATCTTTCTTTAACCCTCAATGGAAATTTAAACCAATCCGCTACAAAGTAACTTTTGTAAACGAGGTTACCTCCCTAGCAGCCATTGCAATTTACGGGAACCCCTTCATAATTAATTGCTTTAAATATCCACTCCGACAAGAAACTGTGCCTCGTCTGCTACTCCACTTGCTCTGGTATAACAGAATTTTATCGAGAGATCTAGATAAATTATAATGATTCACTCGACAAACTTTTATGTTTGTAAGTAATAGACAGTGTGAACAAAAAGGTTAGAAAGAAAGGCATAAAAGGACCATGCTATTCAGAATGACACACACAATAGCATTTGGCACATGACGTGATTCTTGCCAGTTTGGGAAGGCCCACAATCAATGCAAACAAATGTCTGTTCTCTTCATGGCTATTGTTATCAGAGAATGGAAGTCAAGAAACGGGTCAGAAATATGGAAAATTATTAAGAAGATTTAGAGAGAGGAGATGCATATTTTTCGTTAAAGTTGGAACACCAAACTTTAAGTAGTATGGAAAATATAATAAGCCACTCTGGTGAGCTCTATTTTAGCAAAATAAACCATACAAATTATATGACAAAACTGTTCACCTCAAAGCCATTGGAAAGCACAGGCAACAGAACAGGCGAGACGTGAGCGACAATGTACGAAATGATGAGAAGTGAATTTAAACGATCTCAGCCGAAGCAAGGTTGGCAGGAGGTAGCTATTCCATAACATCTGGATAAAGATGTCCGTTTGGTCCTTCTGTCTTGGGATCAAACGGACTCCAAAGCATCACATGATCATAGTCGTCATGGGAAACGACAAAGGTCATGTAACCAGGTCCACCATTGTACCGGGAATGACACATATATAACCTCTTACGTAACGGAAGACGGGCTCAGAAGAAGCTGTGTGCGTATACAGCTGAAAGCCATGTGTCCGGGTTAAAACACCGTAGCTCATCGTAATGGGGAGACAGGGATACAACAGGAGTGAACATCAGCTGAGAGTCCATTTAAACAGGTGGCTAAATCCTGATAAGCAGCTTTGAGCAAATCGGAATCATATACGCTGTGAATCTGACTTCACGTCGAGTTTCAAATCATTAATTGCTTCCTCATTACGACGATTTCATTTGGTTGCATTTTACATGCAATTTTAATAGTCAAAAAAGATCGAACACATATATATGTCTGTTTACGCTCTAGTGTTTGCTATTTTGGTTCGAAAAGAATTTGTAATTGTTGTTCATGCAAATCTAAAGACCAAGTTCATCAACGGCTTAAAACGGGACAGGAAAAAGTATTGAAATGTCTCCTTTATTCTGAGTTGGATTAAAAAATGTTATTTACAAAATTATTAACAAAGCAATGTACTAATCTAGTTCGAAAAAAAGGTTCTCTTTCTTGATTGTGATTTTTACCGAAGTTACCCCCGCCCCCCGTAGTTTGCCATATTTCACTAACGTTTAAAGTTTAAGATCTCAGGGTTTTAGCAGATTTCCCAATCGGGAAAATAGCTGTTGAGATTTTACTGAAAATTCAAATATTTCACGAGTTTTATTTTTGTTTTTTACCCTACTGTCTAAGGGCGTTAAAGGTTTTTGTACTTAAAGTACCAAATTTATTATTACTGATGGTCATTGCATTATAACCGAAAATCTCATTATAATTACACCATCACTTAATCAATGCTATTTCATCAAGCAAAGCATAATGCACCTACCCCTAGAAAGTATTGTGAGTTTGCAGTCATACAAAAGTCGATAAATAATATTTCCCGATAAAACTTGCCACCATAACAAATAATCTTTTTTCTGTATTCAAGAGATGAACGAAAAATCGGTGTTCCATTTGTAGACATTACCGCCATAAAAAATGCTTCCAAAAATTTGGATATTGGACACTAGGAGAAGAATGGAGGTACCGAAATTTCGAAAACACACCGTCGTTTTAGCAGATTTCCCATAAGGGAAATCTGCTATTGCGGTCGTACTCATGACGCGATTTTCGAAATTTTTCTTTAAATGTCCATCAATCCTACCAAGGAGATGACTAAAATGAGGTCCGTTCAAAACTATATATATATATATATATATATATATATATATATATATATGGTGTTGTTGTTTTTTGGAGTTTTGGTCAGTGTTAGTGAAAAAATCTATAGTTCATTTCAATATTTCGAGAATATTTATTTTCTCTTCTTCAGGGCTAAAAAGTACAGGTACTACTTTATATATATATATATATATATATATATATATATATATATATATATACTAGCTAAGGTACCCGGCTTCGCTCGGGAAATCATTTAAGGCTGAATGATGATAGTATTTTTTTGGGCAAGGCTTCAATGTTTACAACTACACTTCCCGTCGGCGCGCATTGTTTTGCTGTGAGGGTCAGGCAGGCGACTTATAAATGAGAAATTTTATATTTGAAGAATAAATAAAAATGTGTTCCTAATCTATCCCTTGCCACTTTTTAACTCACCTTTTTGAATACTTCAAACCATAATCATGGATAGTATTTATTACAATTAAATATCCTCTATAATGAAACTTATTTCCTGTCAAAAACCAATCCGAGCAGATATAGTTTAAGCATAGTTTAGCACGTAAAGTTATATTCATAATAGTAGATCTCAGTGGTAATCACTTCCTGTAATGCCCAGCATTTCACAGGAAATTAGTAAACTCAATTAACTCTATTAGCCTCCGTCTATTTCCGCTCTCGCATTAGAGCTATCAACACTCTTCTCCTTAAATTATTAATTCAAAATATTATTGTAATAATTTCTCTACCTGATGGAATTAAATAATAGTGTTAACCTAAAAATAATTTCAATTATATTCAAAAAGCTAGTCGAGGGGAAGAGATCGTAGCCGTCCCTGCAACTTAAGTAATACATTAAACAATCATATCGAGTTTAAAAGCATTTTGTCTTTTGTCATAATGACATTAACGTTTAATTGTTATGATAGTACATATTTGTTTCAATAACATTAAGATATAGGAAATAAGATAGTATATAACCAAAATCAGAGTTTGATTCCATTGTACATCCCGTATCCATCCTTGAGGAAATTCAGCACGATTTTTTTTTTAAATAATACATAATACAAATTAAATAATGGAAATGCTCTTATAGTTTAAATTTCTATTGGAAATAAATAACAAAGTTATTTTCTAGGGAAAATAAATAAATGAGGCGAAGGGGGAGGGGGATTTATAATCTCACTAATCCGAATCATACTTAGTACTAAATAATCGAAATAGATAAGGCTAAAACATAACATCATTTGTCATAATATGCCTATATTAAAAACGCTTAGATAAGTACTAATAAAATCATCGACTCCCACTATAGATTTAGCTTATATCCCGTATTTACTTCATTTTACGACATAAGTGAATGAAACAAAAGTTGCTCTAAATAACAAAGTAAACAACTTTTGTTATGTGCACCTTTGCTGAAAAACAAATAGAAAATGAAATATCGTGAATTTTTACTTCAGGCCTCCCTTATAACTCCCACTCCCGTTCGAACCTAAAAATTTTAATATTGCTTAAAATCATGGAAGAATTAATGCTAATTGACATACCGAGTTTTGTTAAGTTCGGTTCAATCGTTAGCGAGCAATAAAATAGTTGACTCCCGCTTTAGTTTATAGTATATATCTCGTTTATACTTCGTTAAAAGTCAAAAATGAATATTACAAAAGTTACTCTAAATAATAAAATAAACAACTTTTGTTAGGTTCATATTTGCCGAAAAACGAATAGAAAACGAAATACCACTATTTTAAATTCAGGCCTCCCCTACAACCCCCACTCCTGCCCGTCCCTAGAAATGTTAGTATGGCTTATTATAATGAAAGCGTTAGTGCTAATACACATACCGAGTTTTATTCATTTCGGTTGGGTCTTTCGTCTCAAATAAAATTGTTCACATTCGTTATAGGTTTTTGCGTATATCTCGTTTATAATTCAGTATACGAAAAAAGTGTATATGACAAAAGTTACTCTAAATTACAAAATAAACAACTTTTGTTATGTGCATATTTGCAGAAAAAGCAATAGGAAACGAAATATAGCTATTTTTAATTTCAGGCCTTCCTTATAACCCCCACTCCTGTTCGTCTTAGAGAATATTAATATAGCCTAAAGTCTAAGTTGGGCTAGTAGTAATATACATACCAAGTTTCATAAAATTCGGTTCAGCCGTTTATGCGTGAAAAGGTAACAAACAAACAAACAAACAAACAAACAGACACGAAAGAAACAAAATGCAGTTATGGTGTCTATGACATGTGAAACGAAAAGTTATCGTGAAATTTCGTGAAAAAAATCAATGTACAGACAGAGGTTACAATTTTATATATATATTGCACATTGTTATTAGAGTGTAATAGATAGTGTTTGTGTTAATTCTACTTACCAAGACTAAAGATATTTAAAAATGATTGTACATCACTGTAGTTCCTTTGTTTACATTAGGAGTACTGAGTATAACCTACCCAAATCTGTTATGTTCAGCTTGGTCATTGCTTTATGTTTTGTATTACTACAGTATATTGTCTTTTGTTTGGTAAACTATGTTATAACTATTGGCATGTGTTCTTATAATTATTGTTACATTATTTTTTATTAATGGTATTTTTATGTAGTGATAAAATTGATATATTATTGTTATTTCACTATGTTACATTTGTTATTGCTATGTATTATCACAGTTATTGTTATATTATGTTAAAGCTATATTAAAGTTACAATGTTATTGTTGTTTAATTTATTATTATGCTACAACTAATTATTGTTACAATTATTGCTATTATTATTATTTGTTGTTGTAGTTTGTTAAGGCTTATACCTTCTGGCCGAAGTGCTGTGAAACGCCATTGGCTTCACTGTCTCAGAGTTTTCAGAAAGCTGTTTTTATCTTTTTCTTTTTTAAATACTAATTTGCTAATACTGTAATTTAAATGAATGGCAACGCTGAGGAATCTTTAACTCAAGCTAAGACTAAATTGATAAAAACTCAAGATAAGGCTAAATTGATAAAAACTCAAGCTAAGTCTAAATTGATAAAAACCCAAGCTAAGTCTAAATTGATAAAACTCAAGATAAGGCTAAATTGATAAAAACTCAAGCTAAGCCTAAATTGATAAAACTCAAGCTAAGCCTAATTTGATTAGAACTCAAGCTAAGGTGAGTACATTAGTACTCATTACTTTTTTTTTCATATTAGCCTAATATAAAGTTACTATTAAGCGGAACTAGTTAGGTTTTCAAATCAACTTCATTTGCCTTTACAATTGGGATTTATGATTTTATCGCCTAAATAGTTAATTTAGTTTTTTTTTAGACTGTTTCTTCACTTATTTCATTATTTTCTCACGTAATTAAAGCTAAAATTTTGTTGGCGATGATCAGAAGATCATAGTAATCATCAATGATAATACCTATATGAAACTTCATGAGTTTTTGTTTATTCATTGTTTAAATAAAAAATAGTATGACATACGGACGGACGAACATGCTCTTGAGAATAATAGGTATTAAAAATGCTAGGTTCAAAATTAATAAACGCGTCCATTGTATATGTTTTTTTGGTACTACTGGTGTTCCTATAAATAATATTCAAGAGGAAATTGATTATAAATTATTGCATTGTCTTCCTATACTCCACTTATGTATTTATGATAAGAGATTTTTTATATTGTTCACATGAAAATAATATAGCGAAATGGAAGTAAAATGAAATTACCTTGAAAGTTGAGGTTTGAAGGAAGAAAATTAAATTGAATTTCAAATTGCAAACAAAGAAGAGATTCCCTTATATGCCAGCCCATACACTTATACTCCGGTAACCCACCAAAACTCAAGAAGAATTTCATTTACTATAAATAGTGTTAAGGTCTTAACGTGACTTGATCGCTAATATATACTTCATTGAGACTGGAGACGTATTAAGAACCACATTCAAGGTCAATAACTCCCAAGAAAGTATAATATAAAGATAAATATAAAACACTGGAGAAGCACATATGTTACTATAAGAGATGAAGAAAATAATAATATTAAAAACTCACTTTTGAGATAGAGCCTTTTATAATTTCATAACCTTTTTTTGTTACTAGAATTGAAATAAAAAGTCAGAGGATCACGCACCTCAACGTTGATTTTAAACTTAATAGTTGTATTAATTCTTTATTTTTTTTTAAACTTCAAACATTGCTACTGTTTATAATATAACCCAGTCTATAAAATCCAGTACAATAAGAAATATTAATAAAAACATTGGAAACACAACATGGGTATACAGCCATAATATAAACAATGAGTTTCTGCAAAGTATAAGATAACTTAAATGCTGAAAAAAGACAAATGCAACATTTATCAGAGCATATGATTAAATTGTAAAAAGTCTACATGCTTGAATAAGCAGAGTTGGTCGAAAAGTTCTGATGTTCACTTAGTCTGCAGTCAGTCAGGAGATGTTTAATGGTCAGTACTGTGTTACACTGAGTGCATGTAGGTCGGTCTTTACGGTTTGTGACCTATGAATGTGTAAGTAGTGAATGTCCGATTCTAAGCCTAGTCAACACCACTTGATCTTGCTTAAAGTGGTTCAGTTAATCTGGAGATATTCCGATTTGTTTTATTTGTATCGTCCGATTCCAGCTAATTTACTTGATCTTTAATTTTACACGAAACGTCTCAATATCCAGTTAGGAATCGACTACATAAAATGACGACTTCATACGGACTTCCTTTTCGTCGTCCCCTAGGATCGATCGACATTTGAAGAAATGTTCAATAATCGCGTCGTGAATAACTGTTTTATTTCCTAAGAGTAATCCACAAAAAGCACATACTGAGTTCCAACGAATTAATAAATACCCAGAACTGAAATATGCCAGAATTGTGCATTATTAAAACTACTAAGTACAACTAAAAGTTTCAAACTCTGACGTGTTAGAAAACGTCTTGCAACAACAATTCTCATTCCTCAGTTAATCAGAATGAGAGAACCGTAGAGAACTACATTTGATCTTATCTTAAATTCATTAAATTCCATCATGCTTATTCGTTTTCACCTTCAGTAACTTTCCGAATTACTTGGCAATTATCTAATCAACCCAGAAACGTTAGCAAAATGAAAATAAACTATATAACCTGAAACAATTTGAGACAGAGTTAAGAACGACAATGATAGGAGAACAACTTGGAAGTCTAATGGGCTGAGACTTAAGTCAAGTTTTCATCTAAAGTCTGATTCTAAAGAAAATGAGACCATTCCCAAGCAAATTCAGTACAGGGATAGCTTTCCTTTCAAATTGGATTGATTTCATATGATTAAACTTTAGATTCTAAATCACAGTGAGTTCCCAAGAAAGTTCAGCAAAGTTTGTAGGACACAAGTTAGATAGATTCCTCTCTCGCCCTGGAATTACTTGTTTTTGTATTGCGTGAAAGTAAGAAACAGGATCCTTTTGTAAAATAAATTGAAGAAGGCTATTTATTTCTTTACAGGAGAAACATATGAGGGGAAAAATTCCCCCCGGAGAAGGTAAAAAAGAAATATTGTAAGAAAAAAAGTCCGTCATGCAGGTGCTGCGTAAACTAAGCAGATTTCCCACGTAAAGTTTTACAATAGAGAAATCTGCAGTAGTAGTGACGAAGCTCTAAACCAATTCATGAGAACGATTAGTTACGGAAACGGCCGAACTAGCATTCGGTGGAGACCCCAATATAGCCGACTTCTGCCGACTACACACACAATACAAATGCAAATATCTCGGTTAATATTTAAGATAGAGAATAAATGTATAGAACACATACGAGAGCCGAACAGTTACGGCCGAACTAGCTTTTGGCGGGAAACGTTCGTTATCGGCCCACATTTAATAAAAATGCAAATATCTCGTTTAATGTTCAAGATAGAGAATAAATGTATAGAACAACATTTATAGTAAATTTAATTTGCAATAAGATTGATTCTATACAATTTAGAATTTTCAACACTCCCCATCTAACCCCCCCCCCCTCCTACTGGTCCGATTTCAGCCATTAACGAACTTGATCTTTCTTTTTACATAAAACGATTAAATATCGAGTTTGGTAACGATCAAAAAACAATTGCGACTGCTAGAGAATTATCAGACAAATATATATATATATATATATATATATATATATATATATATATAAATATATATAATTTTGAATGGACCTCATTTTCGTCATCTCCTGGGTAGGATCGATGGACATTTGAAGAAATTTTTCGAAAATCGCGTCATGAGTACGACCTCAATAGCTGATTTCCATTAAGGGAAATCTGCTAAAAATGAACCATCTTTGAACATGTGGACTGTGTGAATGCAGTTGCATCGATGCATGAGGCTGGAAGCAAATAAGTTTGCTTTGTGCATTTCAAATTTAAGACAACTTGCTATGGTCGAAACGCAAAGTCTTAAGTACTTTCTATCGTTCCTGATATATTAGGGAAATGCACATAAACATTAATTATTCAGTATATCAATTACTTACCTTAGGTTGAATGAAGTTACATAAAAGGAATATCGTAACTAAGGCCCGAATTGTGAAGAAGTATATCCATTTCAGACATTTATTTTTGAACTGACGCAATTTCAGGTAGAAACAGTTTCTACTGTAAACATCGTGTTCGGGAAAATTCTCGAAAAGGTGGTAAAAATCAAAATATAAATTTAGATTTGAACAAAAATTGATATATAATGGTTTTCGAGTCGACACAAATCAAAATTACTGTAAATAAAATGGTGTAGACAATATGTTTGACAAATTTGTGAAAAACGTATTTTTTTTTTAACCTTCATTATATGAAGTTTATTGAAAGTTCAAATAGTTGAATTCAAATAATAACTATTTCAATAAAAAAAGTCATTTTGTCATTAAAATGTTTTTTGTTTTTTTTTTTTCATTTTTTAAAAAAAGAATAATGAAAATAAGGGAGAAAAAGATGTCATTAATTTAAATTAAAACTTACTTATAATTTTGTATGTTTTTAATTATAAAAATTAATAAAACAAATTAAGTAGAATTGCAGACCAGATCAGAAAATTGAGATTCGTTCAAAATTATCTATATTTTCATATATTCTTGTATGTTACCGCACTGGTGGTTCGTATTTCTTATTTGATCGTAACCAAAGTCGATATATAAGCGCTTCATGTAAAACTAAAACATGATTTCGTTAATAGCTGAAATCAAACGAGTGGGAGAAGGGTGGTTTAAGGGTGGTTTAGGGGTGAGGGATTTTGAAAATATCTCCGTTACTATACGTCGGGCCGAAAAATTATATAGAACCAATCTTATTTAAAATGTAATGTTCTACAAATGTTATGCACATTTTTTCTCTAACTTCAATATTAACAGATATACTTCCTTTTTTTAGTTTTCATCCTTCAGTAACTCCCACAATAATACTCTGTTATAATAAGAAACACTTTATTTGAAAATTAAATACCAAATATTGCCCTTATTGAACTTTTACTTTCTAAGATATATTCAAATACGAGAGGAATCTGCTTAATTAACTCAGCACCTGCTAGACGGATGTTTATCACTTTGGGAGTTGTTGGTTAATGCTTTGGATTACTGGTAGTGGAAGTACTAGGCTCACATTCTGGTGTTTAAAAAAGTCCGTCACGCAGGGGCTGCGTAAACTAAGCAGATTTCCCACGAGACGTTTTACAATAGAGAAATCTGCCTAATAACAACTGTAGTAGTAAGAGACCTCTAAACCTAAAACATTATTTAGGGCGTAATAACCCAGTAGTTTCTAGCCCCAAAAAACAGTTAACCTAACCTCTAAACCTATTCACGAGGGACGAATAGTTATAGAAACGGCCGCTAGAGCTCTCGGCGGAAAGTCCGAACATAGCCTTCTGGAGACCACACGCAGAATACAAATGCAAATATCTCGGTTAATATTCAAGATACAGAATAAATGTATAGAACAATATTTATAGTAAATTTAATTTGCAATAAAATTTATTCTATACAATTTTTCGATCCGACGCATAATAACGGAGATATTTTGAATTTTCAAAAATCCCCCCTCTAAACCCCCCCTCCCACTGGTCCGATTTCAGCCATTAAAGAACTTGATCTTCCTTTTTACATAAAACGATTAAATTCCGAGTTTGGTAAAGATCAAACAAAAATTGCGACCGCTAGAGCGTTAACAGACAAATATATATATATATATAATTTTGAACGGACCTCATTTTCGTCATCTCCTGGGTAGGATCGATGGACATTTGAAGAAATTTTTCGAAACTCGCATCACGACCTCAATAGCTGATTTCCCTTAAGGGAATTCTGCTAACAATATCTTTTATTTAGCTGTGAAGTTACGGGAGTTCCAGGTTGAACATCCTCCCGTAGTGGAGCACTTTAGTAGCCACTCTTCTACTCAGTAAACCCCCACCCGACTATTGCTATATTAACAATAAGCTCTTATATTATGAAGCACTTTATTTGGAGTCTAGATACGAAATATAATTCTCATTGTACCGTTACGTGTTGAGATAAATGCAAATTCGTGAAATCTGCCTAGTTGAAGCAGCACCTGCATGAAGCACTTTGTATAAATACACACATGTGAACGATGGATGATTACTTTCATTAGAGGCAGTTTGTTTATAACTACACATGCTAAAATTAAAACAAAAATTGAACTGAACAATAAATAATTATTTCAATAATAGCTATATAGTTTGTAGGGCAGAGTTAAGGAGTTAAACAATTCCTTAGACCTTGTTAGGTGAATTAGGAGGTAAAAAAATCTGACTGGTGAAAGACAAGGAGGGGAAGAGAAGCCTGCCAATGCCAGCTAGATTGAACACCTCCTTGAGAAGGTTCGGGTTACTCCCTCCTTCCTAGGGTTCTTTATTTTGCTTTACTCTCTAAGCCTAGGGGCGAATAAACGGACCGACGGTTCAATTGCCCCTGCAATTAATTATAAGGGAAATTAGTAGGATATTAAGGAGCCGGGAGTGTATGACGTAACTGGAGCAAAGCATAGATACACTAAACGGCTGTGAAGATAAATATTGTATACATATTGACCAATGTAACTATTTTTTAGCAGATTTCCCCTAGGGTTTCCCCTAATCTTGTAAAACAACAAATTCACGGAACAACAAATTCTTATTTTAGTCGTTTTGGCCTAACAGATCAACTAAACTGTTACTGCGACTTAACTACTGAACAGACATACAGACACTTGCTTTATGACTGCAGACTAGTAAAGGACCAAAGAAAAGACTTTAAATCCCAATTAAAATGCCGACAAGAAAATTGGCCTGTTGAGGAAAAACTATTATTTTATAAACGTAATAAACCATTAAAACAGTTTGCTGAAGAAATGACTTCCTGAATTATTTGAACCTGAAATACAGTTAAATTAATTAATTATTCATTGAATCCTAAATTTGTTTTTTTTTTTCTTTTCTTTTTCTTTGTTGTAAATAATTTTATTGTACAAATATTATATGTTATTATAGTTAAAAAAAAATGTTATGTATCTAGCACACGTTATGTATTAATTATTGTACGCGACGTCTGGCTAATAAACTCCCTTCCTGTAGGGTTACTTCAGGAAGGAAATAAATAAAAAATAAATATATATATATATATATATATATATATATATATATATATATATATATATATAGAGAGAGAGAGAGAGAGAGAGTGAGAGAGAGCGAGATCTAACTACTATCTATATATTTGTCTGTTACTGCTCTAGAGGTCGCAATTTTAGCAGATTTCCCTCAAGGGAAATCAGCTATCGAGGTCAAACTCATGACGCGATTTTCGTTATTTTTCTTCAAATCTCCATCGATCCTACCTAGTAGATGACGAAAATGAGGTCCGTTCACAATTGTATACATATATATATATATATATGTATATATATATATCAATATATATATATATATATATGTACGTTACCACTCTAGCGGTCGCAATTTTTGTGTTATCGTTCCTAAACTTCCTTATATAAAAAGAAAGATCAAGTTCGTTAACGGCTGAAATCGGACCAGGAGAGAGGGGGTAAGAGGGGGAGAGTTTCAAAAATTCTTAATAGCTCCATTAGTATGCATTGAATTCAAAAATAGTATAGAACCAACCTTATTGTAAATGTAATTTTCTATAAATGTTTTATGCACATTTTTTCACTATATTCATTAATTACCGAGATATTTGCATTTTTTAGTTTTTGGTCTTTCGTAAACCCCCTTTCCTACTCGTCTCATATTAACAAGATGCTATTAGGTTATGAAGCGCATTATTTGAAGCCTAAATACCAAATATTGTTCTCATTGGACTTTTGCGTTTTGAAATAAGTAAAGCACTTACTTGCTTTTGAATGAAAATAAGTAAAGCACATAGGAAATTTACTGAGTTAACGCAGACAATGCTTGACGGACTTTTTTATGTTGATCTCTTGACTAATAGACTCCCACCACAGCCTGTAGTCAAACCAGTCATCTATATCTCGGTTTTCTTAGAATAAAATACTTAATAGTGTAAATTTCGATATAATATTGGACCTTCTGCAGGGGAGACCCATAAATCAGTTCGGTAGAGCATCCGACTTTATATCACCTAAGTCAACCAAATCGAGAAACCAGTTGACAACCATAGGTAACTAGTTGTCTGGTGGGAGTCTAGTGAGTAAATCAGGCTAGCAGCCCGTAAGATGAAGTAAATGCCTCTCCAAGATCTCGTGGACTTACAAACCGGCTATTGAAGATATGAGAACTGTCTGCCATCCGGAAATAATGAGGACCGTCGACCTGCTGGAGACAACTCAATCCAGGTCCTCCTTGGTTAACGGGGATATACATCGAGTCGATAATTCACCGCGCAAAACACTGCTCCGAATCCACAGATACAGCTCGGAGCGGCTAAAGGTCAAAAATGCCAACCCGAAAAAAAAACACTGTGAATTGCAACATCGAATTTTAGAGGAGGGAGGAAGTTCAAAATATTTACCTTATTATGAGTAAGATCCAAAAATGTTATTCAACCAATCCTTTTATTCAGTTAAAATGGTGAATTAGGTTCTCTACCATATTTTCCATGATACAATGCATTTTATAGTTTTCAGCACTCAGTTAATCACCACTGTTACTCATCATATATTCGCAAGTGCTCCATTATATTACGAAATGGCTTTTTTTCTGTAATTGTTGAATAATGGTAACATTACTAAACTGAAATGAGTGAAGAAAGTGAAACATTTTGCAATAGAGTGAAGAAAGTAATCACTTTCTTCACAAGTGAAGAAAGTGAATTGCCTTCTTAATTAGTAATAAGTATAAATTAAAAAATAATTTGAAGTTGGAAATTAAATACTTTTAAATGTTTCTTAACATTGTAAGAATTTATTTTAACAGAATAAATTGAAATGTGAATGAATTATTGGTGGAAATAATCAATATATTTTAAAATTTAAATATAATAATAATTGCCTTCCTTGTTTATAACCTGCAGTTGTTTATAACTGCACTACTTCACAATCATCACTAGTTGTTTTATAACTATGCTTATAACCTTTCACAACCATGCTTATAACCTACCAACAACATACCATAATCTTCACAACATCCTAATTTTGTTCATATTCTGGTTAGATCTGATCATGTATTACACGACTACAGGAAAAATTTAATATTACACTCGTGACGAAAGTAGAATTTACAACTCTCGTGAAATTACCACACTCGCTTCACTCGTGTGGGTAAACGTTTCACTCGAGTTGTAAAATGATCTACTTTCGTCACTTGTATAATAAATAACTATTTTAAGGCTAAATACGACGTACTTTTACGTCGAGGGAGCCTGCCTATAAGTTAGACAAGAGATAAAATGAATGATTCGAAATATTTTTTTAGTTTTTAGTGATCTCTGAAACTCCATTCCCACTAATGCGAGTTTCACAATGAGTTCCTGAGACACTGGACATCCGATTTCTATTTATTTTCCGTTAATGTATTTTTTTGGGGTGGGGGAGGCTTTATGACTTTGTTATAGGCTTTTAATGCACGGGGTAAAAAGAATAATAATAACTTCGAAATTAAAAGGTGCACTTTATTGCACAATAATAATAAAATAAATAAATAAAATAAACAACACTTCTTGTAATAAATAATAAGAAAATCTTAAGAAACGACCGATTAACTCTGTTCGCTAGCATTAGAAACACGAGCACATACAACTTGCAGGAAACACTATTCGGGAGTCTATTGTATAGTTACCAGCAGTGTATCTAGGTAGATTTATTAATTAATTTTAGGTAGATCAATTAATTAATTTTAATTAATAATTCTTTTATTTATATTTGGCAAGTCTGACTCTCCACGTCAGGTTGGACCTGTGACAATTAACTGCTGCTACAGACTCTTGTACTCGGGCGCAACAGAAGCGACATTGAACAGAATGAAATTCACTGTATACTGTGTCTTGCATCAATGGATTAGTAGAAATTCAGGAATTTATCGGATGGTAAATCTACTTTCCAATGAATTTGGAAGGTAGGTTTATTGCAAAGTTTCTAAACAATAAGAAGAGAGATGATGTCTTTGATGGGACTGTTAAAAGATATTGCTGTGTGGGCTCATAAACACAGAGAGTGGGTGAACGAGTGGGATGTTCCAAGGAATAACCATTGGAAACCTTGGAAATAACAACAGCACTGTTTTGAGAACACACTAAAGAGTGCGTGGGTGACATATTTGAGGGTTAAATTCTAGTTACGTAGAATGTAATGGAACGTCATTGGATAGGTTAGCTAAGCATGTATACAGAGAGAATACTATCTCTTTTCTATTCCTGTTTCTCCCTGATTAAGAACTATATATACACATGACTTCAAACTTACACAGGAAATTTTAGCAGATTTACCTTAAGGGAAATCAGCTATTGAGGTCGTACTCATGACGCGAGTTTCGAAAAATTTCTTCAAATGTCCATCGATCCTACCCAGGAGATGACGAAAATGAGGTCCGTTCAAAATTTTATATATATATATATATATATATATATATATATATATATATATATATATATATATATATATGTCTGTTAACGCTCTAGCGGTCGAAATTTTTGTTTGATCGTTACCAAACTTGGAATATAATCGTTTTATGTAAAAAGGAAGTCAAGTTCGTTAATGGCTGAAATCGGACCAGTGGGAGGGGGCGTTTAGAGGGGGGATTTTCGGAAAATTCGAAATATCTCCGTTATTATACGTCGGATCGAAAAATTGTATAGAATCAATCTTATTGTAAATTAAATTTACTATAAATATTGCTCTATACATTTATTCTGTATCTTGAATATTAACCGAGATATTTGCATTTGTATTCTGCATTGGTCTGCAGGAGTGAGCTGTTTGGTATTTTCCGAAGAGAGCTCTGGCGGCCGTTTTCGTAACTATTCGTCCCTCGTGTATAAGTTTAGTGATCCCTTACTACTTACTACAC
The DNA here is from genome assembly GCA_019009955.1 of Riptortus pedestris. NCBI lineage: Eukaryota > Metazoa > Arthropoda > Insecta > Hemiptera > Alydidae > Riptortus > Riptortus pedestris. The sequence goes on along the minus strand of CM032231.1, from coordinate 110,151,883 downwards.
TTGTTTTTGGGCAGATTTCTCTATTGTAAAACTTCACGTGGGAAATCTGCTTAGTTTACGCAGCCCCTGCGTGACGGACTTTTTGCTATTGAAACTGCTTTAAACTAAAAATCTCAGGGGTAGTAACTGTGGTTTTCAGAGGTGTAGAATCCCTGAAATACAAATAACCAGTTATCATTAGAGCCAGAAAAAATGTATTGAACAACATTTATCAATAACAGAAACTATTTATTTATTTATTCAGGAGCACCAGCAACTAGGAGATTTGGCTCAAAATTTCACAATGTAATAAAATCAATATAATTGAAAAATAACAAAAACTGTATCAACAATAAATAAAAATATATTAAACACGATAAATAAAAAATAAAATACAAGTAATAAAAACAACAAATATTATACTATACTAAAAATATTACATTAATGATAGTTAAACGGTAACAATCTAAAATAGTTCTATTATATATATACTAGTACATTTATATTATCCAAAATTATATTAAATTCAAACAAAAAAAAAAATGGCAAAATCAAACAGAAGAGAAGTCAAATTTTATAAAACAAATTCAATTTTATAAGGTAGTTTAGTGTTTTGTCGATATGTGGGCTCCTGTCCGTAACAAGCTCGTATATCTTATATAGGGTCTCTAAGTATTCAATGTTCCTGCAGTTAGTCAGTATGTGTGGATAATAAGGTCAGCGCTTTAACTCACATAGCTAATCTGAGGCCCTCCTAGAGTATTATATCTATTAATTATTCATATCACTTATAATTTTATTAATTCAATTATTTATTCGACAAATAGTATATCTAAATTGGAGGATACGTCATTTTATCATCTACTAAATAGGATAAATGGACTCTCGCCATTAACTCAACTTCAATTACTCATGCTAAAATAAAGACATGGTCTCCAATAGTAAGAGCAGTGCCTTCTGTGAATTATTTTATGAATTTAAGTCAGTCTCCTTTAGAACTAATTCGCTTTATATGGAACTATTTGAGGTTTCACGCTCCTAGTAGCTGGAGCTGAGTTTATAGTGCATTTCTTCCGTCTCGTACATGAGGATTGCTTTTCCAGAAAACTATTTCACACGTAAATTGTTTTGCAACTGTTTAAAATTTCTCACTCGTTAAAATAGTGTCGAGTCTCACATATTTAACCCTTGTGCTATTCTATATTATGATCATACAATATATAATTAAATTCATCATCCGTACCTATATATGAAATGAACGAAAACTTGGCCAATCATTGTTGGAAATAAATAAAAAATACACGAGCTCAAGTAATATTATTGCATACGTCTGAAGCTGAAATATTTAGTTTCACTGATTGTAATATATATAGGCTAAAATCAATCAATTGTCTATTGATGACAGTATTTTCATTCGGAAAAAATAATTCTGGTGGTGGTACCGACGTTAAATCCTACAATGAACATAAGGGTTTTTTTTTAACGACTTCTATTGGGAAGACTTATATTAAACTTAAAAAATCACAGATCAATAATTTCTGAATATTTTCTCCATCAAATTGAGTTTCGAAACGCCGTTTGCCAAATTTGCAGGTTTGGTTTTAAACCTTTAACATATTATCGTTTCACTATCAAAGAAGACGTGAATGATAAATGTTTTTTAGAAAGAGTTTTTTCTAAGAAGAGCTCCGTGACTAGGTAATATTTATTTAAAATACCCAAAACGTTTCATAAAATTTCTCAAAGCTGTAAAGATTTTACTCCATCTGATTCTGATGAAGATACGAGTTTTCAGGAAACCAGCGGCTTCTAGGTTTTATCCAGCATTCAGTGGTTTAAATTTCGAATAGAAACTCCTGAAAAAACACAACAATCAGTCTCAAAGCCAAGAATCCGGAGATCAAATGATTAGCTATAAAATAGAGCATCAGAGGAAAGATAATGTCATCATACTGACTATACGACTTAGTACTAATAGCATTACTTTAGAAAGCGTAAGAATGTACTTGAAACTGATATGAATGCAGTCTCACCCAAGTAACGTTCAAATCACTTGAAAATCATTTAGAAATGCTTTTGAACGGCAGAAAAATAATAAACAAAGTATACTTATGAAAATGTCCTTCCCATCTCATCAGAACTTTCTCTGTTTCTGAATGGTTTTCTTTTAGCTGATTTCCCTTAAGGGGAATCCCTCTAGCGGTCGCATTTTTTATTTATTTATTTATGTTATTTATTTGGTGAGCTCTGCAACTAGTCGATGTCGCTCAGTATCATTTATTTTCAATTCCTTAAGTTAAAATAAAGAAAAACTTGTTCAAAATTATTAAGAAGATATAAAGTATAGAATATATAATATAAAACTAAGGAATAAAATACAGCTAAGTAACCGTTAAAATAAAACTATGTAAAACTATAATTTTTGCGACAAATCCTGGCTTGGGGATGATGAAAGTCTAAGGCACAAGTTCAAAAATGTATTATACAGCCTTGTTCACAAAAAACATAAATACATTAGTGGCATAATTTAAAATGAAAACGCAGAGTGATGAGTGGAGTAGGTGTGGTTTAAAGCTTGTTGTAAATGTTAATTGTCTTCAAGTGATTTAAGAGTTTGTTTATATGTGGGCTACCTTCCGTCAATAGTTCGTGTAAGTCGTTTAGCAATTTTTGTTAGAGGTTCGAGGGAGAATTTCGAAAATTTAAAATATCTCCGTTACTATTAGTCGGATCGAAAAATTCTACATAACCAATCTTATTGCAAATTAAAATACCTGTAAATTGTTGTTATATACATACTTTGTCGATCATGATTATTATCGGAAATATTTTGATTTTTTTTTAGTTTTCATCTTTAAGTAAACCCCCTCTACTACTCATGTCATATTAGCAAGAAGCTGTTTTAAATCACGAACTACATTATATTAAACTCAAAAGCCTGTTTTCAAGAGACCTTTAATGTGCGAGATTCTGAGATGACGACATCAATTAACATTATAACATTAACATTACATTATTTGTTGTTACTCCAAAATGTTAATTTGTCCTATACTATACTGGATATTTAACGTTTTCTATCGAAACTAAAAATCATAGAGAATATATGGTGCACAAGTACGCTAAACCTGCACATGGGAAATCTGGTAAGTTTACGCAGCCCCTGCGTGACGTACTGTTTAAAACTCAGTAATATATGACTGTCTTTTATAAGTAATAAAAGCCTTCAAGGGAGTCATCCCTATATATTTTTTATTTTTTGAACAATAAATGGAGATTGACAACCTTCAGTTCAAAAAGAGCCCGTCACGCAGGGGCTGAGAGAACTAAGCAGATTTCCCACGTGAAGCTACGCAATAGAGAAATCTCTATACGAGAGCCGAACAGTTACGGCCGAACTAGCTTTTGGCGGGAAACGTTCGTTATCGGCCCACATTTAATAAAAATGCAAATATCTCGGTTAATACTCAAGATAGAGAATAAATGTATAGACAAAATATTTATAGTAAATTGAATTTGCAATACGATTGTTTCTATACAATTTTTTGATCTGACGTATGGTAACGGAGATATTTCGAATTTTCAAAAAACCTCCCCTCTAAACCCCCCCTCCCCCTGGTCCGATTTCAGCCGTTAACGAACTTGATCTTTCTTTTTACATTAAACGACTAAATATCGAGTTTGGTAACGATTAAACAATAATTGCGACCGCTAGAGCGGTAACAGACAAATATATATATACAGATATAGATATACAGTTTTGAACGGACCTCATTTTCGTCATCTCCTGGGTAGGACCGATGGACATTTGAAGAAAAATTTCGAAAATTGCCTCATGAGTACAACCTCAATAGCTGATCCCTTCAGGGAAATCTGCTAAAATGGGAGAAGCAGGTCAACTCCAATCAGTGTAATTGTGATACATGACATTGAAAACAAGGAAAACAATTTTAACCATTGTATGGAGCGCTCTGAAATCCCGCTCGAATTCTAAAATAGATGAGAAATGGTTGGAAAACAGTAGTGGAAAATGAGAGGATTGGAATCTGAAATTAGATGGGGAGTTATTGGGGCCAAGGAGAAAACCACAGCGAGGAACAAATACTGGTGGAAGTGATGCTGGCTGGTGATATCGACTGAACGTGAGTGATTCACGTGGCTCACATCAGGGCTGCATTGTGATAAGAAGCGGCTCGGACGGACAGTTAAATATGATAAGTGCATCTGATAAGGGCAATGACGAGTGGTGGAAATAGGTCACGTGGCAGAGCATGTGACCAGCTGGATGCCCCCTGTTGCGGGCAGATTAGTCCAAGGAGATAGGGAGCCCTGATTTATTCTACGAGGTGCTAGGAGAGGGCGACAGTGCCCTTATCTGCCGGCAGATAGCGCCCCCTCTCTCTGCCAAAGAGGTACCGACCCTCCACTCCAAGGAGGAAATTGATTTCATCCACCTTCACTGCTATCCCTTCCCCACCCCCTCTCCGAACCCCTTATTTCACTATTCTTTTATGCAAACACTTTAACAGCGAGAACTGGTTACCTCTCTTTATCACATTTTTTTTTCTTTTTTTTTTAAGTGGGTAGAATAATAAAAGAATACGTCTCACAGACTGTGACAATAAAAAGTCCGTCACGCAGGGGCTGCGTAAACTAAGAAGATTCACCAAACGAAAGTTTACAATAAATAAATATACATACTGGTAACACCACCGCAAATATTAAGTGAATAAATACTAACGGTAATGAGAAATCTTTCAGTTACAAGTTAATAACTCTAGAACGGAAAGCGTCTGAATTGTATACAAACAGGCCTGCCAACTTGAATTCTAGACCGGAAAGAAAACCATTAATAAAATATATCTGAATATAGCACATTCTTTTTTTCTTTTTTTTTAAATAAAAAAACTATTTACTAAAGCTAATGCTGTATTTTTCAATAAATCAGAATAATTTTAATCTCAATTACTTAAATTTTAGTAATCCAAGAATAAAACAAGGGGTGTGGGATCAACAGTACGCATTTGCATATATCTCACAAAGTAAAAGTCCAATGAAAGCAATATATTAAATATTTTACCTTTTAATGAAGTGGTTCATGAAAGGTATCTAGAAGAGTGTATTGTATTCAATGATTATTAGAGTGCCTTAGCCAATAAGGCCCTTAAGCATAAGCAAACTAGTAACGTCGAGCGTATTTCAACATATTGACTTCCATAAATAAAAAGTCCGTCACTCAGGGGCTGCGGAAACTAAGCAGATTTCCCGCGGGAAGTTTAACAATAGATAAATCTACATACCGATAACACAACACCACCGTGAATATTAGATGAATGAAACCAAACGATAATAAGAAACCTCCCGACGGAGAGCAACTAATTCGTAAACAAACAATTCTGCCAACTTCTTACCGGAACGAAAAACAATAAAAGTAATATATATGAATGTAACGTATTAATTTGGTTGGAAACTATTTACTATATGTGCTACTGTAATTTATGAGGAATCAGAATAATTTTTATCTGAATCAATCAAATCTTATAAAGTCCAAAAACTTAAGAAGGGGGGGGTCACCAGAACATATTTGCGTCTATTTCGTTTAATAAATGTCACTTGAAAACAACATTTGGTATTTAAGCTTTGAAAGATGTGGTTCATTACACAGCCGAGTATTTTTTATGTAACAAGAGTAGCAGTGGGGGTTTTCTAAAGGCTGAAAAGTGAAAAATGCAAATATCTCGGTTAATATTCAAGACAGAGAATAACTGTATATAACAATATTTATAGTACATTTAATTTGCTATAAGATTAATTCTATACATGTTTTCGATCCGACGAATAGTAACGGATACATTTCGAATTTTCAAAATTCTCCTCCTCTAAACCCCCCTTCCCTTAGTCCGATTTCAGCCGTTAACGAACTTGATCTTTCTTTTTACATAAAACGACTAAATATCGAGTTTGATAACGATTAAATAATAATTGCGACCGCTAGAGCGGTAACAGAAATATATATATATATATATATATATATATATATAGTTTAGAACGGACCTCATTTTCGTCATCTCCTAGGTAGGATCGATGGACATTTGAAGAAAAAAATCGAAAATCGCGTCATGAGTACGACCTCAATTGCTGATTCCCTTATGGGGAAATCTGCTATTATTTGAACAATTCCTTAAAAATTTCTTTTGAACTGACTGACAATAGTGCAGAAGATCCGCATTCTATACCCGTTAGATTTAAATAACTTCTTTCTTATTTTTAACATTAAAAATATTATAAGGTTTAGAGTAATAACTAGTATTTTATACAGTAGCATAATACCTTGTCTCAAAGATGAATAGTGGTCTATATAATTTTCTGTGATATAATATTTTTGAAATTTACAAATTGTATGGAAGTCCTATTTGTGCAAATTACTCAAAGTTAATCGTTTTATTTCCAAATAATAACAAAACATTATATGCCAAAGAGGCAATATTTCCTTAGTTAAAGGCTTAGAGGCAAAAGTTAGCATTTTATCTAATGGATTGGTGTGGCAATTAATTTTCCATTTATTTGTAATTAATTCCAATTAGCACAACTAGCTCCCAGCCAAATAAAACCACACATTAAATAACCGCAACACAGAGCAGTATTCCTGGTTTCAGGTCGCCTTCGCCGTGTATTACCCTATGATATTACGGTATAATAGAAAACACAAGAGCCTTTCCCATACTTAATTCAATAACTCTTATATTCAATAATAACTGTTAATCCATGATTTGTAGAACTATCAGATATCCCATAAAATATGTCTGAATCAACTTAAAAATAACGAGTAAAAAAAGTTCATTAATTTATTTATTAATGAAATCCTAATAATATCACAAGTTAAAACAATTAGTTCGACTCAAAATTAGTTTGCAAATATTCATTTATTAGCAATTCAAATACATACAATTCCAACTTAGCGAAATATTAAAGAAACCCGCTCTATTTTCGCTCTAAATAAAGGAAATAAACTTTTTTATTACTCTACTTGTACCAACATTCAAATGGATACATATGCTGCTTAAATAATTAACCCTTAATTTGGTAGAAAGCTAACGTTATGGAACATTTCAATTCACCATTCCTTGTTTATGTTTTATTATTAATACAAATAACACAAAAGTTGCAAGACAAAATCTCTGCATTATGTTCAATTATGTTTATTTAATAGGTGTCACTAATCACTAGCCTCCAAGGGGTGGAGATCTCTCAGATACACAGTTTCTAGAAAAATATTTGCCACTCCTCCTAGCAGAGAGTGGTGGTGTAGTTCTTCGAGTTATGTGTTTTAGAGAACTCCCCCTCAAGGTATGTTGAGTCACTGTGTTTAACGGAGTCGTCAGTTTCACCTGTCATTAAATTGTATCTCCTAGATACCACGCGCCCGATCTCGTAAGTTTTTTTGAAATCTGTATTTTATAAATATGTACATGAATTAAGTTTCTCTTTATTAAATGGAATTATATAAACCTATTATTCTATTATTTTGCTCAAACATGAGCTTTCAAAAGAACTTGTACAAGGATATATTGCACGACGCAGTGACAATAGTAGACGTTTACCTACCGAACTAAGGACGAAACTTTAAGACAACTGAGACTCATAAGAGTACACTAGCTCATTGGACCATACATTGAACTCAGGTACAGAACAGCATAAAAAAAGGCCCTCCACTACAACGAACAAAAGAAAATGATGTCAACCAAGCAAAACTGAAAATAAATGTAGGTGTACTAATTACAGTTGTGAGATTTGCAAAAACAAAATTTGTTAACAACATAGTTCCATGCTTTGTCCTAATTGTAATGCAGCTCTGCAAAAGAAATAACAATTAAACTGGTATTTTTAAAATTTGTTGATGATTTTCAATAAGTCTTATCTAAAAGTGATTTCGTGCTACTTATTTTTGATTGAAGTTATATTTCGATAATTTTTTTATATTGTTCACAAATTGAAATGAAATATGTATAATTAAGGCATGTGCGTTTAAACAATTCCTTTTGATATTTGTGTTTTTTAATTATATTATAAAAATTATCGTCCAACGTTTCTTTATATTATAATACTTGTCAATTTTAAAAATTATTTATTTATTTCAAACAAATACTTCCTCTTTTATGGTTTCTAATCACACGCTGCACATTTTAGTGCAAAATATATATTAAAAAACTGTATTTCCGTAAAAACGGTTGAGGATGATCTGTGAGATACACGCGCCCGATGGCGGAATATTCTTGACGCACTCGACCAAGGGTTAAATAAAACCTTTATTTTTCTTGTGTAAAGGTTATAAATCATCAACGTACTGAATGTATATATATATATATATATATATATATATATACATATATACATACTTTTAGCAGATTTCCCTTAAGGGAAATCAGCTATTGAGGTCGGACTCATGACGGAAATTTCGAAATTTTTCTTCAAATGCCCATCGATCCTACCTAGTAGATGACAAAAATGAGGTCCGTTCAAAACTGTATATATATATATATATATATATATATATATATATATATATATATATATATATATATATATATTTGTCTGTTACCGCTCTAGTGGTCGCAGTTTTTGTTTGATCGTTACCAAACTCGATATTTAGTTATTTTATGTAAAAAGAAAGATTAAGTTCGTTAATGGCTGAAATCGGAGCAGTGAGAGGGGGAGTTTAGAGGGGAGGATTTTCCTAAATTCGCAATATTTCCGTTACTATACGTCGGATCGAATTGTATAGAATCAATCTTATTGCAAATTAAATTTACTGTAAATATTTTTATATACATTTATTCTCTATCTTCAATGTTAACCGAGATATTTGCATTTTTATGAAATCGGGGCGGATAACGGATGAGAGTTAGATTCCCGCCAAATGCTAGGTCAGCCGTTTTCTTAACTGTTTGGCTCTCGTGAAATTTCTCTATTGTAAAACTTTACGTGGGAAATCTGCTTAGTTTACGCAGGCCCTGCGTGACGGACTTTTTTTTTGTTTTTGAACGGACCTCATTGCATCATTCCTGGGTAGGATCGATCGACCACTTGAAGAAGTGATTTGAAAATCGCGTCATTAGTTCTATCTCAATAGCTGATTTCCCGATAATATATAATGTAAATGCAAGATTATTTGGAAAATTAACAAAAAAAAAAAAATATTAAGTACTTCGGAAAGTTATTATCTATTTATTTAAAGAACACAAAAGGCAAAGTTTTGGCTTCCTGCATTAGATGTACTTAATAATTTTAACGTGCATCCGAAACACAATTAATACTGCATATTTTAATGGTCTAACAAATTATTTAAGAAGTAGCTTCAAGTTCATATGTGTACCCACTAATCAATGATCTAAAGTCTTTAGACGAGGTAGTCTGAAGTTCATAGTAATCCCTACTAACACTCAGAAGTAAATCTGGAAATTCTATCTCCTCTCTCGCAGGTTGTTGAAAATATCTTCCCTTTTAGCAGATTTCTCTTAAGGGAATCAGCTATTGAGGTCGTACTCATGAAGCGATTTTCGAAATTTTTCTTCAAATGGGCATCGATCCTATCTAGGAGATGCCGAAAATGAGGTCCGTTCAATACTGTGTATGAATATATATATATATATATATATATATATATATATATATATAAACTCGAGGACAAAAAAAACGGCCCACCTACATTTTTAAACATAATACTACATTTATCAGTGATCAGTCGTGTTACTGGTTTTATCATGACGCTATATGTACCTTGACACTTTCTTGTCAATAATCCGAAGTGGTATTAGGATCCCAAAGAATTATGTTGGAGATAAGACTGCTGAATTCTGTAATCCACGTTTCATTAGTACACGTCTGGCTCTGACAGTTCGGTGGTGATTCAAGCTAGAGGGGGTAACACACGGTACTAAACCGAGGTAAAAGAAATTCCCATAATTTTTGTTTTGTAATCGTACAGAAAATTTTTATTTTGTTGTTTTACCAAAATTACTTTTTGTGTATTAAATTTTATTGTGCGCTTACTTCATTTGTTTTTCTCTATTTTACTCAGTACCTATATAAATTCTTAGATAAAATAATAAATAAAAAAAAAAATCGGTATGATTTTTGGTATACTTAGTTGAGAAATTGTAGACGAAAATGTAGGTGCGCCGTTTTTTTTTGTCCGCGAGTATATATATATATATATATATATATATATATATATATATATATAGAGAGAGAGAGAGAGAGAGAGAGAGATTGATCTTTATTTTTACTTAAAACGGCTAAATATCGAGTTTGGTAACGATCAAACAAAAATTGCGACCGCTAGAGCCGTAACAGACAAATATATATATATATATATATATATATATATATATATATATTTATATATAAATATATATATATATATTTATATATATATATATATATATATATATATATATATATATATATATATATATATATATAGATATAGATATATACACAGTTTTGAACGGACTTCATTTTCGTCATCTACTAGGTAGGATCGATGGACATTTGAAGAAAAATTTCGAAAATTCCGTCATGAGTACGACCTCAATAGCTGATTTCCCTTAAGGGAAATCTGCTAAAAACAAAACATTATTACCAACAAATTGGCAGATTAGGAGGCTGACCATACAGGTACCCTCAGAAAGAGGCTAGCTTATTTTTTTGGTTTATATATATATATATATATATATATATATATATATATATATATATATATATATAAAAAAATTGCTAACTACTTTAAATAATTGGACTTAATATGAACTAAAACAACCAATCTTCTGTATTTGTAGAATCCCTGTTCAAAGTTCAAATGTCACTCAATTTGTAGCTTAGGAGGATTAGTGGCATTATGAAAAAACAAGAAGCCTAAAATGCTGTGACTAAGGCTAATAATAAAGTTGTCAATGGTACTTTTGGATGGAGTTGGTGTAGGAAAATAGTTATCTCAACAAATAAATCGGAAATAGTATCAGCTAAAAGTGAAAACACGTTCCAAGAAATATATAAATAGTATTCCATATATGGCTGCTGACTCGGTAATTGTACTGTATCTTTTTTTGATCCACATAAAAATAACAGTTGGATTTGTCCAGAAATAGGTCTATAAAGGGCTACTAATACACGCCAGTAATAATAAACTGTTTTTTTTTTCTCTCACAACATATCAATCTACTTGCAAAAAATACCACATGTGAACTAGTTCCATCTCCCATTTATAATATCTTATCTGATACTGATTCTAGGGTTATGATAAAAAATATAATCGTTAGCGAAATTGTTTCAACGGAATATTATATTCAGAAAATTAAATTCGCCAATGTCTGAACCAACTCAACGACACGGCGTGAATGTTAATGTTAAGAGATGAGCTTGACCTGTTCCGTGGATTATTGGTACTACTACTTATTTATTCAAGAAGCTACTCAAGTGCCATGTGTTGGATGTGATATTGAATCATAAGTTTTGTTATATAACCTGTAAGTGTTGCACGGGGTATTAAGTTACTTATGTTTTGTTACATCTAGCCTAGTGTTTATTGTGTAAGAATAAATGTTGTACAGTAAACATTGTGGTTCTCAATATCTTACATTGGCGCTGCGGAATGTCGAAATCTAAACCTTGGTCAAGGTTACATGTAGATTTGACGGACTCTTCGAAGAGAAGAACGGGCTATTGATGATTAACGCAACAACTAAATGGCATGAAATGGATGGAATGTAGTGGCAATTTCAAAAATTGTCCGAGTCAATGGATCACAATCTTCAGGTGGATAAACCAGCTGTTAGCCACATCCACTGTCTAACTGTTAGCCGTAGCCTCTACGGGCGGATAGAATGTAGTGGCCATTTCAAAAATTGTCCGAGTCAATGGATCACAATCTTCAGGCGGATAAACCAGCTGTTGGCCAGGACATCCACTGTCTAACTGTTAGCCATAGCCTCTACGGGCGGATAGTATGTAGTAGCAATTTCAATAATTGTCCGAGTCAATGGATCACAATCTTCAGGCGGATAAACCAGCTATTAGCCAGGACATCCACTGTCTAACTGTTAGCCATAGCCTCTACGGGTGGATAGAATGTAGAGGCAATTTCAATAATTGCCCGAGTCAATGGATCATAATCTTATGGCGGATAAACCAGATGTTAGTCAGGACATCCACTGTCTAACAGTTAGCCATAGCTTCTACGGGTGGATAGAATGTAGCGGCATTTTCAATAATTGTCCGAGTCAATGGATCACAATCTTCAGGCGGATAAACCAGCTGTTTGCCACATCCACTGTCTAACTGTTAGCCGTAGCCTCTACGGGCGGATAGAATGTAGTGGCCATTTCAAAAATTGTCCGAGTCAATGGATCACAATCTTCAGGTGGATAAACCAGCTGTTAGCCACATCCACTGTCTAACTGTTAGCCATAGCCTCTACGGATGGATAGAATGTAGTGGCAATTTCAATAATTTTCCGAGTCAATGGATCACAATCTTCAGGTGGATAAACCAGCTGTTAGCCACATCCACTGTCTAACTGTTAGCCATAGCCTCTACGGATGGATAGAATGTAGTGGCAATTTCAATAATTTACCGAGTCAATGGATCACAATGTTCAGGCGGTAGGATGTAGCAACTTTATTTAGTAAACGCCTTCGGTGACACATTAGGACTTGATCTTGAGTGCGTAAGGACTGACTACCTTTTAGCTGTAGCCTCTACCGACGGATAGAATGGACTGACATTTTTTGAAACTGTCTGACGGACTCGAATGTTCACAATCTTCAGCCGCGAAAGGGGTCAGCTGATGATAGTGACCCATCGAGTCACCGAAACTTCTTGCAAAATGAATTTTGCAACAGGTGCTGTTAAAAGCAACTCCCTTTCCCTATAATTGATTCTTTGAAACCGATTGCAAAATAAATAATTTATACAGGAAAACCTTTTTGCTCTTGTTGGTATAGCATTCGCTCACAACGTCAGTATGATCTTAAAAACTTAATGAAGTTACATAAATTTACTTTAAATTACTCTTAGAACTTTAATTTCAATTAGTGGCACAAATAAATAATAGTCTTCACCCGTTTTTATGCATCAAAACATGTTTTGATAGTAGCTATTCAAATCAGTAATTAGTATTTAACTAGAACTCAAAAAGCAATTTTATGTTTTTGTCTGGACACATCTCCAAAAACAATCTCTATATGGGATTGGTTGTAAATAGTTTAATGATATGGAATGCATAAATGAAAAGCAAGTAAAGAGCAAAATATTCTACATGTACTGGTTATATGGCAAAACTGCAAATACCAACTAAACCCGTAATTATTTCTGCATTTATGAAATACCGTAATCTAGGTGACTGCCAAGCTGAAAGTTGGAAAGGAATTTAATTGAGTAGAATTATTCATATATTAATATACAAAATACTCTAATTTTCTCCGTTTGACATTCAAAGCTGATTTTTAATCCTGTTTTAAAGTCTGTGCTCGTTGATTTTTGCCAGATGCAAAAGCACGGAAGTATATTTTATATCTCAAAAGACTAATTATCTTAATGTTCAAAAATATAAGAAATTCCTAGACATAAATCAGTTTTATTAACGTAGCCTCGTCCTCTGTTACCAGCAAGAACAATTTAGAATTGACCGTAGAAAATTTAATTACGATTTCATTACAATAATTAAGTCCCATTCATATTTTGTCACAAATTTCAGTTTATAACAAGCTCCAAGTACAAGCCAAGAATGGCGGGTTTGCAACATATACAAAGCAAGACGAACACATATTCGGTGCTTCTGCTGCTCATAAAATCATGCGAATTGAGTCATGTCACATTCTTGTCCTAGCCATCGAAGTGTGAAACAATGTTCTTAAATTTATCGTGCACCACAGCTCCAGTTTTCTTGGAGAACAGATAATTTTGACCATAAAATTCATATAAATTTGTCATCTCTTCGCATTCTCAGACAACTCTGAACTCTTTTTAGCAGATTTCCCTTAAGAGAAATCAGCTATTAAGGTCGTACTCAGGACGCGATTTTCGAAATTTTTCTTTAAATGTCCATCGATCCTACCTAGGAGATGACCAAAATGAGGTCCGTTCAAAATTATATATATATATATATATATATATATATATATATATATATATATATGTGTCTGTTAACACTCCAGCGGTCGCAATTTTTTTTTGATCGTTAAAAAACTAGATATTTAAAAGTTTTTTATAAAAAGGAAGATCAAGTTCGAAAACGGCTGAAATCGGACGAGGGGGTGGAGGGGGGCGTGTTAGAGGGGGAATTTGAAAAATTTGAAATATCTCCGTTACTATATGTCGGATCGAAAACATGTATAAAATTGATCTTATAGCAAATTAAACGTACTATAAATATTTTTCTATACATTTCTTCTCTATCTTGAATATTAACCGAGATATTTGCATTTTTCAGTTTTCAGCCTTTAGATAACCCCCACTTCTATTCATGTTAAATAAACAATACTCGGTTATGTTATAAACCACATTATTCGAAGCTTAAATACCAAATATTGTTTTCAAGAGACATTAATTATACGAGGTACATGGAAATATGTTCTGGTGACGCCCACTTCTTTTTTTGGACTACTTAAATTTTATTGATTGAGATAAAAATTATTCTATTTCATTATAAATGACAGTAATAGATATTGTTAATAGTTTCCAATCAAATTAATACGTTATATTCAGATATATTACAGTAATTGTTTTTCTTTCTGGTAAGAATTTGGCAGAACTGTTTGTTTACATTTCAGATGATTTCCCTCGAGAGGTTTCTTATTATCGTTTGCATTAATTCACTTAATATTCACGGTGGTGTTTTCTTACCGGTATGTAGATTTATCTATTGTTAAACTTCACCCTGGAAATCTGCATAATTTACGCAGTCCCTGCGTGATGGACTTTTTCCCTATATAAGACCATTTCCATATGTAACTTTTGAGGGTACAAGATTTAAATCATCCAGATTTATCGATTCAGTCACCATTCCACGTAAAGATAACTTACCATTTCGAGGTAGGGTTTTAAAAATATTAAAATTAAATTAAAAAAGACCGTTTTCTGGATATCGAAGAAGCTTATTATGACGCCCATGCCTGCTTTTTAATATCACAATTTCAAGCTTCCTGTCCGTAAAATAGTGTTATTACACAAAGTTTTTTCTTTACTGTTTCATAAATGTTCTTTTCTAATAATCTGCGATTATATGTTTGTCAGTTCATTTTTTTTTTTTAACTTATCAAAAGATAATGTATTAGTTCTATTAATTTCTGTAAATTATCCGTTATAATATTTATATTGTTGCAAAAGGTCACTGACATTGAAGTGTGCTATTTGAGATCAGTAATAAATATGGCAGAGGACAAGGAATTTCATTTTTGTTTTTTTAACACAGTCCTTCAACCTTAACTTTGTTAGTTCCTAAAACTAACTTTAGGTGTTATGAATTCTTCAATGAAGCTAGCCAACGCTACTATTAAATAGATTATGCGCTTCTATATCCATTTAAAGAATTTTATTTTAAAATTACTTTGAGAAATTATATGTCCGACAAATCAAAATAAACAAAGAGTTATAATACTATATAAATCACACAAAAACACAATATTACGAATATTGCCATTTATACAGTTAATAATAAAACTTTTATATAAAACTTGAAACGTGCTTAGTACACAAACACCATTTTTACTCTTTACCTTTACTTTCTTTTCCTGTCAAACTTATGAATAAGTTATAAAAAGTAAATTACTCAAAAAGAATTACAATCACGTTAAATATTTAATTACTCGTTTCCAGAAGAATTATTTATACGTTTCCGGAAAAAAACATTATTAAATTCTAATGTTTTCTGATGGATTTCTAAAACTCCATTAGTATATTTAAGACTTTAAGAAGAGGAAGTATTTAACTTCATTTATTTTAAATAACTAGTTATAAAGTTTTTATTTAAAAAAAAGCCTGATAAACACTAAATTTTAATCTGTTGTAACGCACATTTCAATTAAAAAGATTTGCAGAGCTACTATGTTTCGGTTAATCTAGAGAATAATTAATTTGTGAAATATCACAACTATTGTTGCAAAATGATTCAATTGTTCAATTCCCACTTGGGCAATAGTAATTAATTTAGTGTCGAACTTATTAAATAGAATTCTTAGTCCCAACCTGGCTAGAAAAGGGTGGTAACCAGTAGATAAACTGTCCGAATTAGCCTTAGAAGCAAAAAGTCCGACACGCAGGAGCTACGTGAACTAAGCAGATTTCCTTCATGAAGTTTAACAATAGATAAATTTATATGCTGGTATTACAATACAACCATGAATAAATACAAACGGTAATAAGAAATCTTTCCCCTCCAAACGGGAATCTTCTGAAATGTAAACAAACAGGTCTGTTAACCTCTCACCGGAAAGAAAAACAATCACTGAAATATATCATAATATAATATATTAATTTTATTGAAAACTATTTACTACATCTAGTACTGTAATTTATAATGAATCAGAATAATTTGTAGCTCAATCAATCAAATTTTAGTAGTCCAAGAACCTAAGACCGTGGGGGGGGGGTTCCAGAATATATTTTCATATATATCGTATAATAAAGGTTTCTTGAAAACAATATTTGTTATTTACTCTTCGAAATTGTGACAACAGATTATTGTCTACGTAACATGAGTAGAACTGGGGATTCGTTGAAGGCTGTAAACTGGAAAATGCAAATATCTCAAATATGTATAGAGCATAAATGTATATAACAATACATATAGTACATTATAACTGCAAAAAGATTGGTTTTATTCAATTTTTTTGATCCGGCGTATAATAGCGGAGATATTTAGAATTTCCGAAATTCCTCCCCTCTAAACCCCAACTCCTCCGACTGGTCTAACTTCAGCTATTAACGAACTTGATCTTTCTTTTTAAATAAAACAATTAAATATGGAGTTTGATCAAATAAAAATTGCGACCGCTAGAACGTTAACATATATATGTATATCTAATATTTAAATTCCCATATCACAATGTTATTTAGCATACTCCTCCGAAACGGCTTTACCGATTTTTACCAAATTTTATATGCGTATTCAGTAGGTCTGAGAATCGGCTACTATCTATTTTTCATACAAAATAATATAAAATATAAAATGTTAAGGGTTGTTCACCCTTAACATTTTTTTTTTTAATTTTTGGACGAAATGTTTTATTATTTTTTTATAATGTGGCATTAAAAAATACATACAACCCTAAATTTTTACTTCTTTATCACCAACCCCTATTTTTTTATAGCCATTTTAGTAATTTAATCATTATCATCCAGCTCGACAACTGATCAATTATAGTGTTTTTAACTGTACTCCGATTAAAATTTCAATTTGCAATGACAATCAACAAATCCCAAGGCCAAACGATGTCTATTTGTGGCTTAGATTTGAGTACACCATGTTTTTCACACTGGCAATTGTACGTAGCATGCCCTCGAGTGGGTAAACCATCCAGTTTGTTGTTTGTTGTTGTTGTAAAGATGGGCTAACAAAAAATATTGTTCACGCTATAGCATTAAAAGATTGATGTTGTTTCTTAGTGTTACTGTCGTAATTAATATGTGATATGTAATTTTAAGAAATAAACTATAATAACTTAAAAATAATATTGTTTGGCGTTTGTTATTTTTATATTCCCTTATCGTTCATAGCGCTCCATGCCTATCTCATGCATATACCACATACACACTTATAATAAGTAAGTTACTTTTTGTCTACACTAGAATTTATCTAGAAACTAGAAATAATTTATATGGCAAAACAACGTTTGCCGGGTTATCTAATATATATATAATTTTGAACGGACTTCATTTTCTAGGATAATAATTCCTTCACCATCCAGCACCTCAAAAATGGACCTCATTTTCGTCATCTCCTGGGTTGGATCGATGGACATTTGGAGATATTTTTCGAACATCGCGTCATGAGTACGACCTCAATAGCTGATTTCTCTTAAGGGGAACTTAATAAATAAATATTGTAGCTATAAATAAAAAATAAAATTACGTAGTAAATTTGAGTAGTTCAAATATTAATAATTGGTATATATATATATATATATATATATATATATATATATATATATATATATTACTTTATATAACAGTTCACCCACGAAATACCTGTCTGAAAACTATTATCCCCAGAATCAGGAATGGTGTATATAATTCAGGAATTCCATTAACCTGCTGCTGGTTTCTCAAAGAGACTGGACTAGTTAATCTCTTGTATCTTCTAAATAGCGGAGCAGTCCTGACACACAAATGGATGATAAACAATTTAGGAATTCTTCTATCCAGAAAATAGAAAATGAAATTCTGAGGAAAACCCTCAGAATAGAACAGGTTCCTTTATAAGGGCGGGGAATTACTAATAGTATCATTTCAGAGCCAAGAGGAAAACGTGATAATTGTATTACTATATATTTAGATGCATTATAGTAGAGGATTAGTATTTCAATGCTAGTGGAATAGCATAATTAAATACAGTATTAAGCATAGGGAAATGTAAAGGGAGCTACCATTGTTCTGTGTAGGAGACAAAGAGCTCGGTTAGCCACAAGTAGTATATGAACTTATAGTAGTATTGTTTCACTCCATCATCATAACTTTACAAGAATGTTCAACCGGAGTTTTAATATCCATACTTTATTAGCGGAAGGAATCTGTCCATATGTGCGTAACTAAAGGCTTCATTCGATCATGATTTTATATAGATTTTTCTAGTTTTAGGACCGAGCCTGAAATAACTATATTAATAGTTAACAAAATCCGTAGAGAAAGTCATTGGTTTTAGACATAATCTTAATAACTCGTAACTAATTAATCCAGCACTTTATAGGCTAAATCGTTAGATTTTCTTGACTATTTACCTGCCTAAAAAGCGAAGGGCTTTACGTCCTAGGAAAACTTCTTCTGTAGCGTCTTTTAGATGAACACAAACGTATTTTATAATTTTTTTCACATACGAAAACAGTGGTTTTAACGAATGAATATTTAGGATTTGTCAGAGTTACATAAAAGTAGTATTCCTATGAATCAAATGAATGCTAAAAAAAAAACATCATCAATTTTAGAAAAAAGTGTAACTCAGTTGCCGAAAACAGATTATAGCAATTTAAAATTTGTCGTTAATTAAAGTATGTCAGAGCCCCATTCCACCCAAATGGGGATATTTGAAAATCAATTAAACAGGTCTAGTTTCATTCCATTGGCCATGCAAACAGAGATAAAATATATTTTTAAATACTTTTTCCAAGTTCAAAAAAAAAAAAAAAAAAATCTGTCTGATTTTCGCATTACGATTGGGTATTTTCATTTCGTGATTCGACCTTCACCCAGATTTAAATACCATTTGGAGAGTCTATCGATCGGTGAATTCCCTAAAAAACACCATTTTTGTGGTGCTTAAATGATAAAGGAAGGAGATCGCAGGTAAAAATCAAAGAAAATGGTCTCCTTCCTTGTGTAGAAATCTTGTGACTCCAATAAGGGAACAAGGGCCCACAAGTTTGAATGTAACATTTTTATTTTTTTTTCAATGAAAAGATATATGATTTCTATGACTATTTTCTATTCGATGGACTGGAACAGCAACATCCTAATTTCTTTCAAAAAGAATAATTTTTAATGAAAGGCATCAAAAGACTCTTTATTTAATTTGGAAGGCCTACAAGGAAGTCATGTATCGCCTACATCAGATTTTTAAAATGACGCAAAGGCAACTGATGGAGTTTGTCATGGCATTTAATCCCACTTTACTTCTTGCATCTAATCTAGTCCACCTGTCAGAATACTAACTTAGAATAATCCCACCTCGGTATTGTCAAAACCAATTGTCAGTTTTTTGTTGACGCGTTCGCAATCCAACCACCGTTACTGCAAGCTCAATTCAACGGCCCATCGTGAATGCCATATAGACAGCTCTTTTGAAGCGATACTTCCTTGTGACTCCAACAAGGAAACTTGTGACGAGGAAAGGTCACTCTACAGCTCGGAATAAATATTTGTGAAGGACGGAGGCATTTTTAGCAGATTTCCCTTAAGGGAAATCAGCTATTGAGGACGTACTCATGATGCGAATTTCGAAAAATTTCTTCAAATGTCCATCGATCCTACTAAGGAGATGACGAAAATGAGGCCCGTTCAAAATTATATATATATATATATATATATATATATTTGTCTGTTAACACTCTAGCAGTCGCAATTTTTATTTAATCGTCACCAAACTCAGTATTTAATCGTTTTAGGTAAAAGGAAAGATCAAGTTCGTTAACGGCTGAAATCGGACTTGTGGGAGGGTGGGTTTAGAGGGAGGAGGAATTTTCGAAAATTAGAAATATCTCCGTTACTATACGCCGGATCGAAAAATTGTATAGAATCAATCTTATTGAAAATTAAATGTACTATAAATATTGTTATATACATGTATTCTCTATCTTGAATATTAACCGAGATATTTGCATTTTTCAGTTTTCAGCCATCAGCAAACCGCCACTTCTACACACATTACATAAACAATACTCTGCTACATAATAAATCACATTATTCGAAGTTTAAATACCAAAAATGGTATTCAAGAGACTTTTATTATACGAGATACATCCAAATATGTCCCTGTGACCCCCCCCCCCGTCTTAAGGTTTTGGACTACTAAAATTTGATTGAATGAGATAACAATTATTCTGACTCATTATTAATTACAGTACTAGATATAGTAAATTCTTCTCAATAAAATTAATATGTTATATTCTGATATATTTCAGTAATTGTTTTTTTTCCGGTATGATGCGGGCATACCCGTTTGTTTACATTTCTAACCTAACGCTTCCTGTCGACAGGTCATTAAAATTGGATCAAACATTTCTTATTTTCGTTTGTATTTATTCACGGTGGTGTTGTGTTACCAGTACGTAGATTTATCTATTAGTAAACAACACGAGGGAAATCTGCTTAGTTTACGCAGCCCCTGCGTGACGGACTTTTTTTTTGTTGATTCTTGCAAGTGGTCTGGTAATTTTATAATATGAGAATACAACTTCTATATTAGACACACTTCAGATAGTGCTTTGTGGCACTTAAATAAATCATTACTGTGGACGTTTTGCCATTCGCATACCTGCACTAAAGGACAAGTTCTCTAACAGCTGTAATCGGACCAGGAAGAGAAGTTGGGGCCTGGTTGGGAATGGACATTACACAGTAAATTGCAAATTCAATTTTCTACAATTGATGTTCTATGCAGTTTCCTCTAACATAAATATGAGCTAAATTTTTGCATTTTTATATTTCCTCCTTCAGTAAACCCCCACGCAATATCGCTTTTACAACAAGCCAAGACATCACGAAACTTCTTTTTTTTTTTTTACCTTATATGATAACTCTGTTACTATGAGTCGGATCTAAAAATTGTATATATTCAAAAAGGTTGAAAATGAATTTTCTATAAATGATTGTCCACATACGAGAGGTTCGAACGTTAATTTGAAAATAACTGCTTACTAGATTAACAAAAAATAAATAAAGCACAGTTGTAACAGCTCATTCCGTTCTAAGCGGCAAAATGGTGGACCATTAGAAAGAAGTATACTAATAGTTTTAAGCCCACTTATCTAGAGCGAAGAGAGGAGTGCATAAGGGAGCACCATTAATCGCGGCCAATCAGAAAGGACCTGACACGCCACAGCCTAATCAATATAAGGTGATTTACACGGAGAGCCTCTGTTTACCTTGACTCCAACTGGTACCGAAGTCGAAATTGTCTGGGGTGTTCGGGGGGGGGAGCGAAGGAGGGGGTAATCTCGCCCCCCCCCCTTCATCGTCCGCAAGGTGTAATCGGCATCGATTGGTCTATTGTCGAAACAAAGAATGAGGAGAGGGGTGGAAAAAAGGAATGGTTTAGCCCGGGGGAAGATAAAATCCGCCAATGAAACTGGAGTAAGAGGCCGATAGCTGGTGTTAGCTCGGCATGCAAGCTTTTTTTTCCTACTTTTTTTTCGTCGGCCAATTGGAATTGAAAAGCAAACGTTCGGCGTTCGACACGCACCAGTTTACAGCAGTGATCATAGATCAGAGCATTGGATAGAGTTCGGTCTGCGGGTAGGTTTCCGGCGACTAATTCCCTATCCAATGATTAAAGCAATGGGCATTTACCAAGCCAATGGGATTTATTTACTCAATAATGGGACTCACTAATATTCCTCCCAGGGAGGAGAATAGATCCATATTTGACCACAGGAAACATAAATAACCATTATTATAAACGTAACTTCAAGCAGCTACGTCAACTCTTACAAAATTAGAACAGAAAATTAATATATTTGTAGCTACTATCTTCTGTAAATATAACAAACGACACTGCAATGACAAAAACGGCTTTTATCAATATATTTTCTTCATAATAAATGTTGATGATATTTATCAAACCAACTGTGTTTTAACGTAACCAACAATGACCTGAAAGTAAAATTAACTTTTGTCGAGGACGGCCTGGAAGGAGTTTTTTCGACCAAAATAATACCTTTATCAACACCGAAGCATATCTTAAAACAAAGCAGATCCATCCAGGTAAACTTTGTAATGAAATTGACATTGCATTACATAAGCCCATTATAAATGGCCATATATTTTATATTCTGAGTATTCCCAGCACAGAGTACATTAAGATTATGATGTATGAATGCTTAAATGTATTGTTTTTACCTTTAAATAAGAATTATATCCGATTTGGAATGAAGTCACCATGTGCTCTAGCATTTTCATAGATAACGCCGATGGATTTTGATAATAACATTCACAGCTCTTAACGTCGGTACACTAAGTAATAATACGGATGAATTTCGATAATTAATTCACGTTAAATGCACTTTTTGAGCGTATTTCGATCGGCAGTTCAAAGTTCACTCCCGGATTAGCTCTATATAAGGACCCTCTCACGACGGATTAAAGTCAGTCATATTCGGCATCCTCTGGAGGGGAGACCCTTGTTGACGAGCGACCGCTAATCCTTCAGCTTGTTCCGGCCTGCCTAGCCTGTTCTACCTCTCACGGCTAAGTCAGCACTTCTATTAAACAGCTAAGTGTTTCTGTTGTAATATAGACTAAGTAAAATTAAGTGTCCCCACTTATATTTTGAAAGATGCCTTTTCATTTTAATTATTAATATTTATAATTGGAGCATATTTTTATTATAAATAAATTTATATATATTTGAATTTGAACTTGAGTCGATTG
Source organism: Riptortus pedestris (assembly GCA_019009955.1). Lineage (NCBI taxonomy): Eukaryota > Metazoa > Arthropoda > Insecta > Hemiptera > Alydidae > Riptortus > Riptortus pedestris. The sequence goes on along the minus strand of CM032231.1, from coordinate 110,128,552 downwards.
TTGGTGGCCCTTCCTAAATTCTTGTTAGTGGTTTGATTGTGGGATTTTTCATATATTACAGCTTCCACTGCTTATCGCCGCAGCCAGATCGCAACAACTTGGCCTAAAAGACCTATTTGGGGAAATTAGAAAAAGTCTGTCATTCATGGGGCTGTGTTAACTAAGCAGATTTCTCACGTGAGTCGTGTATTTGCATGTATCTCAAAACGTAGGAGCTCAATAAGAACAATATTTGGTATTTAGGCTTCGAATAAAGTTGTTCATATTATAACAGCTTTTTTTTAATATGGCATGAGTGGGAGTGGAGGTTTACCGACGGCCGAAAACTAAAAAAAAAATGAAAATATCTCGGCTAATAATCAAGACATTAAAAAACGTAACAACATTTATAGAACATTACATTTTCAATAATGTTAGGTCTATACAATTTTTTCAAATTTTCGAAATTCCCCACCTCTAAACCATCCCCCCACTGGAGGGATTTTAGCCGTTAATGAACTTGATCTTCATTTCTACATAAAACTATTAAATCTCGGGTTTGGTAATCATCAAACAAAAATTAAGAGCGTTAATAGACAAATATACATAAAACACAATTTGAACGGACCTCATTTTCGTCATCTCCTAGGTAGGTTCGATGGAAATTTGAAGACATTTTTCAAAAATTCCATCATGAGTACTACCTTATTAACTGATTTCCACTAAGTGAACTCGCTCACTAGACTCCCACAAAACATCCACTTATATTAATGCACTCTGGTAGTAAACTAGTGATTTAATATTCACCCGCAGAAGGGATTGAATGTTAATCTATTTTTAAGTTCGCCTTTATGAATGTAGTTCTCTCACGCCATTATCTCCACGACCTTCGACCACCACCTCTAACTGAATACTAAACATGTATAATTTATGCAGGGCGGGATGAGATTAGTATTCCAGAAAAAGATTATCCGAGTTCGAATCCCCAGAATAACACAATAATTTTTCTAATGGTGCACGATAAGTGGGCTTCGTTGTAGGGCTTCTGCGGGCTCAGCATAGTGAAATATTTCTAAAGTCCTTCACTCAGGGGCTGCGTTAACTGAGCAGATTTCCCATGTAAGTCACCTATTTGCATTTATCTCAAAACACAAAATTTCAATGAGAACAATCGTAATATAACTGCATATTATTAATATGGCATGAGTAGGAGTGGGGGTTTACTAAAAACAGAAACTAAAAAAGTCCGTCACGCAGGGGCTGCGTAAACTAAGCAGATTTCCCTTGTGAAGTTTTACAATAGAGACATCTGCATACTGGTAATACAAGCCCACCATGAGTAAATACAAACGGTAATAAGAAATCTTTCAGTTAATTTTAATAAATTCCCAACTGAATCGGCTTCTGAATTGTAAAAATAATTTATATTTTAAAAACTCAAATTTTAGTAGTACTAAACTAAAGAAGGGGGGGGGAGGCGGATGGACACACCGTATTTGCATAAATCACACAAAGTAACAAAGGTAAGGTAAGGTTAGAAGAAGCTTCCACCTGAGCCGAGTAATGACGGAAATGGCCGACATAATCCGAACTATACCCGACCACAGACTTCATAAAAATGCAAATATCTCGGTTAATATTCAAGATAGAGAATAAATATATAGAACAATATTTATAGTAAATTTAATTTGCAATAAGGTTGGTTCTATACACTTTTTCGTTCCGATGCATAATCACGGAGATATTTTGACTTTTTGAAAATATCACATAAAACGACTAAATCTCGAGTGTGGTATCGATTAAACAAAAATTGCGCCCGCTAGAGCGGTAACAGACAAATATATATATATATATATATATATATATATATATATATATATATATATATATATATAGATTTAGATATACAGTTTAGAACGGATCTCATTTTCGTCATCTCCTGGGTAAGATCGATGGACATTTGAAGAAATTTTTCGAAAATCGCGTCATGAGTACGACCTCAATATCTGATTTTCCTTAAGGGAATTCTGCTTAAATGCAAATATCTTGGTTTATAATCAAGATTTATAAAACAAAAAAAGTATATAATAAAATTTATAAAATATTACATTTCAATTAGATTGATTCTACACAATTTTCCAATGCGACCCACAACAACAGAGATATTTTTAATTTTCTTTATTCTTCCCCTCTAACCCCCCCCCCTCCCGCCCCACTGTTCCGATTTTAGCCAACGACGGACAAGGTCTTTATTTTTAAATAAAACGTTTAAATATCCAGTTTGGTAACGATCAGACAAAAATTGCGACCGCTAGAGCGTTAACAGACTAATATATATATATATATATATATATATATATATATATATATATATATATATATATGGTGTTGTTATTCTTTTTGGAATTTTCGTCAATGTTGGTGAAATAAATCTTAGTATATGACGATATTTCGAGAATCTTTATTTTCTCTTCTTCAGTGCGGTAAAATTACAGGTACTACTTTATAATATTGCACATTGTTATTACATGTATATATTGACAAACTTATAACTTGAATATATTGCATTGTATATTGACAAACAAAGACAATATATTATAGATATACAAAACATACAAAAGGCTGTGACCCTGTTGCGTAAACAAAACAAGGAAGGTTACTATAACCCTAGTCCTAGTGCGATAACCATGTGTAATAGTTTGTAGGTATCTTTAGTCTTGGTAAGCAATGATAAGAAAAAACACCCTATTACAATAATGTGTAATAACAATGTGCAATATTATAAAGTAGTACCTGTAATTTTACTTTCACAGCCCTGAAGAAGAGAAAATAAAGATTCTAGAAATATCGGCATAAACTAAGATTTATTTCACCAACATTGACCAAAAAGAATAACAACACCATATATAAATATAACCTGGTCGAAAACGTCAACACATATATATATATATATATATATATATATATATATATATATATATATATATATACACACACGCATGTATATATAATTATGACCACATTTTCGTTATCACCTTGGTGGGATCGATGGACATTTGAAGAAATTTTTCGAAAAACCCATCATGAGAACAACTTAAATAGCTGATTTCCCTAAGAGAAGTCACCTAAAATGAAGAAACAAACGATGATTGATATTGCCACAATCAACTAGGTATTATATATTTAGATATTCACTAGCCATTTTATTTATTTATTTATTTTTGAATAACAAACCTTAAAAACAGAAATTCATGTATGGTTGGGGGATTAACTTATAAATTTTAAATCTTTACATGTCTTGCGTTTCAGTCAGATCTCTTAATTGATTGGTCAATCCAACTTCATACACACTTATTTCTCCATGACTTGTTACGATCATTAAATTAACACGTACTTAAAATTATAAGTTGTGAGAAAGATTTATTCACCTAAGGGCACACAAGAAAAAATAAAGCGAGTTTAAAACAAAATCATGATTAACAATTTGGCTGAGAAATCTGAGATATCAGGCGAAAATAGAGCCGGAGGGAATTTTTAATTCGTATTATCCCCTATATTTGTAATAACAGACCGACCGCTCTGTTTACTAATTAATAAATTTACATAATCAACTTTATTTTCATTTGGAATTCATACTTAATATACTAACTTCTACAGATAGCAAAGAAGGCTTCGGAAGGAACAAGAGGAGCGTATTATTAAATTTATTTACTTGTTTAAAAAAATTAATGGAGTCTTGATTTATTTTAATTTAATTATAAAAGGATTATGGATAATAAGGAAGTCCGTCACGCATAGGCTGCGTAAGCTAAGCAGATTTCCCGTGTGAAGTTTACCAATAGATAAATATACATACTAGTATCACAACATCACCTTAAATATTAAGAGAATAAATACAAACGGTAATAAGATACCTCCCAACGGGAAGCGTCTGAAATGTAAAAAAAATAGTTCTGCCAACTTCTGACAGGAAAGAAAAACAACAACTGGAATATATCTGAATACAACGTATTATTTTGACTGATAACTATTTACTATAACTTATACTGGAATTTATAATGAATCACTTTTTATCTGAATCAATCAAATTTAAGTAGCCGAAAAGCTAAAGACGGGGGGGGGGGGGTTTGGTCACCAGAACATATTTGCACTTATCTGGTATAATAATGGCCTCTTGAAAACAATATTTGGTATTTAAGCTTCGAATAATGCGGTTTATTGTATAATAGAATATTGTTTATGTAACATGAGTAGAAGTGGGGGTTTGCTGAAAGCTAAAAACTGAAAATTGCAAATATTTCGGTTAATATTCAAGATGGGGAACAAATGTATATAAAAATATTTATAGTACATTTAATTTTCAATAAGATTGATTTTATACACTTTTTCGATCCGACTTATAGTAACGGAGATACTTCGAATTTTCAAAATTCTCCTCCTTTAAACCCCCCCCCCTTCCCCTGGTCCAATTTCAGCCATTAACGAACTTGGTCTTTCTTTATACATAAAACGAATAAATTTCGAGTTTGATAACGATCAAATAATAATTGCGACCGCTAGACAGACATATATATAGTTATGAACGGACCTCATTTTCGTCATCTCTTAGGTAGGATCGATGGTCATTTGAAGAAAAACTTCGGAAATCGCGTTATGAGTATGACCTCAATAGCTGATTCCCCTTAAGGAAAATCTGCTAAAACAAGGGTGAAGTGTGGGAAGAAGGTAAGTGTCATTACGAAAGTACACGGGAAAATTTAGTTGCTAATTTGCATGTATATATAGTTGTCGAAACGTGTTCAGCGAATGTCTGATAGAAATGCCTCGGGCTGTACAAGCATTAAACCCTCGGGGGCATTGATTTTAATGGCATTAGTATTGTTCTCCCTAGCAAGAATATTCAGTCTAAATACAGAAGCAACTCTAAGAGATCAATTTTACTTATTTATTGAACGCTACAGTCCTTGAAGGACCTGGACCACCATTGCTGAAAATTGTCTGAAGAAATCTTCTCCAACAACAGGTGCCTGTCTTCCTCCAGGTCATTTAGCCACCAGCTGGACATATATATTTTCATGCCTCCCCCTGATGTTACTTATTTGTAATAAGAGGGGATCTCTACAAGGATTTAGAGTTAACTTAAAAGTTTAATATCGAGTATGGTATAAATCAAGTAAACAAGAACGTAATATCAAAATTGATGACGCAAGGAATTATCGTGTATCCCGCATTACAAAGGCCTTTAGACAACAATATTTGGTATTTAAGCTTAGGACAAACTGGTTCGTGACATAAAACCTTATTTTTAATATTACATGAGTTGGAGTGAAGGGATAACGAAGGCTGAAAACTAAAGAATCCAAATATCTTGCTTAATATTCATGAAAATATGTATATAAAACATTTATAGGCAATTACATTTGCAATAAGAGTGAATCTATTGAATTTTTTGATCCCACATGTAATAACTAAGACATTTCGAATTTTCTAATCCTTGCCTCTAAACTTCCATTCAGTGCGTTATCGAACTTGAACTTTAGATTACGTAAAAAACTTTTATGCCGAGTTTCGTAACAATTACACAAATATTTCGACCACTAGAGTGGGCATATATATATATATATATATATATATATATATATATATATATAGGGTGTTTTTTTAGAGGTATAGAACTTAAAATTGCAATAAAACAACGATGGATTATTCGATTGACAAGAATATTTTTATTCGAAAGATAATCTTGTGGCATTACATTTTAAATATTATACATATACGGTGCAACATGTCACACAGCTCGTGCCACAATCGATTTATTAAAAGACACGTTTGGTGACCGCCTAATTTCACGTTTTGGACCTGTGAATTGGCCTCCAAGATCTTGTGATTTAACACCGCTAGACTACTTTCTGTGGGGCTATGTAAAGTCATTGGTCTATGCGGATAAGCCACAAACGCTTGACCATTTGGAAGACAACATTCGCCGTGTTATTGCCGATATACGGCCACAAATGTTGGAAAAAGTCATCGAAAATTGGACTACATCCGAGCCAGCCGTGGCGGTCATATGCCA
>CM032231.1:110085000-110117500 GCA_019009955.1 Riptortus pedestris | reverse complement strand
TCGCAAATCAGCCCGGCAGATAGAGCAGGAGTGGGGGTTGTAAAGGAGGCCTAAAATTGAAAATAGCGATATTTCGTTTCCCATTGGTTTTCGTAAAATAGGCACAGGATAAAAGTTGTTTATTTTGTTATTTAAAGTAACATTTGCCATATTCACTTTGTCGTATAACAAAGTATAAACGAGATATACACTATAAAATTCAAGTGGGAGCCAACAATTTTATTGGGCACTAACGATTGAAGTTAACAAACCTCTATATGTAAATTAGCATTAATTCTTTCATGATTATAAGCTATATTAAGTTTTTTAGGTTCGAACGGGAGTAGGGGTTATAAAGAAGGCCTGTATAAAAAATTCGCGATATTTCATTTTCCAATTGTTTTTAGCCAAACGTGCACATAACAAAAGTTGTTTTTTTTGTTATTAAAAGTAGCTTTTGTTTTAAGCATAATATTACTAAATTTAATATCCCAATCACTTGAAATATCATTCAGGACAACGTCTGTCGGGTCCTCTAGTATATATATTTATATATGTATATATTCATACACACTAAGTGCACACTGGTACTCAAACACAACCCCCAATTTAAAAATTCCCCTAGGACGAACTTGACCAGGAGACATCCCAGTCTTATATAGAAGATATTATTCTGAACATGGAACACGTTTCTAATGGAAGAGAAGAAAATAAGTTAATATTTTATTTTACAAAAGTCAAATAAATATTTTTTTATATATTTTATTAAAAAATAAACCCTCTCTATATTTATTTTTGTAAGCCACTCTCCCCACAACCTCACTAGAATCACCATCAGCCATAAACCATTAAGTTAGGCAAAAATTCCGTCGTTTTGGAATATATTTTTTAAATTCCCTCTGAAAATGATTATTGGAAAATTACATATCCGGTATTAAAATACAAATTTAATATTATTGCCAATTTCAGAAAAAAAAAATACGTCAGTTACTATATTAATCCTGTAAAAAGTAGTAATTAGGATATGAATGCATAAAATATTATTAATAAATAAGTAATAAGTGTTATGAAGTTAATGTGGCAAAAAAAAGTTAGGTTTATGTAATAAAAATAAAATTATGTTATCAATAACAAATACGAACCTATTTAAAAATTTCCAGCTCAAATTAAGAAAGTATTTTGGTTTTATGGGGATTTATACAAACGTTTTGAAAGCCTGGCGTTGAGCAGTTCAGAAAAATATCTTACTCACGAGACGTAGATATGTTTAGGACGTTTTTTTTTTTTGACATAAGTGATATGTAAATATAGTTTTGTTTTTTATACTTAGTAATTTGTCGGTTTTAACTTAGATAGTTTATAGGTTTTTAGCTTTTTATCAGGCTTATGGTTTTCAATTTTATTGGTGGACTATTTTTTTAAATTTATCTATATTTTTTTATCCTGTATATGTTTTTGTTTTGTGGCTGTTTTTACACTGTTGACCATGCTATGATTGTTAGATAGACTTAAGGTTTTTGTTTGTCAGCAGGCAAAGACGATGGAGCACTGGCTCTGAAGTGCACTCTGCACAAATTAACTGGTATTTTACTCATTCTTAACCCATAATCAACAGAAAAGAAAGAGCCGATTTAGCAGAACGTACAATTATGTATATAACCAATCTTAATGTAAAAGTAATGTTCTATAAATGTTGTTCTGAACATTTATTCAGTGGTGGAAGCTTCTTCTAACCTTACCTGTCGTTTTTAACCATACCTTACCTTCGATACTTTGTGAGATTTATGCAAATACGTTCTTTTCATCCGCCCCCCCCCTTCTTTATTTCTTGGACTACTAAAATTTGAGTTATTAAAATATAAATTATTCTTACAAGTCAGAAGCCGTTTCAGTTGGGAATTTATTTTAATTAATTGAATGATTTCTCATTACCGTTTGTATTTAATCACGGCGGTGTTGTGTTACCAGTATACAGATTTCTCTATTGTAAAACATCACATGGGAAATCTGCTTGACGGACTTTTTATTTGTCGGACTGTTGAGTTTTCGACTATTAGTAGTGACGCATCTCTACTTTATTTATCCTATAAATAAGTAAATAAAGTCCTGGATGATTTCATGGTTCTGGGTTTAGAAGAATCAGCTGTCCAATCAGCCCTTTTTATTTCGCGAAAGTCATGTTTTCCGGCGGGAATCACTTAGCTCTATTGACAATAAAAATAGAGCAAGAGAAGTGAGTATTGAGTGGGCCCATTAGAGCAGGGGGCATTGTGAGGAGTTTTGATTCCAAGGACAAACAGGATAACGCCAGCTGGGTCCAGATAAGAAAATAAATGAGAAGGGATTTGTGGGGGCAGAATGGGCTTTTAGCTCTGGAGTATTGCTTCTGGGCGCAGACCCTGGGTCAACAGACCTTTTACACATTGTATGCTCTAAGTCATTACATCAGTTAGGCCACTCGGCGGAAGTCACCATGTTGATCAACCGCGGATCGTGGCTCGATTATCAAAAAAAATTATTCAAATGTCCATCGATCCTACCCAGGAGATGACGAAAATGAGGTCCGTTCAAAATTATATATATACATTCAACCGCAAAAAAACCGGACACTTAGATTTAGTCTTATAATTTTGTTAAATACTTAATATATATGTATATTAATCTTTTTAATTAAAATAATTGGTTAATCTATAGGTTATTTAAACAAAATCTGCTAAAAGAGAATAATTGTTATTGATTATTTACACAAAAATACAAAATAAAATAAAAAGATAAATTAACACATTTAAAAAAAAAAAAAATATTCTTCATTTTTATTACAGTGAATGGTAGACTTCGCTACCAAGCGTTTCGGCAATGTAACGTAAGCTCCGGCCTTCCATCTAAGTTTGAAAGACCCATTATTCTGGACCGAAATAAAAATAAAACATTAATTAAAGAAAATGCTTGGTTAATAATTAAAAATGTTTAAATGTGTGAAAAACTACTTACAGTTAAGAATAGATCAACTTCAGGGCAAATAATTCTAATGTGAGTTTTATCTAATTGTTTACTAATCCTGAAGGGATTAGTTCAATGGACTTAGACTTTAAATTCTCTGTAATAACTAAAATACCCACATAAAGAAAATTGCTGAAAATTAGCTTTTAATACGACAAAAATGAAGTGTCCTGTTTTTTTTTTTTTTTTGCGGTTGAGTGTATATTCATGTACACTACATTCAAAAACAATAAATCCTTGACTTGTATTATTGATGTCTTTGTGATAAATTTATTATATAAATTTAAACAACAATATTAATAGTAAATTTAATTTGCAATAAGTTTTACTCTATACAATTTTTTGATCCCACTTATAGCAACGGAGATATTTTCGAATTTCAAAATTCTCACCCTCTAAACCCCCTCTCCCTGGTTCGATTTGTTAACGAACTTGATCTTTCTTTAAAACAACTAAATATTGAGTTTGGTAACGATGAAACCAAAATTGCGCTCGATAGAGCGTTAACAGACATTTATATATATATATATATATATATATATATATTTATATATATATATATAAATAAAATTTTGAACGGACCTCATTTTCGTCATCTCCTGGGTAGGATCAAGCAGGGGCCGCGTATTTATCTCTTGCACCATGTATTTGTATTATCTTTTTATTGTTTTGTAAAACGTAAAAGATTAATGAGAACACTATTTGGTATTTAGTCTTCATATAAGTGCTCCATAATATAACAGCTTATTGTCAACATGAGATGAGTAGGAGTGGGGTTGTACTTAAGACCGAAAACTAAAATGATCAAGATAGAGCAAAAACGTACATAACAAAATTTATTGAGAATAACATTCACAATAAGATTGGTTCTATACAATTTTTCGATCCGACGTATAGTAACGGAGATATTTCGAATTTTCAAATCCCCCTCCCACTGTTCCGATTTAGCCATTAACGAACTCGATCTTTCATTTTACATAAAACAATTAAATGACGAGTTTGGTAACGATTAAACACAAATTGCGACCACTAGAGTGTTTACAGACAAATATATATGTCTGTTAACCCCCTGGCGGTCGTAATTTTTATTATATATATAGTTTTGAACGGACCTCATTTTTGTCATCTCCTGGGTAGGATCGATGGACATTTGAAGAAAAAATTCGAAAATCATGAGTCATGAGTACGACCTCAATAGCTGATTTCTCTTAAGGGAAATCTGCTAAAAGTGCACGTCAATATTTTTATACATCAGATTATTAAACGATGGCAAAAGCCTCTGTTGCAGTTTGTCACGGCATCGCGTTCCATATGGTTAATGTAAAAAAAAAATTGTAAACTTTCCATTGACATATACTCATTCCGACCACCGTTACTGCAAGCTCAATTATTAGTCCAATATGCTTGTTCACTCTGAGTTAATTAACCGTTCTCAACATTAAGTGATAATTATCAAATGCTGTTATTTAATTCGGTTGGAAGATATTTGTACATGACTTCCCATTAAACTACATATATATATATATATATATATATATATATATCTATATATATATATATATATACTCCAAGGCAGTAAAGGTAAACGGTAATCATATAAATAAGTCTACTCACATATTTCTTGACTGAAACTGTTAGCAGCAAAGGATATCCGTCTAAACGTTTCTGCTCAACTATATGTTCCTGAATTGCCGATAATGAAGAGCGGAAAAGGTACTGTGAACCAGGAAATTGTATAAAATCAATACTGCAGGCGTTCGATCTCCGTAATTGACTTCACAATAATGCTCTACCCACATCATCAATATCAGTTGATAAGGTCAGGGCTTAGAGTAAAAGCGGTTTTATGTCTTCCATTCAAAGTAGTGGCTTGCCTTTCTTTAAAATCTTATTTCTGTGTATATTATTATTCCGGAATAAATACGGTCAGAATGGAAATCTTCATTCCTTTAGTCATTGAGGGGATTTACGTCAACCATAGTGGAATTAATTACATATGGCAATCCTTTAATTCCCTTAAGGGGAATCAGCTATTGACGTAAAACGCAAATTTCCTGAATGTCCGTCGATCCTACCCAGTTAATGACGAAAATGAGTTCAAAATTATTTTAAATATAGAATCAATCTCCAATTGAATTCTCTATAAACGTTGCTGGCAATAAAGGAAACTTATCATATAACATATTAATTTTATTGAAAACTATGACTATATCTAGTACTGTAATGAAACAAAATAAATTTTATCTCAATCAATCAAAGAGAGTGCATGAATTTAAGACGGGGGCCTGGAGGGAAAATATATCTGCATTGATCTATATATAATGTTTTCTTGAAAACCATTTATGGTATTTAAGCTTCGAATACTGTGGTTTACTACATAACAGAGTAATGTTTATGTTAAATGAGCCGACTGTGTGATTTTCTGAATGCTGAAAACTGAATATGCAAATATCTTATTCCAGATAGAAAATAAATGTGTATAACAGTATTTATAGTACGTTTAATTTGCGATAAGATTTATTTTATACACTTTTTCGACCGACATTATAGTAACGGAGAAATTCGAATTTTCATAATTCTCCCTCTCTAAACCCCCTTTCCGTGGTCCGATTTCAGCCATTAACGAACTTGATCTTTTTTTTTTTACATAAAAAGTCCAAATATTGAGTAACGACCTCAAACACAAATTGCGACTCGCTAGAGCCGTTAACAGACAAATATATATATATATTTATATATATATATATATATAATATATATTATATAAGTTTGAACGGACCTATTTCGTCATCTCCTATAAAAATATTTATAGTAAATTCAACACAACACACACAACACACACATTATTTATATATATTATATATATATACAGTTTGAACGGACCTCATTTTCGTATCTACGGGGGTAGGAGATGTGGACATTTGAAGAAAAATTTCGAAAATGATGAGTACGACCTCAATAGCTGACCAACGTAAATCTATATAAAACGCAGGGGACGCAATAAGCAGAGTGCTGGTAAGACTAGAGTTCTACCATATGTTCTCGATCTCTAAAAAAATTAAGTCAGAAGTGGGATGAACGGAACTGAGGTGAAAATAATAAGTACGAAAAACTCGCTTAAAATTTCAGCTCCAGTAAATGCATAGTACAACAATTTTTGGGCATGAATGGTTAACAAGATTATTCAATAACAATAAATCATAACAAAGGAGATATTTCAACCCCCTTCTAACCCCCCCTCCCCACCCATTCCAGGATCGATTTCAGCCAATAGTTATGAACCTTTAACGAACTTGATCTTTCTTATCGAGTATGGCATCGATAAAACGACTAAATTCGAGTTTGTAAAAAATTTAAAATCTAATTGATGCGGCCGCTATTGAGCGGTATCAGCACAAATATATATATACGAATATTGGTATTTAACCTTCTAATAAAACAGTTCTTGAACGGACCTCATTTTTAACATCATGAACTAGGTAGGATTTTCTGAGGACATTTAAAACTAAAAAAAGTCCGTCACGCAGGGGCATGCGTACAACCTCAAGGCATATTTCCCACGTTGAAATTTTAACATAGAGAAATCTTACTACGAGAGCCGAAAATTACGGAAGTTTGAATATGATATCTTATATTAATAATCACGTATATATAATAATTTTACATGAACTGCATCAAAAGATTTGCTTTATTTGTTTTACCAGTTTGGGGCTCAGATGCATGCTTTAAAGTTTGCTTTATCTCACTGTTTAAACCTTAGAGTGGGGAGTTTGATTTCCCGCGTGGACAATAGGAATTCATTTAGAGGCGAACTCATTAAAAAAAATTGACCTCGGCCTGCTCATGACGGGTGGTAACCTTTTCAGATAAATTTCTTCAATTATAGTGGCAAAAAGTCGATCCTACCCAGGAAATAACGAAAATGAGCTGATTTCCATTCAAAATTACAATATGAAGCTCCTTGGAAAATTCTAACAGTTACGGCCGATCTCTTTAATGGCGGGAATCACGTTGCCGTTATCGAAAAAACATATAGATATCAATCTTGCCTAAAATAAATGAATGTTCTATAGTACTTTTAATTTACAATAAGCTTCACTATCGCGATTTTTTGATCCGATTTATAGTAGGGTGATATTTTGAAAATCCCCCTCTAAAACCCCAATTCAGCTATTGGTGTTTCAGCCATTATGAAGCGAACTTTTCGATCTGTCTTAGTACTTCAAAACGTTTATCGATTTGGTAACCCAGGACCAAACAAAATGCGACCGCTAGAGCATATACAGCTCAAAATATGTATATATATATATATATATATATATATATATATATATATATATATAATTTTGTCTGTTACCGCTCTAGCGGATCGCAATTTGAAGAAATTATTTAAAATCGCGTCTTGAGTACATAGATTTCCTTAAGGGAAATCGTTAACGGCTGAAATCTCGGTTATCATTCAGGTGAGGGGGGTGGTTTCCATTGGGATAGGACATTAAATCGAAAATTGGTTCGAAATATCTCCGTTACTATAGGTCGGATCGAAAAACTTGTAAAAAAACAAATCTTATTTTAAATTACCGAATTTGGTAACGATCAAACAATAATATTGTGATATGGAGCGTTATTTATACACACATGTACACACATATTTCCGTCATCTCCTGGGTAGGGGCGATGGGCAATTGAAAAAGTTTCGAAAATCGAGCATTTTACATCAATAGCTAATTTTCCCCAGTAAAATAACCCGGGAAATAATTCTAATAGCCTAAAAATGAAAGATAAGAAATGAAGGTGGCGTAATGAATAATAATAATAATCAATCTCGCATCAATATCAATAGTTTAGTATTCTGATGAATCCCTAATTGTGAAATAAGGACGGGGGGTTGAATTTGTTAATGTCACCTTAATATAATCGGTCCTGCATTTAGTCTGGTCACTTCACGAGAGTAACAATCAAATATAATGTAATTCTTGAAAACGAATAATATATGGTATTTATATATGCTTCGAGAGCATCGCAATAGATAAGTTTAATATCAACGCCCTAGAGTAAATTTTCATGTTAAATGAGCAGACGAGGTGACATAGAAAAATATTTTAAAATTATTTATTAACGTCCACTTTTTGCAACTCAGGCTAATTGGGACGGGTTATCTACAGGTTACCACCCTTTTCTATCCAGCGTGGGACTAAGGATTTTACTTAATGAATTCCGTCACTAAATAAATTCCTGTGCCCAGGCGGGAATCGAACTCGCCACTTTAGGTTTACCATGTGAGATTAAGGTCAATGCTTTAACTCACATGGCTAACCTGAGCCCCGGAAAGATATTTATAGAAAACAAAGAGATAATAGAGTTAATAGTTTTTTTTGTTGAAAAATTTTGATAATCTTCAATCTTCTTAGTTTTGAAAGTAATATGCATTCCAATCTACTGCATAAATTAAATTCTGCATCTTGAAATCCCTCTTTGGTCAAGTGAAATTGATTTCATAAAATGAATACTTTAGATGTAAGGGGAGGTTATCTTTTGTAATGGAAAAACCACAGACAGCATAAGAAATGGGGACATAAAGTGCAACCGGTCTCCACCGGTTCGAAGAGCTTGAATTAAGAAGTAAACGTTTTTTACAACAAATACAAAAATGTCACCAAGTAAAAACATTTTTTTTTACAAAAAAACCAACAATGCATAAAGTCCTGTGTGCACTCGACTAAGACATTATCAAAGGACAAAGAAGTCCTTATCATTAGAGCAAAGTATCTCTTGAACTAAGTTTGTTTGAAATAGCTCTAGTTTGAACTATACTTCCAAGTATCAACTAATCTCTTCTTCAGATATGCATGTGTGCCAAAGAGACGACTTTAATACATATAGATAAATTGGAAACGTGAGCTCGATACCAGCATGGGTATGGGTAATTTATTTAGAGACTCACTCACCTGATAAAAACTCTTGGAATGGATTACATCCTATAGATAACTCGTCCCGATTGGTCTTAGGTTGAGAATGTGGACGATCATTTAATATACGACTTAGTGTGGGCATATGTCTTCGAAGGAAACTAACTGACGTTACAGTGTAGCCACTGTTTCTGAAAATATATGTCCTTTCTCAAGGCAGGGTATGGGAATATAATACTTAAGATGGTAGATGGCAGTGGAAAAGTATAATAGTAAATAGAAAAAACCGTCACGCAGGGGCTGCGTAAACTAAGCAGATTTCCCACGTGAAGTTTTACAATAGAGAAATCTGCCTAATCATGACAGCAATTTTCGAGTAAAATTTCCTCTAAATGTCCATCGATTCACGAGGGACGATGTTACGGAAATGAGGTCCGTTCAAAACTACACTCTAGCGGTCGAAATTTTTGTTTAATCGACTCACCAAACTCGGTACCCTTTATGTAAAACAAATGTAAAGATATCTCGGTTACTATTCAAGATACAGAATAAATGTATAGAACAATATTTATAGTAAATTTAAGTCAAAAATTCGAAATATCTATACAATTGTTATGCAATCGGATCGAAAAACGTATAGGTAATTTTACAATTATACAAAAATCCCCCCTCTAAAGCCCCCTATGGTATTTGCCATTATACGAACTTTATCTTCCTTTCTTAATATTAACCAAGATATTAAATTCCGAGCTTCTGAGATGAACAAACAAAAATTCGGCGTCTAGTCGTTAAAATGCAAATATATATATATTATAATATATACTGGTCGATCCCGTATATGATATATATATATATATCTGAGAATTTCTATTATTGTATAACCCTTTGCCTACGTGGGAAATCAGATTAGTGTAGTTGCCCCTGCGTGACGGACTTTTATTATTTGTCCTTACTTCACAATGGAGAATCAGAAAAGTGATTTCAGCACACTCGTCCCATGATTAGCACACTGTCGGAATCCACAAACCATTAAATAACAGAATTATGAATAACAACACTGAATTTAATGGTTAAGGGGACAGTTAATTGAGTTAATAAATCTACTACATCTACAATTAGTTTTATGAAGTTCAAAAATTAAATTAAAAGCGATTTAAAAGAACTTAAATGAACATTCTACGGGAGAGCCTTTGCGCCATTTAGAATCGAAAAAATGTTGTACTGAATACTAAAATGAAGAGGAGTAAATCATAAATCAAGTGCTCTTTATAAGAACTCCTGCCCGGAAGCCGAGAAATTTCTCTTTAAACATTATTTAGAATTAGCTAGGCTCCGTAAAACTCGGCGGAATGCCTTAATGGCCGCGGTGGTTTTCCAGTTCAACCCTCCTTCAATTCTCAAAGGATATGGACATTTTTAATGAGGCATCCAATTTGTTCATTTACTGCATTAATTTCTCACAAACATCCAAATACCCAAAGTTACATATTTTAGCAGATTCCCCTAAGGATTCTCGATCCTACTTAGTAGATGACGAAAATGAGGTCCGCACACAAAATAGTGTGTGGGTGTGTGTGTGTTTGTGTGAGTGTGTGTGTATATACGGGTATATATATATATATATATATATATATATATATATATATATAGAGAGAGAGAGAGAGAGAGAGAGAGAAAGAGAGAGAGAGAGAAAGAGTGAGGGAGAGAGATCTATCTATATATTTGGCTGTTATCGCTCTAGCGGTCGCAATTTTTGTTTGATTGTTACGAAACTTGATATTTAGTCGTTCAATGTAAAAAGGAAGATCATGTTCGTTAATGGCTGAAATCGGACCTTGGAGGGGGAGGTTTAGAGGGGGAGAATTTTGAACATTTGAAATATCTCCCTTACTGTATGTCAGATCGAAAAATGATATAGAAACAATCTTATTGCACATTACGTGTACTATACATATTGTTATATACATTTATTCTCTATCTTCAATATTAACCGAGATATTTGCGTTTTTCAGTTTTCAGCCTTCAGTAAACCCCCATTTTCACTCGTATTACATAAACAATACTCTCTTATATAATAATCCACATTATTCGAAGCCTAAATACTAAATGTTGTTTTCAATGAACTTTTACTTTGTGTGATATATGCAAATACGTTCTTTTGACCCTACCCCCTTCCTCGTTTTTGAATTACTAAAATTTGAGTGATTGAGATAAAACTAATTCTGATTCATTAAAAATTACAACATTAGCTTTAGTTAATTAATATGTTATATTCAGATTATTTCAACTATTGTTTGACAGCGCTATGAGGTTGGCTGGCGTGTTTGTTTACAATTCAGCCGCTTTCCGTTGTAGAGATTATTAATTTGTATTGTAAATTGACTGAGCATGCAGGGTAGTGTTTACCTTTATGAAAATTTATCTATTGTAAACTTTCGTGGGAGAAACCTGCTTAGTTTACGCAGCCCCTGCGTGACGGACTTTTTTGTTATGATAATATAATTTTATTTATTTTTTATTGAAAATGTTTTAAAATTAAAATTGAGAAGCTTTTCTTTCAATTCTCTATTTCGAGTTTTATAATACTTTCATATTGCCACTATGGTTAATTACGGTGATTGAAATTCTAATAAGAATATGTCTGATGAAGGAAAAGTTTAAACAGAAGGAATTTAAAAGGTTCTTTAATCTGCAAGGCAAATGTAATCTCCTTGTACTCAGTCATCACATCCACTTGCATAAAACCAATTGCACAGAGCAAGCATATTTAATGACGGCGATTGTATTTAACTACAAACTAATAATTGCATTCAGCTATAGCCCAAACCTCTAACTCATTACAAGACCAGGAAGTTTAGGCCTGATTAATCGTTTGGGATGTATTCAACGACAAAGGACGGAAAGAGATTGATGTTTAGTTTAAATGCACTTACAAGATTGGTTCTGGAAGATGGAGGCTGTGAATCAACCCCTCAAGTCAAGGGGTTCCTGCAACCCTCATCTATATACTCCTGAGAATTTACAATATTTTTATTACAACCCTTAATGTAAAACCAATACTCATAATCAGATAAATCGGGGAAAAAACAAATAAGTTATTTCAACACAGCTAGTTTATTGTATGCTACTTAAATTCTTCTAATTTCGCCGAATCTTGATTTATGGAGAACTTGGGCACAAGAGTCAAAACAAAATTATATTAAATCGTGGGATACATTTTGACCTTTTAATCTGTCTCAATATTTGCCAGATCAATTTCGACCATTTATTCCTATTGATATATATCAACGGTGAAAAATTAAAAGATCACTTATTAATTTCTCACAATACATTACGGTAGTCGGAGATATTTCGAAAAACCTCCCCCCTAGCCCGCCCCTTCCCACTGATTCGATTTCAGCCAGTAACGAACTTGATCTTTATTTTTACATAAAACGTTTAAATATCAAGTTCTGTAACGATCAAGCAAAAATTGCGACCGCTAGAGCTTTAACAGACAAATATATATATATATATATATATATATATATATATATATATATATATATATATATATATATATATATATATTTGTGTGTGTGTGTGTGTGTGTGTGTATGTGTGTAATTTTTAATGGAACTCATTTCGTCATTTCCTGGGTAGGATCGATGGACATTTGAATAAAAATTTTGAAAATCGCGTCATGAGTTCGACCTCAATAGCTGATTTCCCTTAAGGAGAAATCTGCTAAAAACAGGACGGGAAACATGTAGATTGAGAAATAAATACTCCAGGTTGATTTTATCATATTTTAAAAATATATAAATTTATACTTATTTACTATAAGCCCGAATCTTTAATATAATGTAAAGTCAACATTCAAAGGGGAGGGGGAGAAAGGTGACGTCTCTAACTTTTCAGTCCACTATTCGCAAGTATGTTTCCGATTTTTAAGTGAGTTGCCTACTAAAAAAGATAATCCTCTATAATTGAGAAACATAAGCACCGTTCATGATTTTTGAGAGTATTTCTCCAACCTGGCCATCATCAGTTCTCTAAAAATTATAACAATAGAGGCATAATATGAATAATATATTGTCATGTTCAACGGAAGAACGAGCGGGCTTTCTTAAATTGTTTAATGTTAATTACAAACTGAAACCAAAACTTCTAACCTCTAAGGACTTATAAAGAGAATTGGAGTAATAAATTGGCTTTAGTTCACATTCTGTATTTATACCCTAAAAACTTGGAGGCACGCAAAGATGCGAAAGTTGTTGGAGAATTGGAATTATGGTTGACTGATGATCAGAAGCCGCGGTTAGCTGAACTACCACAGAGGACGAGGTTAGAGAGCGGATCAAATGGAAAGTTAAACATAAGTGACCCACTGCTAGAATTTTCAGCAACCAATAGACTTGTGGCAGGGAAACACTGTAAATCTACCTTCATGATACATGGCAACAATAGCAAACTTTGCCCTGACTAAGTTAGTAAGTTTACTCTCTGTTCAGCCCAAGGTACGGAGAGGCTTTCGCTTTATACACACACGGCCTTATCAAAACTCAATATCTATGCTGTCTATATGGTGAAATGTTTTGTCCAACTTGTGAACAAGTCCGCAACATGGCGAATGCAAGCGTAAGCTAGCTCACTCACAAACTAACGCACAAGAAACCAAGCATAATCACCCATATAAACGCACCGACATAATACCTCTTTAACTAAACTATACCGTTATAATTGTCAAATTATTTCAATTGGAAATGCCACTAACTACAACACGATTATCGAAACATGTATTCAAAGTTTAACCGGAAAGATATGAAATAAAATACTTCAAGAGGCAGATGAAATAACACCAGTGGGATTGCTAATACCAAAAGGATACTAGGGATATAATGTAGATGTTGATGCTAATTCTACTTAAGAGGCTTCAGTCCAACAAAGCGGTGCTTAAAACTCCCATTTTACTTTTATTTATTTTTTATTCTCATGAACGGCAGGCAAGTCCTATTCGAAAGGAAACTCTTCCATTTTCTCAATTTTCTAAGACCAAATTTTAAGGGGGAAAAAAGGTTTTACTAACTTGGATATCAATATTGTACATAACTCCATCTGTGAAAAAATAAATTACAAGAATGATAAAAAATAAACAAAAAATTCCTCTCTTACAGCATGGTAATCTTGAAGAACACTATTTGAAGTACGTAGATACAAAGAGGGGCTAGAAAGATAAATATTTCTTGTGTAATGTACATATCCTTATATTAAAAATGAAACATACATTTTACCTTTATGCCTGAAGAGACATTGAATGAAGAGAACGACTAAACTCACCTGAAAAGGAAAGGAAATATGTCAGAAGTCATGAAAAAAAACAAAAAACAATTTATGTATCTTATGAACTTAACTACATTAGTTGAAACTAAAAGGTTAACTATAATTAAGTTGAACAATATCCATTTACCAATAAACCAAACCAAAGGTGCTTGACATAAGGTAAATCAAAATATGTCTTAACAGAAATGTGAACTATGTAAATGAACCGTCATTAAATGGAAACAATTCTCTCTATAAGCTCTGCAGATTTTGTAAAAGAAATTCTCAAATATGAATAACTTCATTCACTGGCTTATACGCCGATCTAAAAAAATATTTTCTTTTAGCTATTATTAAGTGTAAATCCAATGTTTTTCATTTCTTAGATGCTATGAAAAATGTCCATGTTTACTGGAATATGAATTGAAATAGTTGCCATTTTTAGGTTCCAGTCTTCTTCCCGAAATAAAATAACGCAGTTTTCACTCAGAACTCCTGAGCTACTAAACCACCGCAGGTCAAGACAAGGTTTATAGACTTATATAAATATGCATCGTATTACAGGAAAACTAAAGTATAAACACTCCTCGCGCTGGGGAAATTCGCTTAGTTCTCTAAGCTTTTGGTAGTTTATTTTATCCTTTTTCATGTTTAGGCTAAATAGTGTTTAAATTAACTAAGTTCGTTTACAGCGAGATGAAGACCTGTGATAGTGAAATGTTTCAGAAAGTTTATGATGTATTAAGTCTTTTTCAGCTATTGAGGTTGTACTCAAATTATTTGAAGCCTAAATATCAAATATTTTTTTTCATTGACATTTTTTTTTCGTTGTGGGATGAATTCCAATACGTGACGCACGTGGGAAATCTGCTTAGTTAACGCAGCCCCGGGTGACGGATTTTCTTATGATCCTAATAGGTCGTGAAGTTCAACTCCACGTATGCTACATTGAGAATATTTATTTACATTTACATACTCGCCGAAACAGATGGTCTACGTGACGAGAGCACAGGCTCCAATTTGGAAAATAGATTTTGAAATATTTAAATTTCTCTAAAAAAGGAAAGTAAAAATAAAAAAAAAAACGGGAAAAATATAACACATTCCTTGGCCGTCAGATGTGTTATTTGACCAATAAAATAGAACAAGACTTAGGAAGGGCGAAGAACGAAGGAGAGAGCTATGACTTGCTTGAACTAAAAGGCTTCCCAAGTACCACAAAATGGTATTCAAAGTTTTTCTTCCCCTTTTCAAAGTTCACACCAAGTTCCAAATATTATAATGTTTCCTCAGAAAGAGTCAATTGCGCTGATATTATTGAAATAAATTATTTAGATGGACAATTGTCTGCAGATTCTCGATTTTCGGAAAATGACTGATTAGGAAATTCATTTTGGTATTGGCTTGAGAAAAACTAAATAGTTATTAACCCTCCGTCGGGCGCACCTCTGGACGAAACAAAATCGGGCGCACCCAGCCTGAGAGGCCGCTCACATATTTTAAACCCCCACTACCCAACTAATTAATTTTAATTTAAAACGCTGGTAGGACAGACTTCGCTAGGATCTTTAGAAACCAAATATAATATTTATAACGTAAAATATTGTTTTTATTAGAATAGAATGAAGCTTATACTAAAACAAGTAAAATTGATCAGGCGCATTCGGCCTGAGAGGCCAGAGTTAGACTAGCACTTATTTCTCAAGATATCGACGAACTTCCATATAGAATAGCATTAATCTTAGTAAAAGGGACGATTGCAATAGATATATCTTGAAAAAAAATCATCTTCGAAATTAAGGAGCAATTGGGCGCAGTCGGCCTCACAAGCCACCTAGGGACCAGTCGGTCTGGATGAAGGATGGCAATAGACTAAAGTAGGGGATTCTAAGCATGAACACAAATCAGGAAATTACTGGGAATGGCCCCTCACAGGGGAAACAGAATGAGGCGTGGTATCAAAAAGTATGTTTTCCTGGCCTCTCAGGCTAGCTGCGCCCGATGGAGGGTTAACTGTACTTTCCCAAATGGGACCAAATATAGTAGTTAAAGAACATAAAAAAAAAAGTATTTTATAATTTCAGACATATTAACAGAGCTAATATAAATGGTTTGTTCTCTAAAATTATTAATTTTATAACTGTGAAATTCATGTATATAATATCATATTGCCTTGAGTCTGTAATTTGCAACCATTGAAAAAGCCATAGGGGGCAGGGGAATGTTTGTTTAAAAAATATAAATACCTATAGTGAGATTTTTACTAAAAGACAAAATGGTGATGGCTATTTCATAATTTAAAAATCTGGTATGACCACTCCATAAATTCCAGTCATACTTTTCTCGTGTAAGAACTTCCTTGTAAAAGTTCCTAATACAATTTTTCCGATAACCATACTTTCTTTTCATCGTAAAAAGAAATAGAAAAAGGTTTTCTTCGATTTTTCATCTAATCAGTTGATTCTCAAGAAATTTCTAATTCAGTTAAATTTCATTGTCCTGCCATTAGCCAGTCTATGAAGGGGTTGAGTACGTCTGCTTAAAGTGGACCAACCTTAACCGATAATTGTTAAACCTAATAATATTATTTATTTTTCTTCTAAACAATTATTTACGCCATCAATGCTAAGTTTCTATTTTTCAATGTTACAAACCTATTAAGGATTGAGTCTAGTGAACATTGCAGTTTCCGCTCAAAATGACTAAAATAAATTCGGGATTTCTTTTTGGAAATGGATTCTTTCTATTGCTAAGCCGGAGTTAACTTAACTACCGACGAAAATAATACGAAATACGGAGCCAAACATTCACTTCAACACAGAAGTCACATAATCCTGGGATATTTGAAGTTAACTCTGCCAAATTAAAGTGTTCTACGAACCCCAACTAGATTGGGAATCTAGACATAAGTAAGTAGTTCGTCGAGATGAGGAGGGGTTAACAGTTGAAAGAAAATTGAATTGGGGAGAATTATAGGCCACTAGAAGCAGAGGATCTTTTCACTTTGCTTTGAATCTTTTTCTTTTCCTATTTAGTCAAGATGAATATTATGACGGCAGCATATAAATAAAAAAGTCCGACACGCAGGGGCTGAAAAACTAAGTAAATTTCCCTCGTGATGCATTAACAATAGATAAATCTACATACTGGTAACACAATAGCACCGTCAACATCAAGTGAATAAATACAAACGATAATAAAGAACCTCCAGACGGGAAGCACCTGAAACGTAAACAAAAACGTGAGCCAACTTCTCACAAGAAAGAATAACAATTACGGAAATATATCAGAATATAACATATTAATTCTGTTGAAAACTATTTAATATGTCTAGAACTGTAATTTATAATGTATCAGAATAATTTTTATCTCAATCAACCAAATTTTAGAAGTCTAAGAACTTAAGAAGGGGGTGGTCACGATAACATTTTTGCATTTATCTCATATAATAAAGGTCTCTTGAAAAAGATTTTTGGTATTTAAGCTTCGAATAATGTGGTTTATTACTTAACAGAGTATTGTTTATGTCACATGAATAGAAGTGGGGGTTTGCTGATGGCTGAAAACTCAAAAATGCAAATATCTCGGTTAATATTCAAGACAGAGAATAAATGTAAATAACAATATTTATAGTAGTAACATTAATTTACAATAAGATTGGTTCTATAGAATTTTTCGATCAGTTTTATAGTACGGTTGACATTTCGAAAATCCCCCTCTAAACCCCAATTTCCACTGGTCCGATTTCAGCGATTAACGTACTTGATCTGTCTTTGTACATAAAACGTTTAAATATCGAGTTTGGTTACGTTAAAAAAAAATTGCGACCACTAGAGCGTTAACATATATATATATATATATATATATATATATATATATATATATATATATATATATATATATATATATATATACATATCATCGTGTCAGAGAACAGAAATGATGAAACAATATGATATGAATTATGAAACAAACACACATATACATGTATTATATATATATATATATATATATATATATATATATATATATATATATATATATATATATATATATATATATATATATAATTTTGTACGGACCACAATTTCGTCATCTCCTAGGTAAGATCGATGGACAATCGAAGAAAAATTTCCCTTAAGGAAAATCTGCTACAATAGCTGTGTTACCAACTAATGTGAAATTAAGATTTTTCCGACAAATAATAAGGAATGTAATACTGGAAATTTAGTGGAGAATAAAAAAACGTTGAACCCATTTCTCTATATATCTATTTTACGCGACGAATCAAGATTTTCAGGGAAAGCCCACATTGTGTGTCGTTGGCGGATTTAAACAAATAAAGATAAATAATGAATCAAAAAAATGACGTAGTCGAAAGCATGAAAAGCAATCCATTTTTCATTTACATCCTCCAGGAAAACCGTCATCAAAGGAAAGCAAACATTAACAGGTCCTCTGGCAGGTTGGAACCACAAATATGAGTGAAACTTTGTCATAGAATGCTGAAGCTCACTTGATGATTCCTCATTTTAGCAGATTTCCTTTAAGGGAAATCAGCTATTGAGGTCGTACTCATGACGCGATTTTCGAAAAATTTCTTCAAATGTCCATCGATCCTACCCAGGACATGACTAAAATGAGGTCCGTTCAAAATTTTATATATATATATATATATATATATATATATATATTTGTCTGTTAACGCTCTAGCGGTCGCAATTTTTGTTTGATCGTTACCAAACGCGATATTTAAACGTTTTATGCAAATCGACAGATCAAGTTCGTTAATGACTGAAATCGGACCAGTGGGAGGGGGGTTTAGAGGGGGATTTTCGAAAATTCAAAATATCTCCGTTACCATACGTCGGATCAAAAAATTGTATAGAACCAATCATATTGTATATTAAATTTACTATAAATATGGTTCTATACATTTCTTCTCTATCTTGAATATTAACCAAGATATTTGCATTTTTATTAATTGTGGGCCGATAACGGATGACTAGTTTCCCGCCAAAAGCTATTTCGTCCCTTTGCCGTAACTGTTCGGCTCTCGTATGGAGATTTCTCTATTGTATAACTTCACGTGGGAAATCTGCTTAGTTTACACAGCCCCTGTGTCACGGACTTTTCTTACTTTCATACTAATTTAAATGTCACAAGTACAAAGAACACAGATATGTTCTACATGGAATGAGTATAAACGTTCAAGGAATAATACCTGCAGACAGTGCTTGAAAATAGCTGGAACTTTTATCATTTACAGAAAGAGTTGCCAATCCCCGCTCATGAACCAGTATTAAACTTTATTCTTCAAGTTGCATTTTTCTCTATAAACTTATTTCTTTACGAAGGCTTTGTCGATATTTGCCTTTCTGTAAAAATCACCGTATTCATACACCGATGGCCAACGTCCTGTATTCATCCTTCTACTTCACATTTCTGAGCTCTTAGGTATATATCTATTTTTACTTCTTGCCATTCACTCAGCAGATCCTTAATGCTGTGAATTTCATGTTGGGAACTCTCTTTTTTCATGTAACTGCATGAAGAACATTTATGTTCTTCTTTTTTTTTTTGCACAGAAGTGTAGACATATCAGAATGTCAAAAGAACTCAAGACACAAAATGCCATGAAATTCAAAGAATACTAAATTCAAAAAAGTTCGGCTATCGTCACGCAGGGGCTGCGTAAACTAAACAGATTCCCCACGTGAATTTTAATAATAGATAAACCTACATACTGCTAGCACAATACCACCATGAATATTAGGTGAATAAATAATGACAGTAATAAGTAATCTTTCTACTCCCGGCGGAAAGCATCTCAAATGAAAACAAACAGGTCTGCCAACGGCTTTCAATCATAGTTTTTCTTTCCGAAACCAGAAAGTGCAGCTTTAGTGAACAGTTCTTTTAGTTTAAGTACATAGCACTGTTTTAGTGAAGACCAGTGCAGTGCCGTGTATTAGTGAGGATCAGCTCAGTGCCGTAATTTTGTGAAGATCAGTGCAGTGCCGTATTTTTGTGAAGATCAGTGCAGTGCCGTGTTCTTGTGATTTTCAGTGATTCACGTGATCGTGAGTTCTTATGTGCAATAAGAAGTGAATTTATCAGTGCATATTGTAAATAGTAGTGAAGAATAATTTGCTAAGTGTGTAGTGCCTCGTCAAATAAATTGTTTATAATCCTAAAGAACCCAATGTTTATTATTTATGTAATAAACGTAACAATACGTGCTAAATGCATGGGAATATGTCTAACGCATCTTCAGATCACTATGATTTGGGTTCTACGAGACTCACAATAGTTAACCCTCGGTAGGGCGCGTCAAGAATATTCCGTCTTCGGGCGCGTGTATCTCAGAGATCACCCTCAACCGTTTTTACAACATTACAGTTTTTTAATATATATTTTGCACTAAAATGTTCAGTGTCTGATTAGAAACCATAACAGAGGAAGTATTTGTTCCAAAGTAGTGAATAATTTTCAAAATTGACAAATATTATAATAAAAAAAAAATTTTGGTAGATAAAATAATCAAATTGGTTATAGATTCATTATTATTAAAACCGTGGACGATAATTTTTAAAATATAATTAAAAAATTCAAATATCAAAAGAAATTGTTTAAATGCACAAGTCTTGATTATTATTTCAGTTTGTGAACAATATAAACAAATTATCTAAATATAACTTCATTTAAAAATAAGTAGCACGAAATCACTTATAGATAAGACTTATTAAACATCTTCTAAATTTTAATGCACCAATCCTTTTAAAAATAGCAGTTTAATTATTATTTCTTTTGCAGAGCTGCATTACAATTAGGACAAAGCATAGAACTATAGTGTAAACAAATTTTGTTTTTGCAAATCTCACAAGAGTAATTAGTAAACCTACATTTCTTTTCAGTTTTTCTTGGTTCACATCATTTTCATTTGTTCGTTGTAGCGGAAGAACTTTTTTTATGCTGTTCTTTACTCGAGTTCAATGTATGGTCCAATGAGCCTCTGCACTGTTCAAGTTTCGTCCTTAGTTCGGTTGGTAAACGTAGACTGTTGTCACTGCGTCGTACAATATTCTCTTGTACAAGTTCTTTTGAAAGCTCACGAATGAGCAAAATAATATAAAAATAGGTTTATATGATTCCATTTAATAAAGAGAAACTTAATTCATGTATATATTTATGAAATGCAGATTTCAAAAAAACGTACGAGATCGGGCGCGCGGTATCTAGGAGATTAAACCGAATGAAAGGTAAAGCACACGACTCCATCACATATAGTGACACTACTGACCTTTAGGGGGAGACAGAACTCGAAGCACTACACCTCCACTCTCTGCTAGGAGGAGTGCCAAATATTTCTCTAGAAACTGTGTATCTCCCTCAGGGAAGGGTTAATAAAGATCAAGTCTGTAAAAGGAAAACTGCAATTAAGCAATAGTCATTTAGTTATACCGTAAATGAGGAATTCATTTCAGTTCATTAGTAACTTGAGTGTGTCGCACAGCAGAAAACGTTTCTAAAGCCACGAGACCAGGAAAAATTAAAACCGACTATCATGACAGGCAGCTGTGTCCGCCTCAAAGGAATTTCCCAAGGGCTTTGGTGAAAAATGATTCCTACAAGAGTTACATCATTTGTACGGAGAATTGTTGTTCGTTACGAACATATTGGAGCATGGAAATAGCTGTCATACCCAACCCGAGAGAATGTAAACAAATATTGGGGCGGAGTAAAAGAGTCGAGTCTAACACATTGAGACACGTAGAACCTTTCTGCTGGGTCAGTGGCGAGGAACAGTTCAATTAAGAGGGAACAAGGTGTACTCCGGGTTCCCTTTGAACTACTAACTCAATGCACATAGAATATACCTATATAATGTTTATTTTAGTTATATATACATATATACGTGCTGCGTTTCCCAATCAAAAACACTATTCAAACGCTGATTATTAAATTGATAAATCAGAGTCGGTTACAACAAAGAGTCAAATATTTCACTTTGAATTTACCTGTTGACAGTGTGAATTTGTTCCTAAGCTTAATTTTAAAGCAAGCAAAACTAATTTAAAATTGAATTTCAATATCGAAAACCTTTTTTTTTTATTTGGTTTGTGGCCCACATTGATGGTGATTGATAAGATCTCTAATTGTTAGGGGTAGTTAGAATAATGTATTTATTCCTTCATGTACTTACCTTTTGTGTACTTTATTTTCATATTATGGAAAATATTTCTTAAATATCTGATTGTTTCTCATATCCGTGCTTTGTCTAAATGAATATAATAAAAGTTATCCCTTTTAAATCATTTTAAGTATGTAGTTCACCTATTCTATTTTATACTATATGTCTTTGTAAATGTTTATTCGTTTTAGATATGTTATTATTTGTGGAATATATTGGCTGCTGCCAGTTAATAGTTGTGTCATATGGTAGGGTATGTGAAGACTACCCTTTCACGTTTTACATTGGATGCAGTCTGTCAGTATGTGTTTTATAACGAAAACTAATATATATCTGAATTCCTCAACATATAAAACATCATACTAACAAGGCAAAACAAAGAAAGGCACACACCGTACTTGTATAAACATAGAAAATTTTATCTAAGCTGGCAGGAAAGCACAGTTGACCTTTTTTTTTTTTTTTATAATGTAAACATGTGAATTATTTTTGTCTAATAAAACCTAGTTCACAGGTTTCCAATAATTCAATTATTTCAAAGTATGGAATCCCCTTAAGGGAAATCAGTTATTGAGGTAGTCCTCGACGCGTTTATCAAAAAATGACCTCAAATGTCCATCCATCCTACCCAGGAGATTACCAAAGTAAGGTTCGTTGATATATTATTTGTATATTTGTCAGTTAATACTCTAGCGGTCGCAATTTTTGTCCGATCTACCCGAACTTGAAATTTAAACGTTGTATGTAAAATTTAAGATCATGTTCATTAACCAATTAGCCGGAGAAGTCCATTTTCAACTACGCAGCACATAACGGGTGTGAACTTTTTCACCATGACGTTTCAGAACTTATGCTTCAAATAAATGAAAAGACGTATTCATATGTCCTACCCGTACCCAACATTGTTTACGTTTGACGTATTGTCCCACTCGGTTAACAGGTTAACGGCAAAAATATGACCAGTAGGAGGGGTTTAGGGGGGAGAAATCGAAAAATCTCCGATGTTAGGCAAAAAATGATCAAGAATCAATCTTATTGCAAATGTGGGGTTCTATAAATGTTTTTATGTATATGTTTTCTGTAAATTGAATATTATCTACTCTATTCTATTATATTTTAGTTTTCGGACATCAGCAAACCCCCACTCCTAACCATGTCGTATAAACAAAAAACTGTTATATTATGAAGCACGTTATTTGAATCGTAAATACCAAACGTTATTCTCATTGAATTTCTTCAGATAAATGCAAATTCGTGACGCACGAATGGGAAATCTGCTTAGTTAACGAATCTCCAGCGAGACGGGCTTTTATGATATTATTCTGCCACAACTAGCTTCCTGTCACATTCAACTACTTGGACCTAATCTGGAAACACTATGTATCAAGTTTAGGATGACAGGAACTTTCATCCCTTAATTTCAAAAATCCGTCAAGCAGGGGCTGCGTAAACTAAGCAGATTTCCCACGTGAAGTTTTACAGTAGAGAAATCTGCCCAATAACAACTGTAGTAGTAGATCTCTAAACCTATTCAAGAGGTACGAACAGTTACGGAAACGGCCGCCAGAGCTCTCGGCGGAATGCCCCGAACATAGCCAACTCCTGCCGACCACACACAGATTACAAATGCAAATATCTCGGTTGATATTTAAGATAGAGAATAAATGTAAAACAATATTTATAGTAAATTTAATTTGCAATAAGATTGATTTTATACAATCTTTCGATCCGACGCATAATAACGGAGATATTTTGTATTTTCAAAAATCCTCCCCTCTAAACCCTCCCTCCCACTGGTCCAATTTCAGCCATGAACGAACTTGATCTTCCTTTTTACATAAAACGATTAAATTCCGAGTTTGGTAACGAACAAACAAAAATTGCGACCGCTAGTCCGTTAACAGACATATATATATATATATATATATATATATATATATATATATATATATATATATATATATATATAATTTTGAATGGACCTCATTTTCGTCATCTCCTGGGTAGGATCGATGGACATTTGAAGAAATTTTTCGAAACTCGCGTCATGAGTACGACCTCAATAGCTGATTTCCCTTAAGGGAAATCTGCTAAAATGGTGGATGCCAATGTTCGCTATACCACTGCAATGCCTCTCCCTAACTCAATCTGGAAAATTTGTGTGTATGTTTTGAGGTTCGGTGGTTGGAACTATGTTTCTTAAAATACAACTAATCATATGTAGCCTTTCATAATTTTCCGATTTAATTGCATATTTACAATTTTAGTCTTGATAAATTTATATTATCCCAATTAGCCATTGTAACAAAATGTAGACGTTAATAAATAATAATAATGAAAAATTCGTTTTATTATTTTTTAGAGTAAATAAAAGCAAAGAATTCTATAAAGAAATTTGGATTTAAAAGAAATGCCTCATAGAAAAAGATACAAAACAAAATTTTAGTTCGGGGTCATGACTTCATAATATGTCATGGAAACAAACAATAATTCTATATAAAAACTAAAAGCTATTAATAAAGTGAAGCTGATATAAAAAGAAACAGGGCACTAATATTTGGACTTTAATTCAATTTTTGCAATTAAAATCGGAATAAAGGGACGTCTCGCTGTCAAGAGAGAAGTACGTTTCATTTGAATAATTTCAGGCTGATTCCGTTCAAATGAACACAGCGGGCCTGATTGCACATTTTGTCTGAATGGACAAACTAATGCAAACAGGTTATTTCGTATTAGCCATTGATAGACAGTGACAGCAGCAATTGTGTTTGGTCTAATTTGAGTAACCGAAAATAGATTGGGACAATGGTTGAATATTTTTAATGAGATCAAATTTAGTTTAAATTATATAAAGAACTATTTTAAATGACTCTATATTTGCACTCAAATGAAGTAAATGAATAGCACCAGAATAGTCAATGATTGAATTCAATTCGTAGGAACAAATGTCACCTAAGCAGAATGAAAACATTATTAACAGTCCATTATTAGCAAATTTCCCTTAAGGAAAATCTGCTATTGAGGTCGTACTCATGACGCAATTTTAGAAATTTTTCTTCAAATGTCTATCAATCCTACCTAGTAGATGACAAAAAAGTTCGTCACGCAGGGGCTGCATAAACTAAGCAGATTTCCCCCGTGAAGTTATACAATAGAGAAATCTCCATACTGGTAACACAATACCACCGTGATTAAATACAAACGGTTATGAGAAATCTTTCAGTTAATTAAAATAAATTCCCATCTGAAACGGCTTTTGAATTGTAAGAATAGTTTATATTTTAATAACTTAAATTTTAGTAGTCCAAGAACTAAAGAAGGGGGGACGGGGGACGGATGAACAGAACGTATTTGCATAAATCTCACAATGTAATGAAGGTGGATGATGGTAAGGTTAAAACGACCGGTTAGAAGAAGCTTCCGCCTGAGCCGAGAAATGACGAAGATGACCGACGTAATCCGAACTATACCCGACAACATACTTCATAAATATGCAAATATCTCGGTTAATAATCAAGATAGAGAATAAATGTATATAACAATATTTATAGTAAATTTAATTTGCTATAAGATTGGTTCTAAACAATTTTTCGATCCGATGCATAATAACGGAGATATTTTGAATTTTCGAAAATCCCCCCCTCTAAACCCCCCTCCCTCTGGTCCGATTTCAGCCATTAACGAACTTGATCTGTCTTTTTTACATAAAACAGTTAAATATCGAGTTTCGTAACGATTAAACAAAAATTGCGACCGCTAGGGCGTTAACAGACAAATATATATATATATATATATATATATATATATATATATATATATAATTTTGAACGGACCTCATTTTCGTCATCTCCTGGGTAATATCGATGGACATTTGAAGAAAACTTTCGAAAATCGCGACATGAGTACGACCTCAATAGCTGATTTCCCTTAAGGGAAATCTGCTAAAAATGAGGTCCGTTCGAAACTATATTTTTTTTCTTTTACCGCCCTAACGGTCGAAATTTTCGTTTGATCGTTACCAAACTCGATATTTAGTTGTTTTATGTAAAACGAAAGATCAAGTTTAGATTTAGAGGGGTAGAATTTTGAAAATTCAATATATCTTCATTACTATAAGTCAGATCGAAAAAGTGTATATAATAAATCTTATTTCTAATTAAATTTACTATAAATATTGTTATGTATATTTATTCTCTATCTTTAATATTAACCAAGATATTTGGAATTTTTCAGTTTTCAGCCTCGAGTAAACCCTCACTTCTACTAGTGTTACATCGAAAATACTCTGTTATATAATAAACCACATTATTCGAACCTTAAATACCAAATATTGTTTTCCAGAGACCTTTATTATACGAGATACATAAAGTATGTTCTGGTGACCCGTCCGGCTTTAAGTTCTTCCACTAATACAATTTGATCCATTGAGTTCAAAATTATTCTGATTCATTATAAATTACAGTACTAGATGTAGTACATAGTTTTCAATAAAATTAATATGTTATATTCTGATATTTTACAGTTATTGTTTTTCTTCCTGGTTAGCCGTTTGCCTGTTTGTTTACATTTGAGTCGTTTCCAGCCGGAAGGGGAAAGATTTCTTATTGCCGTTTGTATTTATTATTCACGGGAGTGTTGTGTTAGCAGTAGGTGGGTGTATCTATTATTAAACTTCACGAGGGAAATCTGCTTAGTTTACTTACCCCCAGAAACCTTCCTGGTTTTTTTTTTTTTTTTTGTAAGACGAACCTCTGCACCAAATAAAGCTATTATTGACGGCACGCGTTTTTATGAGCAATAACAAAACGTATATTCGTTCCTGCACATGACTTCAGGATGAAACAAATACGTACGTTTCCATTTTCGACAGTCAGCAGGTGAAGATGGTGCTGCAAATAATTGGCATAACGAGCTCGGTCTTGTATGAAACTCATATATGAACTGAGAAGCTTGCTCAGAAATCTCCTCATCTGAAGAGGTATGTAATATAGTCAGTGAAGGAGCTAAACCCTTGTGCTAAGGACGGCTAGGAGGGGTGAGGCCGGCCACATGTAGAGGCGGCACTTTGGAACGGAAGGGGGTGTTTACCCAGCTCTTGAAAGCAAAGGTCAGCCGCGACTTGGTGGGGTGCATCCGGTCAGTGGGTCTCCTGATAACCTTTATCAGTGCATCCACCATCTGCCAGAAAGGCACTGGGTCACTAGACAGAAACTGGGATGGAACGGTATCTCTTGACCGCTCTTAAATCTACAGCCCAGAAATCGTTCAAAAATTCTGGAACTTACCAACAAAGTCTGTCACGCAGGGGCTGCGTAAACTAAGCAGATTTCCCAAGTGAAGTTTAACAATAAATAATTCTACACACCGGTAACAAAACACCACCATGAATATTAAGTGAATAAATAAGAAACCTTCCAACGGAAAGCATCTGAAATGTAAACAAAGAGTTCTGTCAAATTCTTACCGAAAATAAAAACAATTACAGTAATAATTATTATTTATTAACGTCCACTTTTTGCAACTAAGGATAATATTACTGTAATACATCTGAATATAACGCCTTAATTTGATTGAAAACTATTTACTATATCTAGTACTGTAATTTATAATGAATCAGGATATTTTTTATCTCATCAATCAAATTTAAGTAGTCCGGAAACTTAAGAGGGGGGGGGGCACCATAACATATTTGCATGAAGTGGGGGTTTGCTCAAGGCTGAAAACTGAAAAATTGCAAAAATCTCGGTTAATATTCAAGATATGGAATAAGTGTAAATGTGAGAACTACACAATTTATAGTACATTTAATTTGCAATACGATTTATTCTATATACTTTTTCGATCCGATGCATGTTAACGGAGATATTTTGATATTTTCAAAATTCTCACCCTCTAAACCCCCCTTCCCCCTTGTCCAATTTCAGCTTCACGAACTTACTCTTTCTTTTTACATAAAACAATTATATATTAAGTTTCGTAACGATAAGGCAAAAATTTCGACCTATATATTATATAGTTTTGAACGGACCTCATTTTTGTCATCTCCTGGGTAGGGATCGATGGACACTTGAAGAAAAATTTCGAAAATCGCGTCATGAGTACGACCTAAAGGGAAATCTGCTAAAATGGCTATTTCGCCGAATTCATGCAGGTCGCCGCGTCTCGAGGGAGCTCCCGGAGGCAGACTTTAAACAAATGGAGACATAATTATTGACAGTGCGGTAATGTCGTTGCCCGATTACAGACACGGTCCCGTAATTAGGTCTTGACAGTTTAAATGAATGGGATTAAGTAGGCACGCAGTGACGTGCTAAGTCCACAATGTGATTACCCGATATTGGTTGGTTGAACGGGAGGCGCCTCTGCCCCCTCCGTTATCCATCAATTAGCCAGCACTATGTGGCAGATTGTACATAGTTAACCGCTCGGCCGGAAACGAGAAGGCCTCACCTCGAGCCCCGCCACTAATTTGTCAAGGCAAAGCAGTCGTGGGCGTAGCTACACTAATCGAGTCAGGGCCTCCATACGCCGCTCCCAAATAAAGGGATATCAATCCTCATATATAATAATTTAACTATATATTATGTGATAAACAATGGCCTCTAATCACGCTGGGAATAGAATCCGGGCATACTGGATAACTAGTCCAGTACTTGTTTACTGGAGAAGACCAACCCTACTGCCAACACTGTAACTGTAGACTTACAATAAAACAATCACTAACTAACTGTTCCCTAAGGACTCACATGGACGTACCATAAACTTTGACTGAATTACTACATCTCAGGTAAGAAAAGAAAAGGCCTCGTTCCTTCACAATAGTTTAATCTGTGCGACAGAGCACTTTAAGACCATTCGCTCCATCCTCTCTGCTGGCAAACATTAGCCTTTAAAAAAAGTCGTATACGATGTTATTAAATTAAAAAATAATAAAAAAATGTACATATTGAATGCCAATAGTTAGAACATAAAAGATTAGAACACAAATTAGTGGCCCAGTGAATCTACAGGGTGATTACCGAGAAACGCCTGTTTTTAAAATAACGAGTACTCAGGCAGTTCAGAGCAAAAAATGTATTTATGAGTGGAAAAACAGTGTGCACAATATGCAATTTCAGAATGAAATTACTTACAATTTAGCGTTTAAAAATTACATCTCTAAGGTGGTCGCCTTC
This sequence comes from Riptortus pedestris, assembly GCA_019009955.1. Lineage (NCBI taxonomy): Eukaryota > Metazoa > Arthropoda > Insecta > Hemiptera > Alydidae > Riptortus > Riptortus pedestris. The sequence goes on along the minus strand of CM032231.1, from coordinate 110,087,942 downwards.
TGTTTGGATACAGTTTTGAAGGCGTTCCAAAATCGTAAATTCTGTTTATTGCCGGCTCCGTTCAAGTGGAAATGCGCTTCATCACTCATAAGGATAACTGCTTCGTCATTTTCTTCCGAAATGTCACCCACGTTGTCTCTTATCTTTTTGACTCAATTGATGACATACTGCCACCTTGAAAGGATGAAATTTAAGGTCTATGACCAAAATCTTTCTCACTGTGGATGGGCGAAGTCCGAGAGCAGATGCCCGCTTCCGAATTGAGCGGCTAGGACTCTGAACTGTTGCAAGGCGCACTCTTTCAACTGTTTCACTAATTGTCCTTGCCGATCCAGGAGGTTTCTTCTTAAGCAAAGATCCAGTTGTGTTAACATTATGTATCCAACGCAATATCGTGTTACGATAAGGGATAGCACCATGTCATAGTTGCTTAAACGTTTAAAAAAAAAAAAAAATGGAACTCATAAAACAAAACTGTAAATCAAAAAACCAAAATGGAACCCCACAAAGACACAAAATAAATCAACAAGGAAACAAACAAAGACAAAATTCCAAAATAGGTACAAAACTGAATATCGAACTATTGAGTTACATTGAACAATAGGGAAATAATTAGTAAAATATTCAATAAATAAATAAATCAATAATTAAAATAAAATTGGCAAATTAAAGAAATTTAAAATAATTATGATTTAGATCAGGAGTGAGCAACCTTTTTAATTAACGGGCCAATTCAAATATTAAAATGTTTTCGCGGGCCACACAGACTATAATATTTACCTATATTTTATAACAATATATTCAGTGGAGAAAGTCGATAAAATAAAATCAATTTTAGGAATGATGGTGGGCCGCACAAACATGTATAAAGGGCCGCGTGAAGCCTGCGGGCCGCGTGTTGCTCATCCCTGGTTAAAATTATATATAAGCAGCTATAGGTGACTATTTAGATTAAACTCTGTAACTCCCTAATGCACACTCCATGAATGAAAGTCCTTTACGCAGGGGCTGCGTAAACTAAGCAGATTTCCCACGTGTAGTTATACAAGAGAGAAATCTCCATACGAGAGCCGAACAGTTGCGGCAAAGGACCGAACAAGCTTTTGGCGGGAAACTCAGTCGTCCGTTACGGCCAAAATTTAATAAAAATACAAATATCTCGGTTAATACTCAAGATACAGAAGAAACGTATAAAACAAAATTGATAGTACATTTAATTTACAATAAGATTGGTTCTATACAATTGTTTGATCCGACGTATGGTAACGGAGATATTTCGAAAATCCCCCCTCTAAACCCCCACCCCTCCCACTGGTCCGATTTCAGCTTTTTGCATAAAACTTTTAAATAACGATTTTGGTAACGATCAAAGAAAAATTGCGACCACTAGAGCGTTAACAGGCAAATATATATATAGATATATACACACATATACATATACAGTTTTGAACGGACCTCATTTTCGTCATCTACTAGGAAGGATCGATGGACATTTGAAGAAAAATTTCGAAATTTTTCTTCAAATGTCCATCGATCTTTCCTAGTAGATGACGAAAATGAGGTCCGCCTTAAGGGAAATCTGCTAAAAAAAAAGATATATATATACATTCAGTACGTTGATGATTTATAACCTTTACACAAGAAAAATAAAGGTTTTATTTAAATCTCCAACCCTTCAATGCTATTGATTAGTGACACCTATTAAATATAAATAATTGAACATAATGCAGAGATTTTGTATTGCAACTATGGCGTTATTTGTATTATTAATAAAACATAAACAATATTCAACATATTCTTATTATTAAATGAGAATATGACAGAAATTCCTCATATTCTCATTATTTTAATAATATAAATTTAATGAACCTATATCATTCTCTTCGTCGTTTCGTCTGCCTGTTATTGTACTAGGACTATTTTATCTTGTCTCTTTTCCTGTTCTGTAGTAATATCCATATACTCCAATTATATGAATTTAGTATCAATTACAATTGTTGGTACAGTCTTTTATTTGTCTACGAAATTAAATTAAAAAGTTTAGTGCGAGGCGTCGAGTAGAATTACTTATAGAGTGTTGTTTTTAGAATGTTGTTTTTGCTCTAGTTCCCTAGGAACACTTAAAAATAAACAAGCCAATAAAACTACTCCACTTAAGTAAAAAGAAAAAGGGAAGAAAGAGAAGATTATTCGCTAAGTTGGGTCAGGACAGAGGTTACTGAGACAAGACCTTCTGGCGACGGGAGGGTCGTATCGAAACAATTCACTCTTAAGTCGGCTATTTATATTCGGCGCACTGCTGAGGGCTTCTTCAAACTGTGGACTGATGTAGCTCACGTTGCTCCTATCGAGGTAGGGCAAGACTGATAACATACCGCCTGCTCGACCTACTACTGCTCAAAATGAATTCCGTTTGGGTTCTTTCATAAATGCCTTTATTAAAAAGTGGATTTGTTATCAATGTACAACAAACTAGAACGTTTTTGAGCCGAAATAATACTCAAAGTAACATATGTTCTACAGCATTGAAACCTCCGATGAAGCATTCATTTTGGATCATTAATGGGAGTTGTTGAAGGATAGGAGGATAGATAACAATATCCTTACTTCAAATTGTATTCTATTGGTTTATTTTTCTTGAAATAAATAAATCTAATAAATACACATTATGTAATAGTTATGTACATCATTTTACAACTCGAGTGAAATGTTTACCCACACGAGCGAAGCAAGTCTGGTAATTTCACGAGAGTTGTAAATTCTACTTTCGTCACGAGTGTAATATTAATTTTTTTCTGTAATCGTGTAATACATGATCAGATCTAACCAGAATATGAACAAAATTAGGATGTTGTGAAGATTATAGTATGTTGTTGGTAGGTTATAAGCATGGTTGTGAAAGGTTATAAGCAAAGTCATAAAACAACTAGTGATGATTGTGA
>CM032231.1:110042500-110080000 GCA_019009955.1 Riptortus pedestris | reverse complement strand
CTTTCCCATCTCTGTTTTTCGTGTTTTCTCTCTGTTTTGTGATCCTTTTATGTTTTGTGTTCCTTTTGTGTTTTGGTTCCTTTTGTGTTCTATGTACCTTTTCTGGTTTGTGATCCTTTTATGTTTTTTGTTCCTCATCTGTTTTTTTTTTTTTTTACCTTTTCTGTTAGTAGATTTCACTTAAGGGAAATCAGCTATTGAGGTCGTACTCATGATGCGAGTTTCGAAAAATTTCTTCAAATATCCATCGATTCTACCAAGGAGATGACGAAAATGAGGTCCGTTTAAAATTATATATATATATATATATATATATATATATATATATATATATATATATATATATATATATATATATATTTGTCTGTTAACGCTCTAGCGGTGGCAATTTTTGTTTGATCGTTATCAAACTTCATATTTAAGCGTTTTATGTGAAAAGGAAGATCAAGTTCGTTAATGGCTGAAATCTGAACAGTGGGAGGGGGGGGATTTTGGAAAATTCGAAATATCTCCGTTATTATGCGTCGGAATCAATCTTATTGCAAATTAAATTTACTATAAATATTGTTCTATACATTTATTCTGTATCTTGAATATTAACCGGGATATTTGCATTTGTATTGTGTGTGTGGTCGACAGGAGTCGGCTATGTTCGGCACTATCCGCCGAGAGCTAGTGCGGCCGTTTCTGTAACTATTTGTCCCTCGTGAATAGGTCTAGAGATACCTTCCTACTACTGTTATTATTAGGCAGATTTCTCTATTGTAATACTTCACGTGGGAAATCTGCTTAGTTTACGCAGCCCCTGCGTGACGGACTTTTTTGTGTTCCATTTCTGTTTTGTTTAATTTTGTTATTTTTTTTTGTATTGTGTCGTCTTCATTTGAGTTTTGTTTTGTTTAGTTTTTTAAGTTACGAAGCTTTTGTTTAGAGCAACATCGTTAAAGCTGCGAAGCTCCAATAAATAAATAAAAAATTACTAATATGGTGTTCTTGATTTTTTTTTCGGATTTTCCTTAAGGCAAATCAGATAGATTAGTATCTATAGCATTTTGAGCTCAAATCATAAATCTCATGTTGGTATGTGGAAGTTACCTAATTAAAAAAGGTTATTTGGTAAGAACCAAGTCTTTTTTTTTAATGCTATTAAAAAAAAAAGTAACCGGGAATTATCTACATAAATTGCAAAAATTCCTAGGCACCACTGAGAAATAACACTAAGAAGACAAATGTATATTTATTGCAGAATTAATGTCCATAGGGAACAAGGTTTTTCCTAATGAGAAACAAATTAATTAATAACGTTTCATTTGGCAAGGCTCTCAATTGGCGGATTAATTTTCCAGCAGAATGTGAGCACCGCTAATCGATGAAACAAATTATTCAAAGCCGCCATATTCTTTTAAACTCAACCGCCCCTTTTCAAGCCCTAAACATCACAAACCCCAACACATATCCAATGATTACATCCTTTTTTTAAAACCAAATTCTGTCAAATTCCTGGCGGTCTTTTTAGAAGATTTCCCTTAAGGGAAATCGGCTATTGAGGTCGTACTGATGACGCGATTTTCAAAATTTTTCCTCAAATGTCCATTGATCCTGCCAAGGAGATGACGCAAATGAGGCTCATTGAAAACTGTATATATATATTTGTCTGTCACCACTCTAGCGGTCGCAATTATTGTTTAATCGTTACCAAACTCATTATTTAATCGTTTCATGTAAAAAGAAAGATCTAGTTCGTTAATGGTTGAAATAGGACTAGTGGAATGGGGGGGAGGTGAGGATTTTCAAAAATGCGAAATATCTCTGTTACTATACGTCGGATAGAAAAATTGTATAATAGCAACCTTTGGCTCACAAATAAAGACCCGCTCACACGGGAGTGCGTGTCTGTCTGCATGTATGCACATACACAGTATACGTATATGTTTGTGTGCATGAACATAATTTTGAAGGGACATTCATTTCGATGGGCATTGGAAGATGCTTTACAGAAATTGCACTATGAGTAAAACCTTCTCTTAAAGGGCGCCTGTTGAAACTTGAGTTTTAAACTGTATAGGACAACGTTGTCTCCAGCCCCTCAATCAAATTCCATATCTTGCTATTCGTTCGAAAACAGTGAGCAATATAACGATGTATCAGTCTACCCAGGATCCCCAAGAGCGGTCTGTTCTGAACGAAAGGGAACTTGAGCTAACTATTCGTAATGCAGAGTAGAATAAATTGAGAAGGTATGAATACTTGCAGTTATGCTGTCAACGACGTTGGGTGATGTGAGAGAGAGCGAAATACGGCCACCCTGGAGCATCTGTTAACGTGAATGAGGGCACGTGGCAGAGAACGTGCATGAATTAGATACAATGCATGACGTACTAACTCGTCAAGTCTGGGGACAGCCCCCTGGACGTCGGCTGCGTATAATTGTGTAGCAGTTAAGCAAATTATATTTTACTTAGCATGCAGATGTCAATAAGGAATTGAAATCATTTTTTTACTCTCCATACCACCATGATGCAATTATGGAAATATTCCTTGAAAATAGTTATTTATTATGCAAGTGACGAAAGTAGATCATTTTACAACTCGAGTGAAACGTTTACCCACACGAGCGAAGCGAGTGTGGTAATTTCACGAGAGTTGTAAATTCTACTTTCGTCACGAGTGTAATATTAAATTTTTTCTGTAATCGTGTAATACATGATCAGATCTAACCAGAATATGAACAAAATTAGGATGTTGTGAAGATTATGGTATGTTGTTGGTAGGTTATAAGCATGGTTGTGAAAGGTTATAAGCATAGTTATAAAACAACTAGTGATGATTGTCAAGTAGTGCAGTTATAAACAAGTGCAGGTTATAAACAAGGAAGGTAATTATTATTATATTTAAATTTTAAAATATATTGATTATTTTCACCAATAATTCATTTAAATTTCAATTTATTTTGTTAAAATAAATTCTTACAATGTTAAGAAACATTTAAAAGCATTTAATTTCCAACTTCAAATTATTTTTTAATTTATACTTATTACTAATTAAGAAGGCAATTCACTTTCTTCACTTGTGAAGAAAGTGATTACTTTCTTAACTCTATTGCAGAATGTTTCACTTTCTTCACTCATTTCAGTTTAGTAATGTTACCATTATTCAACGATTACAGGAAAAAAAAATTATATATATACTAGCCTGATCCTGCTCTAGCGGTTATAATTTTTGTTTGGACGCCAACAAATTCGATATAAAAGCGTTTCATGTAAAACTAAAGACCAAGTTCATTAAAGGCTGAAATTGGGGAGGGGCTATATTGGGAGGAAAATTAAATGTCGGTTGTAAAAATAATATATAACCAATCTTGTTGTAAACATTATCTTCTATAAATTTTGTTTTACAGACTTTTTCTGTATATTTATTATTGGCAGAGATTTTTGCATTTTAGCAGATTTCCCTTAAGGGAAATCAGCTATTGAGGTCGTACTCGTAACACGATTTTCGAAAAATTTCTTAAAATGTCCATCGATCCTACCCAGGAGACGACGAAAATGAGGTCCGTTCAAAACTATATATATCTATATATATATATATATATATATATATATATATATATATATATATATATATATATACATATATATTTGTCTGTTAACACTCTAGCGGTCGCAATTTTTGTTTAATCGTCACAAAACTCGGTATTTAATCGTTTTATGTAAAAAGGAAGATTAAGTTCGTTATTGGCTGAAATCGGACCAGTGGGAGGGGGGGGGGGTTTAGAGGGGGGATTTTCGAAACTCCGAAGTATCTCCGTTACTATAAGTCGGATCGAAAAAGTGTATAGAACCAATCATATTGCAAATTAAATTTACTATAAATATTGTTATATACATTTATTCTCTATCTTGAATATTAACCGCGATATTTGCATTTTTATTAAGTGTAACGGACGAGCTATGGTTCTCGCCGAAAACTAGTTCGGCCGTTTCTGTGACTGATCGGCACTCGTATGGAGATTTCTCTATTGTATAACTTCACGTGGGAAATCTGCTTAGACTTTTATAAGTTTCATTCTCGAGTAAACTCCCTCTTCTAGTCATCGCACTTCAACAATAAGCGATTACATCGCGAAACGTCTTATTTGAAGCTAACATACCCAATATTGTTTCACACAGATCTTTATGAGATATGTGCCATTATGTTGCGCGTTGACGCCGTGAATTAAGATTATGTTAACATTAATTATTCTCTTCAATTCTTCGGATTTTTATTTGGAAATAGAGAATTCATTGTGAAATGAGAACAGTAGTGTGTCATCCGAGCAATTTAGAAGGAAATTTGCTTGGTTTTGCAGGACCTGCAAGGCTTAATGTAAATAAGAAAAAAATATCTTTGGAAAGCGTTAAGGTGGTCTTAAACCATGGCTTTACAGACCTAACCATTCGCCTAAAGATTGAATTAGGTACGTCTAATGAAGTTAAATTGAGTTTTTTTAGGGAACTTCATGCTTTTAGTTGCAGTTGTTCAGGATAAAGAATTTTATTTTTTTATTTTTTTTTTTAATCACTTATTAGATTTTATCAAATATCATGTGAGTTTTATTTTTATAACACGATACCATGTAACCCGAGGACATCGGTTAATTGGGTATATTCAATTCCAATATGGAGACCGTTTTTCCAGATAATTTTCTGAAAATTGTGAAATACTGTAAATATACACTCTAAAAAGGGATGGTTGAATAAAGGTTAACTTGTATCACATGTAAATTCCCGGCCAATTGCTGAATTTCTGTAATAGCACCTGCTTATACAGGAATGTAGTGTTAAAAGTTTTTCTCTATGGTCCTGCAATCTTTAAGTTCCGAGTCTTGTGAATTTACAGACTGAAAATTGACAGTGAGAGAGATACTAGTAGTACTTCCAAAAGAATTCAGCAGGTTGATGAATAAATCATCAATGTGGAAGCTCTTCTCTAAGAATAAATGTAAATTTCGTTATTAAGGTAATTAAAATATCTAGGCCAGTAACACAATGAATAAGTTTTTATATGGAACTCCGTATCGATGGTGACTTGGCTCTTCTTAAAGATGAGTAAAAAAAATTAAACAAAATAAAAAAAATAATACAAAGAACAAGACTAAGGAAATGGAACACAAAACACTAAAATAAATAAGAAACACACACGACATAGAACAAGAAAGGGTGATAAAGTTTAAAGAAACTATAGCAACTTCAACAACTATTCATAAAAACCGGCATGTATCGTACACATTTAAACACGTCACATAGACAAATACACACACCCACGCGCTCACACTAAAATTTTTAAAATATGTAATTAAATATTGTCAAACTGCCCAATCGTTTTAAATATGTAATAATAGAATGAGACGAATTTTTGCTAATAAAACCATGGTTCTTCTAGCAACTTCGATTGGTGTATTATTTTGCAAATATCCCCTAGTTATTTGTTCTAGTGGTTACTTTTCAACTACTTTGAAGCTCATTTTCAGCATCTGTATAACTTAACGGATTCATTTCAACTATTATACGAGACAAGCCATAGATCCGTCACAAACGTTTTTCACACTGTGTCGAAGAGGTTTCAGAATGTATGGACTATAGTGAGTCGCTACTGGAGAGACTGCTTCAAGAACGACTTAATGCATTTCTAAACCAATTTAATGAAATACCATTAATTACAAATTATACCTATAGCCTAAGGGATCCTTGCTAGAACCTTCGGAAGCGATCTTTGATAGAATGTTAATTGTCTATCCCATCTGCATAATTTATGTAGAATAAATGTATGATAATTTCTTAATCAATACAATGTATTATTTTTCCCAAACATTAAGCCAATATCCACAATTAAGTTCACCTTCTAAAATAATCTGCGTTAGTAAAATTAATGCACTTTGTTCTTTTTTAGACCATCCGTTTTTATAACTAATGAGATTTAAATGACGCTGATTCTAACGGAGAGATTGCTATGCAGATTTTAGGATTCACAAACGTTAATTATATTCAGCTCAAATGCAATGGTGGAGTATAGTCAATTTGAATAAGTTCTGACATTAATTTTATATGACGTAGCTCTCCGCCCCAATTCGTCCAGAATATGCAAGTGGGAAATATGAAGGAACACACCTGTCTTGAGTGTTACAACGATCGCATGTACTTAGTCATGTATTTTTAGCAGATTTCCCTAAAGGGGAATCAGCTATTGAGTTCGTACTCATGAAGCGATTTTTAAAAAATTTCCTCAGATGTCCATCGATCCTACCCAGGAGATGACGAAAATGAGGTCAGTTCAAAAATTTTTTATATATATATATATATATATATATATATATATATATATACTAGGTTGTTACAAAAGTCCTTGTGCATATCAAGTTGTTTACATTGAGGTCTCTAATTTAATCCTTATTTCATCTCTGACGAATTCTTATGTCAATGTTTACATTAACTAATCCTCTAATTATTTATGTACGCCAACTGTCCCTGCCTTTCATTCAGTTTATTAAATTTCACTAGAAATGTCGGAAGAAAAATTTGTCATCCGCGGCCTTCTTAGGCATTATTGGAAAAAAGGTTTTAGTGCAAAGGCCTCAGCCGAGGAAATTTATGCAGTGGAAGGGGAAAGTGTGGTGCATCGAAACACGGCCGCATTTTGGTTCAGGCGGTTTAATTCTGGGAATACAAGCCTTGAAGATGAACCTAGATCAGGTCGTCCTTCAGTCGTCGATGATCCAGTGCTACTTGAGTCTGTTGGTCGGAATCCACATGTCACAACTCGAGGATTAGCCGAAAAATGGGAGTTTCAAAAGCTACAATAAGCCGGCATTTCAAAAAGCTTGGTGTCCAAAACGTCTTTTTAAGGTCAGCACCTCATGACTTATCTGCAAGCCCAAGCGTTATTTCAGCAAGACAACGCCCCTGCTCATCGCTCACGATTAGTTAAAGAAAAATTTTCAGAAATGAACGGGATTAGCGTCTAGCCCCACCCTCCTTACAGCCCAGACGTCGCACCGTCTGACTATGGACTTTTCAGGTCAATGGCGCATTTTTTGAAAGGTCGGCGCTTCGAAAACTTCGATGATGTCAAATCTGGATACGATGAGTTTTTTGCCTCGAAAACTGCAGAGTGGTATCAACATCAAATACAACTTTTGGCTGAAAGATGGGTTAAAGTAGATGAAAATGATGGCCTGTATTTTGAAGAATAAATTTGATTTGTAAATTTTGTACTCACATTTGAATAAAATTAATTTTGTGAACAATGACTTTTGTAACAACCTAGTATATATATATTTGTCTGTTAACGATCTAGCGATCGAAATTTTTGTTTGATCGTTACCAAACTCCATATTTAATCGTTTAATGTAGGAAGATCAAGTTCGTTTAGAGGGGGACATTTTGAACATTCGAAATATCTCTGTTACTATAAGTGGGATCGAAAAATTGTATAAAACCAATCTTATTTCTAATTAAATGATCTATAAATATTGTTCTATACATAGTTTCTATATCATGAATATTAACGGAGATTTTTGGATTTTATTGTTTTCAGCCTTCAGCAAACCCCCACTTCTACTCTTGTTAAACTAACAATACTCGGTTCTGTAATAAACAAATTATTCGAACCTTAAATGCCAAATATTGTTTTCAAGAGTCCTTTATTATACGACGTATATGCAAATAGGTTCTGGTGACCCCCCCCCACACGTTAAGTTTTTGGACTACTTAAATTTGATTGATTGAGATAAAAATTATTCTGATTCATTACAAATTACATAACTAGATATAGTAAATAGTTTTCAATCAAATTTATATGTTATATTCTGATATATTGCAGTAATTGTTTTTCTTTCCGGCGAGAGCTTGCTTGGCAGACCTGTTTTTTTTACATTTCAGACGCTTTCCGCCAGGAGGGGAAAGAGCTCTTATTACCGTCTGTATTTATTCACTTAATATTCAAGGTGATGGTGCTGTGTTAACAGTATGCAGATTTATCTATTATTAAACTTCACGAGGGAAATCTGCTTATTTTACGCAGACCCTGCGTGACGGACTTTTGTTCACTCGTTAATATTTGACGTTAGCACTTCTAATATGACATTTCCTCATACGGTGAGAATGTTTCAGCAAATACCAAGTGCTGTTTGGCCTAACGACAAGCGTCATCGGGTGTGGCTTTGTAAACTCTTAATATCGTCTTTATTGTTGGACACTCTCATGCAGTAGAGAAAGGGAATCGCCTGCATATCCCTATTACCGTCTTCATTCCCTAGCTCGTTTCCTTTTCAATCAGAAATTTCAGGTCACGAAAACAACGTGCGACGTGTAACAGAAAGTTCGTCATGCAGGGGCTGCGTTAACTAAGCAGATTTCCCTCGTGTTCCACGTATTTGCATTAACCAAATTAACGTAAATGTTCAAAGAGAACAATATTTGTTATTTAGGCTTCATGAGTAGAAGTGGGGGTGTTCTGAAGACCGGATACTAAAAAATGCAAATATCTCGGGTAATAATCAAGATAGAACAAAAACGTTCATAACACCATTCATCGAGTATTACATTTGCAATAAGATTGGTTCTATAATATTTTTCAATCTGACGTCGAGTCAAACAAGTTTTTATTTTAAGGGTATTTCATATCAAATATACACAATTCTTTACTGTTTAACAAAAATACAACATATAAATGTTTTTTTTTTCTTGTTGAATTAGACTATCAAACCCTTAAACCAAGTTCCTACAGTGTATAATCCACTGTAATCCTAACCTAAACTGCAGTAGACTTTTGAGGTATCCACGATCGTTAAAGTAACTTTCAGACCTCGCCCTCTCGAGGGTTTATAAATTGTTAGAACAACCAAGGAATAAAGTCTATTAATGTGAGAATATTGCGATGATTCAACGGATATTAGAGTCTTTACTGAAAAAGGTAAAAAGGGATTGTTAGAAGATACAAGGAATAAACTCAATTAATTTAACATTGTGATCTTAGAATGATTATTGAATCAAAACTTTACTAAATAAGGTAGTATGATTGTTACGAAATACTATGAATAAGCTCTATTATTCCGTGATTATCTGTATGAATGAATTAGTCAGACTTTACTGTATAAGGTAATAAGATTCTTAGATCGCGACAATTCGTGCTTCCTGCGAAGCGATCCATAAATCTTGTTGGGTCTTCCGGGGTTAACTACGTATATATGATTAACATATTTCTTCGTCCACAATTTTATAAAGGCCTTTCGGATTTTCTTCTCTTCCGCTTCAAACCACTTCGCAACGTCTCCCCCCGATTAATGAGCCGATTTCTCGACAGCTTCGCGGTTCAGCGAATCGAGTTTGGTAACGATTAAACAATAATTGCGACCACTAGAGCGTTAACAGAGAAATATATATATATATATATATATATATATATATATATATATATAGTTTTGAACTATATATATTGAAGATTTTTTTTCGAAAATCGCGTCATGAGTACGACGTCAATAGCTGATTTCCCTTAAGGTAATATTGCTAATACGGAGCTGTACGCCTTACTTACAACCTAAATCTACCTTTGAACGAATGTAGTTACGATAACACATCATATTTATCCTAACTGTACCCTGAGGAATAAAGCTTAATGTTTTGATAACATTCATTGATTTAAGGCAATATCATCAAAGAACTTGTATATTATTTACTACACAAAAGTTTGCAATTTGTAGAGACATTGATGACTGGGCTCCAATATTTACAGAACGACTGTGCTGCGCAGTTATGTTTGGAAGAACACACTTGAAGCCTTATCTTGCAATAGTATAGAGTTAGTTTGTAAGCTAGTGACATAGTTGTATCAAAGGGTTTTGTTTTATTATTTCGAGATTATCGTTGGCACAACAAATAGTAAGGTTATCTCCATAAACCCCCTTTAGTTGTGTAAACTGGGTGTACACCCAAATAGAATAAAAAAGTCCGCCACGCAGCTCTGCGTAAACTAAGCAGATTTCCCACGTGGTGTTTTACAATAGAGAAATTTCACGAGAGCTGAGCAGTTACGAAAACGGCCAAACTAGCTTTTGGCGGGAAAGTCACTCGTCCGTTAGCCACCCAGATTTAATAAAAATGCAAATATCTCGGTTAATATTCAAGATAGAGAATAAATGTATATAACATTATTTATAGTATATTTAATTTTCAATAAGATTGATTCTATACACTTTTTCGATCCGACTTATAGTAACGGAGATATTTCGAATTTTCAAAATTCTCCCCCTCTAAACCCCCCCTCCTCCTGGTCCGATTTCAGCCGTTAACGAACTTGATCTTTCTTTTTACATAAAACGACTAAATATCGAGTTTGGTAACGATTACACAAAAATTGCGACCGCTAGAGCGGTAACAGACAAATATATATATATATATATATATATATATATATATATATATATATATATATATATATATATATATATATATATATAGAGAGAGAGAGAGAGAGAGAGAGAGAGACAGAGAGAGAGAGAGATACAGTTTTGAACGGACCTCATTTTCGTCATCTCCTAGGTAGGATCGATAGACATTTGAAGAAAAAATTCGAAAATTCCGTCATGAGTACAACCTCAATAGCTGATTTCCCTTAAGGAAAATCTGCTAAAATGCGTTTATAATGCTATACTGGAGATAAACTTTTATTTGATTGAATTTGTGAGTAAAGTATTAGCGGATTCTACAGGTCTTATGTGTAGAAAACGACATTAGGATGATATGGTAATTTAAACCTAATCCCATTGAATTGTTAATTATTTTCTTCTTCACTGTACAAGAACCAAAGGCACTGAGTACGACCTAAATAGATTTCTCTTAAGGGAAATTTGCTAAAACGTCGAGTAATGTTTTTTTTCAGTGTAACATGAAAGTAATTTAAGACGTGTTTAGAATGTGGCAGTGCTCAAAAATCTTAAAATCACAGGAAGACATGAAGCCGAAGCTTTTTTTTTTATTTATTTATTTTACGTCCACTTTATGCTACTAGGCTAATCGGGACGGGTTATCTACAGGTTATCATCCTTTTCTAGCCAGGGCTGGCCTAAGGAGTTTATTTAATGAGTCCGTCATTAAATAAATTTCTACTGCCCACGGCGTGATTCGAACCCGCCACTCTAGGTCTGCGAAGCGAGGCTAAGACCAACGCCCTAACTCGCATGGCCAACCCGAGCCCCGAAGCCGAAACTTTCTTAATAAGTATATGTGAAATAAATAAAAAAAAAATGATTGCGATCAAAAATGTTATTAGAATTATTTTAGCGTTATTAAAATAAAGTGCTGAACAACAAAGCAGTATATTTCTTTTTTTCTAAATAATATTATATTAGGGTTTTAATAATAGAACCAAGCTTATTCCGCTACGTTAAGTCTTTGGAATAATTAATGGTAGTTCAAGTTTAAATCAGAAAGACTATAAAATAAAATAAAAAGGGGGTCAAAAGGTCATCACAATTTCTTCTGAAACCATTTAAACATGTTGACGTCATAGATACTTATTTAACCATTTATTGCAGAACATTAAGCCTTCATCCATAATAATTTCGACATGTCTTTCTATTCCTTCTCTAATGGCTAACACATTATGGCGTGGAGAACTACAGAATAACGATTTGACCCGAAGTGGATCTATCTTTAATTTAACAATTCACTCCGTGATATTTGATTAACAATATTTCTCAGGAAAATGGATTTATTCCAGTCTAGTGCCTGAATAAATGTTTGCTCTCCAGGCAAATAAGATAGCGCTGAAGTCCCATAGCGTTGCTGTCACAGTGTTAATAGTGACGTAGAAGGTAATTAGACTAAAAACGATTAATTACTACGATAATCAAATGTGGAGTGTCAATACGCCAAACACAGCCCAGTACTGTTGTTGGAACTAATTTGAATTTTGTTATTGAACATCTACGAGTGTTGACATTTCACATGTTTATATTAGTATGTTATTGTTATTATTATTATACAACGAAAATCCCAAACTCCCTTGCACTCATGTACCTCACGGATGGTATATGTAGTGAACTAATTAATGGAACGCCCGTTCTTTCACCGATATTTAGAATACATCGGTATAATATTCATTATAGTATAATAGACTAATAGTTAATTTGTAACATCAAGTCGCCATATTAAGTTCTAACTGTCTTACTGTGGTCTCTGTAACAAAAAAGTCCGTCACGCAGGGGCTGCGTAAACTAAACAGATTTCCCATGTGAGGTTTTACAATAGAGAAATCTGGTAACACAACACCACCGTGATTAAATACAAACGGTAATGAGAACTCTTTCAGTTAATTAAAATAAACTCCCAACTGAATCGTACTCCTTCTGAATTGTAAGAATAATTTATATTTTAATAACTCAAATTTTAGTAGTCCAAGAACTAAAGAAGGGGGGGGGTGGATGAACAGAACGTATTTGCATAAATCTCACAAAGTAACGAAGGTAAGGTATTTATTTATTTCTTTGCCTTTCCACATTGTAGTTGTTCTTATACTTAAATCTCATGAGTTTTTCGTTTCTGTCCGTTATAATTGACAAATGCCAAACTTGTTTCAGCTCAGTTTGAGCCAATTCATTTGTCATCCAGTCGTTTTATATTAGCAGATTTCCCTTAAGGGGAACTTCAAGAAATTTAAAATATTTCGTATCCTATTGGTTTTTCGGCAAATATGAACATAACAAAAGTTGTTTATTTTGTCATTTAGAGTAACTTTTGTTAAATACACTTTTTTCTTATACCGAATTATAAACGAGATATACGCTAAAACCTATAGCGGAAGTGAACAATTTTATTTGGGACAAAAGAACCAACCGAAGTAAATAAAACTCGGTATATGTATTAGCACTAACGCTTTCATTATATCAAGCCATACCAACATTTCTAGGGACGGGCAGGAGTGGGGGTTGTAAGGGATGCCTGAATTTAAAAATAACGGTATTTCGTTTCGTATTGGTTTTTCGACAAATATGAACATAACAAAAGTTGTTTATTTTGTTATTTAGAGTAACTTTTGTTTTATACATTTCTCCAGGAACAATGTGTGGAGCAAGTAATTTGCGTAGAAATATTGATATGCTCAACAATTCATTCCAATTTGAACTATGAGGTACCTCACCTGGAAAAATTAATTCAAATCTATGTTAATATTTTGTCCTTAATAACTGAAACCTGTGCATAATGCACTGGAGACGGGAAATATGACAATATGGAGGACAGTGAAGACTTACATAAAAAAGTAATTTTATTATTAACAAATGCCAACAACTGGTATTAACCCTAAACACTGGGATGGGTAAATGTCAAAATATTGTGCAAAGTAGAGCCTTGCCAAAAAAATACCATCATCATTCAGCCTCAAATCAATTCCCGGGTGAAGCCGGGTATCTGAGCACGTGTATATATATATATATATATATATATATATATATATATATATATATATATATATATATATATTGTTGCGAAAATTAAATGGCTCTACTATTCAAAGCGTGATTGGGGAGTGCGGAGGGGTTCAAAGAAGTGCCGCTAATTTGTCGCTAATTGGTAGAAGGCACTAGTCCCTTCCAGTCCTTCTTGGAAGAGCCTCGGGCTCATCCTGCTTCTCTATTTAAGCCTGTACTGCTCGACCTAGTGGAGCCGGCTGAATCTAATTAGGGCCCGTCGCGCCTGTCTTCCTGGAACTTCTGGACCTTTCCTTGGCTAGCCCCTTCTACAGGCATTTATAAGAGACCCTGCCAGTACCTCAGTTCAGTTTTACGCTCAGATGTCTTGATGGTCACATCGGTGCTCCAGTGCGACTTAGTGCAGTGCGGTAAAGTGTTTTTATAAGAAGAACAGTGTTGTGCCGTGACTGTAAGTAACAGTTTAGTGCCGTGTTTAAGACAGTGCAGTGCCGCGAAGTAAAGGACAGTGCAGTGCAGTCTTTTTATGTGTGAATTTCAGTGACCGTGAGTGAATTATTGGACTGTGTAATCTGAAGGACAATGACACTATCAGTGTAATATTGTGAGTAGTAGTAATTAACCAAGAGTATTGTGCATTGTGAAATAACTTGTGCAGTGATAAACTGTGAAACTTGTGTGAGTTTAATTTTGCAATCCAAAAGAACTCTTATTAACAACGTTTTATTACTGGTTTTGTAATAAAACGTAACAATATATATCTATATATAATTGTAACCTATGCCTGTACATTGATTTTTTTCACGAAATTTCACGATAACTTTTCGTTTCACATGTCATAGACACCATAACTGCATTTTGTTTCTTTCGTGTCGTTTGTTTGTTTATTTGTTTGTTTGTTTGTCTGTTACCTTTTCACGCATAAACGGCTGAACCGAAGTTTATGAAACTTGATATGTATATTACTACTAACCCAACTTAGAGTTTAGGCTATAATATTCTCTGAGACGAACAAGAGTGGGGGTTATAAGGGAGGCCTGAAATTAAAAATAGCGATATTTCGTTTCCTATTGCATTTTCGGCAATTATCCACATAAAAAAAGTTGTTTATTATGTTATTTGGAGTAACTTTTGACATATACACTTTTGTCGTATACCGAACTATAAAGGCGTAATACGCTAAAAATTATAGCGGGAGTCAACAATTTTATTTGGCACAAAAGACTCAACCGAGCTAAATAAAACTCGGTATGTGTATTAGCACTAACACCTTCCTTATAATAAGCCATACTAACATTGGTATGTATATTTCTACTAACCCAACTTAGACTTTAGGCTATACTAATATCCTCTGAGACGAACAGGAGTGGGGGTTATAAGGGAGGCCTGAAATTAAAAATAGTGATTTCCTATTGGGGGTTCAGCAAATATGCACATAACAAAAGTTGTTTATTTTGATATTTAGAGAAAGTTTTGTTATATACACTATCGTCGAATACCGAAGTATAAAGGCGTGATACGCTAAAAATTATAGCGAGACTCAACAATTTTATTTGGCACAAAAGACTCAACCGAGCTAAATAAAACTCGGTATGTGTATTAGCACTAACACCTTCCTTATAATAAGCCATACTAACAATTCTAGGGACGGGCAGGAGTGGGGGTATAAGGGAGGCCTGAAATTAATAATTGTGATATTTCGTTTCTTATTGGGGTTTCGGCAAATATGCACATAACAAAAGTTGTTTATTTTCTTGTTTAGAGAAATTCGCTCAAGAATTCTTTACAACATGAACTACCAGGTACTGAGCTAATATGTATGTATATAAATATATATATAGATATATATATATATATATATATTGCTACTCACAGTGATTGAGTATAATGGGGAAATTAAAAATGGAGCCATTAATATTTCATTCAATAGGAACAATACAATAGGAATTTCCGTGTGACGTTGATCTATAGGATAGGCCGGAGTGACATGCGGTGACCCACCACATCCTGCCCAAGATATGCCTGGTTGATCGGTGATATCGAATATCACATGCTTAGTAATCTCATCACACACACGCACGCAAACATACACACACACACACACACACACACATATATATATATATATATATATATATATATATATATATATATAAATATATTGTATAATATTTATGCAGAGTAACCTATGAATTGTCGTAATACTTAAAAGATTAACAATATTTATGCTATAAGTCATAAAAGTCCGTCACGCAGGGGCTGCGTAAACTTAGCAGATTTCCCATGTGAAGTTTTACAATAGAGAAATCTGCATACTGGTAACACAACGCCACCGCGATTAAATACAAACGGTAATGAGAAATCTTTCAGTTAATTAAAATAAATTCCCAACTGAAACGGCTTCTGAATTGTAAGAATAATTTATATTTTAATAACTGAAATTTTAGTAGTCCCAGAACTAAAGAAGGGGGGGGGGGTCGGATGAACAGAACGTATTTGCATAAATCTCAAAAAGTAACGAATGTAAGGTAAGGTTAGAAACGACAGTTAAGGTTAGAAAAAGCTTCCATCTGAGCCGAGCTCTTACGGAAACGGCCGACCTAATCCGAACTTTACCCGACCAATATTTATAGTAAATTTAATTTGCAATAAGATTGGTTCTATACAAGTTTTCGATCCGATGCATAATAATGATTATATTGAATTTTCGAAAATCCCCCCTCTAAACCCCCCCTCCCTCTTGCTCGATTTCAGCCATTAACGAACTTGATCTGTCTTTTTCTATAAAACGGTTAAATATTGAGTTTCGTAACGATCAAACAAAAATTGCGACCGCTAGAGCAACAACAGACAAACAGACAAATATATATATATATATATTACTTTGAACAGACCTCATTTTCGTCATCTACTGGGTAGGATCGATGGACATTTGAAGACATTTTTCGAAAATCGCGTCATGAGTGCGACCTCAATAGCTGATTTTCCTCAAGAGAAATCTGCTAAAACGAGTAAATAAGTATAGATAACATCATTGTAACCGCTGAATACTACTAGAAAACTTTGTGCGCCACTCAAGGTTCCTGCATGAACGTCGGTGTTTCCCTTCATTTACATTTATTTCTTACCTTCGAGTAAACTATAGAAACTTGTGTAAGCTTTCTATTTTAGCAGATTTCACTTAAGGTTCGTTAACGGTTATAATTGGGCCAGGGGAAGGGAGGGTTGAGAGGGGAGGAATTTAAAAAATTCGAAATATCTCTGTTACTATACGCCGTATCGAAAAATTGTACAAAGACAATCATATTTCAAATTACATTTACTATAAATATTGTTCTATACATATTTTCCGTATAATGAGTACTAACCGAGATATTGTGAGTTTATAGTTTTACGCTTCAGTACACCCCCACTCCTACTAGTGTCATATTAATAATAAGCTGTTATACATGAACCACTTCATTACAAGGCTAAATAACAAATATGGTTTTCGTTAACTTTCATTTTGTGAGATATATGCCATTAGGTTCTGTTGGCCACCCCCTTTTTTAGCAGATTTCCCTTTAGGGAAATCAGCTATTGAGTCGTACTCATGACTCGATTTTCAAAAATTTTCGTCAAATGTCCATCGATCCCTACCCAGGAGATGACGAAAATGAGGTCCGCTCAAAATGTTATATATATATATATATATATATATATATATATATATATATATATATATATATATATATATATATATATATATACATATGTATGTGTATATATTTGTCTGTTAACGCTCTAGCGGTCGCAATTTTTGTTTGATCGTTACCAAACTCGACATTTAGTCGTTTTATGCAAAAAGAAAGATCAGGTTCGTTAACGGCTGAAATCGGACCAGTGGGAGGAAGGTTTTAGAGGGGAGGATTTTCGAAAATTCGAAATATCTCCGTTACTATACGTGGGATCGAAAAATTATACAGAATCAATCTTATTGAAAATTAAATTTACTATAAATATTGTTATATATATATATATATATATATATATATATTTATGCTATCTTGAATATTAACTGAGATATTTGCATTTTTATTAAATCTGAGTGACTCTCCCGCCAAAAGCTAGTTAGGTCGTTTCCTTAACTGCTCGGCTCTCGTGAAATTCCTCTATTGTAAAACTTCACGTGGGAAATCTGCTTAGTTTCGCAGCCCCTGTGTGATGGACTTTTTTTTATTCCTGGATTAGAAAAATATAAGCTATTCAGATAAAACTGATTCTGAATCATTAATAATTACAGCACTAGCTTTAGTAAATTTTTTTCAATAAAATTAATATGTTATATTTCGTTAATTGTTTCTTTCCAGGCTATATATTTGCTGAGCGCTACGAGGTTGTTTGCAATTCAGCCGCTTTCCGTCCTAGAGATTATTGACTTGTATTGTAAATTGACTGAAACATTTCTCATTACCGTTTGTATTTATTCACTTAATATTCAAGGTAGTGTTACCTGTATGTATATTTATCTATTGTAAACCTTCGCGTGGGAAATCTGCTTAGTTTAAGCAGCCCCTGCGTGACGGACTTTTTCTAGTAGCCGAAAGTGAATTTGTCATACCAATGTGCCATATATTTTTTATCAACCATCTTCGCTAAGTTATGGAGAAAAAATATATATAAATATATATATATATATATATATATATATATATATATATATATATATACACTCACAGATATAGGATAAACTTTTACGTAACATTATACTCCACAGTGACACTTGAGCCGGAAAGGAGCGAAGAAAAAAAATAAATTGAATGAAGTTATTCGGAACGGTTGGGTCATGGATGAGTTGAAATTCTTTGACCTTTAGATAGGGGATGCAGCGAAGAGGATCCTTTGTGTGTATCTCGGGGGGTTGTAGGCCCCATAGGGGGTGGCGTGTCCGATAAAATGACCCCACCCCATTCTTATCATTCCTTAACAAATGGCTCCGTGTAGGGAGGACAGAATTTACTCTGGCATCCGGAACATGAGTTACCCCCTCCTCTCAAAGAAAAATTTCAAGGGCGCCGTGAGTAACACAGATTATTTACACGGGAATTAGCTGCTCGCCCATGAAAAGAAGAAATGAAAACTATGAGTCATTTTTTTTTTTGGTACCTTAAATTTTTGTTTACCCCCATGAAACTCCCCAAACGTCCAAGAAGGACATAGAATGAGATGTCTCCAGCAGACTGGAGATTCCATTGTACCCGAAGGTTCTGCGGCCAGTTCAGCCTACCTGTGGACGGAATCTAAGAGGTACGTAATCGTTGGTCATCCCGAGGGACTGTCAGACGTATATACCTCTTCAGGCTCCCGCTGATCCATAAGCACTACGACACTGGCGCACTCTGCGAACTCGTGAACTAATCTTCTCCCTACGCGGGGATCTAACCTGCAATAATGTTTACCTTCAGCTAACTGATGTTCGCCACAGATGTAGCCACATTGCATTGAAGTATTAAAATTAATTGTATTAACCTGATGCAAATTTGTCAGTTACTTTATGATGGAACTGGGGGAGAAGGAAACAATTAAGCACACCCTCTCACTTTACTACCGTACTTCGCTAATTTGCACTTCACAACAGTTTATCAATTTGTTTAGCAGATTTTAGTATCCCTTCAGCATGAAGCTATACGGAGTCCCATGATGGAAGCTTGGTTCTCTGATAGTTCTAGCGATATAAAAAACTTCTGTGGTGGAATAACGTCGGCTTTGATTATCATCCCTAATTGTATCAGTTTCAATATATCTTTACTTCAGAGTCAATATTTTTCGTTAAAATCGAGCTTTCTTCAATCACGCACTATATTATAATCCTATAAGAAAAATGTTATTTGTATTTACCTTCGTCCACTAAAATCATTATGAATAATAAAGCACCTCCCATAGGTTCCTGTAGATTTTGACAAGACCGTTGTCTAAGAGCGCATTCCTAAGAAAATGAACAGTTAGACAGCTTGACACAGCCCCTCTGGCATTTTTACATTGCTTATGTGAGTATAATATTAAAAAAGACTCTATAGTACAACAATAATATTTACAATTATAAATGAAGAGCTTCATGAGTAGCAATGTTTTTCCCAATCTTGGAATCCATGTCTCACAAAGAATATTTTACGTTCAGGAAACACATATCTGCACATTGTATAAATATATTACTTAATCTTAAACACCGAATCCTTTCCTCGTCTTTTGTTATCTGTATGTATTCAGAAATCACTTCATTTTTTGTGTTGTAGAAAATGAGAGATTTGTTCTAAGGAATTTCGAATTATTAGCGGAACATATTAGAAACCCCTAGCTTAAGGAAGTACTTATGATGGATCGAGTAAACCTATGCTATGTTTATTAATGGAAAAGAACTATTCTTAAATTAAACTTATTCCTCAAAAATAAATAAATAAAACTAGAAATACTCATAAAACAAGTAATGACAAAAAAAATAAATAAATAATAGAAAATTTTTAGGGATTTAAAGGTGTCATTCCTTTTTATATGAGTAACAGTTATTCGAAATTAAAATTAAAAGAAAGAAAAACGGGAAAATGAAATCGGCAAGTTCCAAGAGGTAATAGCATTTAGAGGCCCCTTTCAAAAGGAGCAGGTTTGATTTGATGAATAAATTTTCCCTGTACGTAATAGGTAGAGAATAAAACGCGTCGGTAGTATACTGGGAAGGAATAAGGAAATAGAGAAGTTGAGGGAGGAAAACGAAATGAAAATAGAAAATTAGATTAGCTTAAGTTATTTCGGAGAGTAGGTTGTTGGGAAATAAAATGAAGTTTCGCCTTTGCTTTGTTATATGGCCAGGGTTGGTGGTAGTATCAACGTGAATCTCGTCCAGACAGATGCAAGGAGAGGGTGTCATGCATGGCGCGATTGGATCTTCGTGGGGGAGAAGAGTGCCATAAAAATCTCTGAACAATCTTGTTCCGGAAGATTTGACGGCAGTGGATACTGTCTTGTTAGGGAAGCGGAAAAGGGAGACTCATTGAGAAGGGCGGGTTGGATTACTCTCCTGAGGAAGAGGAAGGGAAAGGTTACGTAAGACGAGCTATTGGAGGGAGTTGCACGGGGAACGTGCTTGCTTGATTTCATTGGCAATGTAGGCGAAGAAGGTGAAATAGTTAAGATAGGTGTCTTGGAGCGGGAAACATTTAGGAATGGTTGTTCTGTCGAGGGCGCCTGTTTTGGAAAGATTCGTAAAGGATATGGCAGAATAGATGTGGCGGAATGTATCTAGGAAGTGGCTACGGCAAGTGCAATACTTGTTGCCTGGGTATAAGGGAATTGCAACCTCTATCATCCGTCTTCGCAGATATATTTTGCCTTTGATACAAGTCCATGGACTCAGAATAACCGCACAGTAAATGGAGAAAACTAAGTAGCTACTAGAAAAACCCAGAACACTAACTACTCATTGGAGGGAAAATGAGGATAGCAGAGCCTCTAACTCTGTTTTGTAACGATCTGCCATAAAGGAACGCCTGTTAAGGGAAATCAGCTATTCAGGTCATACTCATGACGCGATTTTCGAAATTTTTCTTCAAATGTCCATTGATCATAGGAGATGACGAAATGAGGTCCGTTCAAAACTGTATATATATATATATATATATATATATATATATATATATATATATATTGTTGCGAAAATTAAATAGATGAATAATCCTTCAGAGAGAGGGAGAGAGAGAGTCGCGTATTTGGAAAGTGTGACGTAGATCAAAAGAGACCGACGGAGGGTCGAGACGCTTCTACGCTCGTCTAGCCCAGCCTCGAATGAACTAGACAATTCCCCTTTGATGTATGCCGACAAGCTATATAAAGAGGGCCTGCCGGGAGTCAGTCAGTTTTATTCTCACCTGTCTTGATGTTCACATCAGTGCTACAGTGCGACTTAGTACAGTGCGGTAAAGTGATTTTATAAGAAGAACAGAGTTGTGCCGTGACTGTAAGTAACAGTGTAGTGCCGTACTTAAGACAGTGCAGTGCCGCGAAGTAAAGGACAGTGCAGTGCCGCGAAGTAGAAGACAGTGTAGTGCCGCGAAGCAAAGGACAGTGCAGTGGCGTCTTGTTGTGAAATTCAGTGACCGTGAGTGAATTATTGGACTGTGTAATCTGAAGAACAGTGACGCTATCAGTCTATACTGTGAGTAGTAATTAAGAATAATTACCAAGTTTATTGTGCATTATCCAAATAAATTGTGCAGTGATAAAAACTGTGAAACTTGCGAGTATTTAATTTTGCAATCCAAAAGAACTCTTATTAAAAACGTTTATTACTGATTTTGGTAATACAAAAACGTAACAATATATATATATATATATATATATATATATATATATATATATATATATATGTCTGATACCGATATTATTTAGCGGTCGCAATTATTGTTTAATCGTTACCAAACTCGATATTTAGTCGTTTTATGTAAAAAGACAGATCAAGTTATTTAATGGCTGAAATCGGACAAGTGGGAGGGGGGTTTAAAGGAGGAGAATTTTGAAATTTCGAAATATCTCCATTACTGTACGTCGGTGGGAAAGAATGTATATAATCAATTTTATAGCAAATTAGATTTACTATAAATATTGCTATATACATTTATACCCAATCTAGAATATTAACCGGGATATTGCATTTTTCAGTTTTCAGCCTTCAGCAAACTCCCACTTCTGCTCATGTCATATTAACAATAAGCTGTTATTTGAGTGATTGAGATAAAACTAGTTCGGACACATAAAACATTGTGTTACGTGACTGTAGATTTATCTATTGTTAAACTTCACGCGGGAAATCGGCTTAGTTTACGGAGTCTTTTTATTAAAAAGAAAAAGTCCGTTGCGTTAACTAAGCAGATTTCCCACGTGCGTCAAGTATTTACATTTATTTCAAAACGTAAAGTTCAATGAGAACAATATTTGATATTTAGGCTTCACATAGAGTGCTTTATAATATAACAGCTTACTGTTATTATTACATGACCAGGAGTGGGGGTTTACTGAGGGCCAAAAACTATAAAATGCAAAAAATCACAGTTAATAATCAAGATAGTGAAAAAAGTAAATGACGACATTTATAGAACATTACATTTCCAATAAGATCGATCGCATAATAACGGAGATATTAAGAATTAGACAACTGGTCATACTTCAGCCATTAACAAACTTGATATTTAGTTGTACATAAAATGTTTAAATATCGGGTTTGGTACCAATCAAACAAAAATTGCGACCGCTAGAGCGTTAACAGACAAATACATAAATAGTTTGAATGGACCTCATTTTCGTAATCTCCTGAGTAGGATTCATGGGCATTTGAGGAAAGTTTTTGAAAATCGCGTCATGAGTACAACCTCAATAGCTGATTTTCCTTAAGAGAAAACTGCTAATATTCTTTATTGCTTAATTTATTTGTTTTATGATGTAAATAAATGCAAAATTATATTTTATGTTATTTATTTTAATAAAATTAATTTTAAAAATTGAATTACAACAGAAAAGATTGACTTGATTAATAAATAATTTTGAGATCATATATATATATATATATATATATATATATATATATATATATATATATATTTGTGAAATGATTTCCAGAGAATGTGATCTATTTTCTTGTAAAACTGCGGCAACTCCAACCATCACACATTTTCAATGTTTTATTTGCGATATTTTTTCAAATGAATGTATTGCTCATATCAAAATAACTGAGACAATTCATCGGAAAAATGATTCAAATAACTTCAACTTTTTTCTTCTTAGGATTTTTAAAAATCGAAAAATCACAAAAAAGTTTCATTCCAATTTCCTACTCTATTTATTCAGTCCTAAGCGTCATCGAAAGCGGTTGCCTTACATATTTTAATGAACACTTTAATAAGCACTATGGAATAGCATATAAATAATTTCAATAACTTCTATCTTCTGGTCTCCTCACAAGCTCTATTGATCGGCAAACGAATGTTCAAACAAATATATTGTCAATTTAATCAAATTGAGCGAAATCATTTGTTTTAAAAAAGGATGCTCTCATGTCTGAGATTCAAATTTAGATAATGATTCGCGAAATAAGGACTGCAATACAAACGAATTAATTATTCAACTCGTTTAACAAGCACAAATTAATACGCAATGAATAATAACGGGCACTCAAATAATGGACGATTAATGTAATGCATTGAGTAACGAATTAACGGGTAAATGGTGTTTCCACTGTGTCGTAATGAGAATCAACCGTAATAATGTCGAATACAGTGATACAGGATAAACATACAACTTGTTTGCCGAAATACAGTATTTAATCGAGCTACAAGAAAATGTCTCTAATATGTCTCGGCCTGACCTGCACACTTTGATATGAGAGCTGAATTATTTATAAGGTTATTCCATAATTACTAATTCACAGAATTAGGTCATTTTATTATTTATTTGATAGCCACAACAATCAAGTGTATAATAAAAAAGTCGGTCACGCAGGGTCTGCGTAAACTAAGAAGATTTCCCAAGCGAAAGTTTACAATAGATAAATATACATACAGATAACACTACCTTGAATGTTAAGTGAATAAATACAAACGGTAATGAGAAATCTTTCAGTCAATTTACAATAAAAGTTTATAATCTCTAGTACGGAAAGCGGCCGAATATAGCAATATAATTGAAATATATCTGAATATAACATATTAATTTCATTGAAAACAATTTACTAGAGCTAGTGCTGTAACTTGTAATGAATCAGAATCAGTTTTATCTCAATCACTCAAATTTTAGAAATCAAAGAACAAAAGAAGGGAGTGGGGTCAACAGAACGTATTTGCATATACCTCACAAAGTAAAAGTTCAATGAAAACAATATTTGGTATTTAACCTTGTAATGAAAAGGTTCATGACAACAGCCTATTGTTAATATCACATGAGTAGAAGTGGGGGTTTCCTAAAGGCTCAAAACTGAAAAACACTAATATCTTGGTTTATATGCAAGATAGAGAATAAATGTATACAACAATAATTTTGGTACATTTAATTTGCAATAAGATACATCATGTTTCGATCCTACGTACAATAACGGAGATATTACGAATTTTCGGAAGACCTCATTTTCGTCATCTCCTGGGTAGGATCGATGAACATTTGAAGAAATTTTTCGAAAATCGGGTACTTCATCATGAGTACCTAAGGGAAATCTGCTAAACTCAGCTTTAGTTATGCAGCCCAAGTATGACCAATGATTTTTATTCCTACAATAGATACTATAGATTTTACCACGTGCTAGAATAAAGCGAAGATAAAATTATATGATTTTGATCAGGACATTAGATATTCATTCGTAAATGAGGCAAATTGTGATATAATAGCCTTAAATGAAAATAGCGAGCCTGGAGGTTTCATAGGGCAGAACTAGAAAAACAAAAATAACACCATTAATATTTCAGTTAGAAAAAAAAAATATACATAGAGCATGATCATTCTATCTAATAACAGTTATATTTACAATTGTATAATTTACACCTTCACTCCTTCTGGTGCAATTTCGGCCATTAACTTTTGATATTTAGTTTTGCATTGAATGTTTTAATTTCGTTCACAACTGAACAACAACTGCGGGCACAATGCTGTTATAGACATTCTCTGTATATTTTCGACTTATATTGCTCCATTAGAAAGAACTTATGAAAAAACAATTGAATTGAACATTTGGTCAATTACCTTAAAGAAAAAATCGCTCGAGTGGGGGTTTAATAATAGCTGAAGTTCAAAGCAAAAGAACTCTAAATTCCACCATGTTTTTATTAGGTTTCACCATACTACTCATTTTTCATAGTAGTTTTTAATTATTTACATTAATTTTGTTAGATAATTTCGCTTTTTATTAACGATATTTTACTTATTTTGTAAAGGCAATTAAATCGAGCCCCTCTGAGCTGGGAATGCCACTGAACAATTTTTTTTTTCGTAGCTGTCATAAGCCTGTATTTATTTCATTGGATATCCTCCATATGTAAATCATATACAGATGATTTTACATTTTTACCACAACAACACGGGAGGTTGTACCTGGATAAATTTTCATTTTGGTACACTTTGATGTGAAAATAAAACTATGATTTCAAATTTTTGTGTGAATTTTGTGCCCGTTTCATAGAAAAAATTTCATAGAACCAATCTTATTGCATATGTAATTTTCTATAAATGTTTTTAAGTACGTTTCTTCACTATCTTGTTTATTAACCGAGGAAATCAATTTTCGGCCTTCAGTAAACCCCCACTCCGACTCTTGTCATATTAACCACAGGCTGTTATAATATGAGGCACTTTATTTGAAGCCCAAATACCAAATATTGTTCTCATTGAACCTTCACGTTTTAAGAAAAATCCAATACGTGACGCACATGGGAAATCTGCTTATTTAACGCAGCCCCTGCTTGACAGACGTTTTTCTATCTCTATTTTTGAGGTGCTGGATGGTGAAGGAATTATTATGTCAGGTAAGAAAAGAAAAGTCCTCGTTCCTTCACAGTTGTTAATTCTTTGGGACAGAGCACTTTCAGAGCATGTGCTCCATCATCAGTGTCCTCTTGACAAAGATGTTACTGGAATCAAGGATTCCCTGTGACTCTCTTTTCCCTCTGTTTTTTTTTTTTTTTTTTTAATCTTTTCAAGGAAACGCTACACATATTTTACTATTCCTCACGCATTCCATTTGCGTGTCTTAAATAGTACATAGCCTTTGGTGCGTAGGTAATGAGAATTCGTCCTAAATTCTAAAGCATTGGAAATGGCTAATTGTCAGGACTGTTGAAGTTGAAAACACATGATAAGGGACTAAAGACCGCGACACTTTAACACTTTGGGCCCGGTTCGTTGATTGGCCTGAATTGGAAAGAGTGTTTTTCAAAAGAGCCGAAGCTAAAGTAGGAGAGGAGCCGGAGAATCAGAGATATACGTTACAAGGGAAGGGCTTGAACTGGAACTGGTGTTGTCGAGGATGTTGGCCGAACACTGCTCCATTTATCAAAAGACAGATCCCGTCTATGGGATTCAGAATGAAAGGCTCCAGAAATCCGAGGTTGAGCTCTCACAACTGACGTCATGAACAACTCCTCGATACGGAAATTCGCTACGGAACCAATGGTTGCAGTTTTAAACAGAGTCTTTGTTCACCCTCTAGCGCCCACAATCATTTCTTATTACGTGGTTTGTGTTACTAGACTCCACACTTAAACTTTTCATGTTATGAACGTTTATGACCAAGTTTTTTAATGGCCTCAATTGTTAATTTCCATAATAGTAAGTTCAAAATCACAATAACTCTGGTATTACACGCCAGGTCAATAAATTTCATATAGCTAATCCTACATTGTAATATTTAACGTTATTTACTGATTTAAATGTTGATAGAGCTATTTGTATTTTTTGTGGTTTCGACGTTCAGTAAAGGCCTTGTTAGCAGATTTGCCTTAAGGGAAATCAGCTATTGAGGTCGTACTCATGAAGCGATTTTCGAAAAATTTCTTCAAATGTCCATCGATCCTACCCAGGAGATGACGAAAATGAGGTCCGTTCAAAACTATATATATATATATTTGTCTGTTAACGCTCTAGCGGTCGCAATTTTTGTTTAATCGTTACCAAACTCGGCATTTAATCGTTTTATGTAAAAAGGAAGATCAAGTTCGTTAACGGCTGAAATCGGACCAGTGGGAGGGGGGGGGGGTTAGAGGGGGGATTTTCAAAAATTCGTAATATCTCCGTTATTATGCATCGGATCGAAGAATTGTATAGAACCTATCTTATTGCAAATTAAATTTACTATAAATATTGTTATATGCATTTATTCTCTATCTTGAATATTAACCGAGATATTTGCATTTGTAATCTGCGTTTGGTCACCAGTAGGCTGTTCGGACTTTCCGCCGAGAGCTCTGGCGGCCGTTTCCATAACTATTCGTCCCTCGTGAATAGGTTTAAAGGTTAGGTTAACTGTTTTTTGGGGCTAGAAACTACTGGGTTATTACGCCCTAAATAATGTTTTAGGTTTAGAGGTTTCTTACTACTACAGTTGTTATTAGGCAGATTTCTCTATTGTAAAACTTCAAGGGGAACTGAACATTTCATGTCCAATTAATAATTCACCTATTGAAGTCGTACTCATGACAAGTTTTTGAAAAATTTCCAAAAATGCCCATCGATCTTACCTAGGAGGTGAAGAAAATAACGTCCCTTCAAAATTAAATTCGAAATTTAAACTTTTTATGTAAATCTCATGAATAAGTTCGTTAACTCCTGAAATCAGACCAGTCGGATGGGAGGTTTAGCGGAGGGAATTTCGAAAATCAATATATCTCTTTTATTGTAAGTCGGATTGAAAAATTGTAAAGAACCAATATTATTGCAATTTTAATTGTCTATAATTCTTGTTCAATATTAACCGAGATATTAGCATATTTTAGATTTCAACCTTAACTAAACCCCCACTTTCAGTGATCGCACCTTAAGAAGAAGCTAACATATCATGTATCGTCTTATGTCAAGCAGAAATACCAAATATAGTGTTCAACAAATCTTTTCTAGATTAGATATATGCAAATACTTTCTGATGAGCCCCAACCCCGTCTTTTGTTCTTGGATTATTAAAATTAATAAAATTGATTGAGATTTTCTGTTTCATTTCAAAATGCAGTACTAGATATTATAAATAGTTTTCAATAAAATTAGCATATTAGGTTTACATATATTTCAGTAGTTGCTGTTATTACCGATCCAGAATACTTCTACGTATCTATTCAGCTTTGAGAGGTTGGCTGACTGGTTGTACAGGTTATGAAATGTAAATTGACTGAATCATTTCTTATTATCATTTGTATTTAATCACTTAATATTCACGGCGGTGTTAAGTGTTACGATTATGCAGATTTATCTATAGTAAAACTACTTAGTTAACGCAGCTCCAATGTGACGGACTTTTTCATGTACCCATGAGCTCAAAAATTATTTAAGAACATTCTCTGAGCTAATTTGGTTGTGCGCAGAATATTTTAATTTAATGGGCGTTCGATTTTTCCCATATTTATTTAATTTTTTATTGGTACCCAAATAGACCTATAAGGGTAATTTGGCAACTCATATAATAAATATATATATTTATTGCTTAGCTCCCATAAAATGTGCTTGACCGGAGTTAGTTGGCAGTACAGGACTTCCAACAAGAATTCACGATCAAAACGAGATTTTTTCGATTTTATTTCATTGGTTCAGTTTTTATTTTTTTTTAGCTTTTTATAATTATGCATTTTATTTTACATTGTTAAACTTTGAGCCAAATCGCCTAGTTCGGGGTGCTCAAGTATAAATACAAAAAAAAATCTAATTTAGCTCCAATAGCACCATTTTCACAATAATTATTAATCTTTCTTCTTGGCTATGATTTCTCTGGTAAAAAGTATTCTAAGAAATGCATGTTTATTGAAAACTGCTAACATTGACTGTAGTATTTAGTTACCACTGGCTGTTACCCAATCAAATGCATAAATATCTCATTCTAAGGTTATGAGTATACTACTGCTGCACTCTACACCTCGTTGAGCTAAACGCATTAAAGGAAGATTTGAATTATATGCTTGGTCATGCATGTTTTGGAGTATAATTCCTCTAATGCGGATACTAGTAGAGTAGAAATAAATCATGGAGAGGCAAACTACAAACGGGGTTCAAAGGTTTGCCAATTCCGTGTCCAGATATTAGAAGAACATTGTCCAAGATAAAATTAAAGTAGTAGGAATACTCCTAAACATGGCTAGTTTTTTTTTAATCAATAGTCAGAAATAAAATTACATTTCTAAATGTAATTTTGAAACAATATTGCAAAACTGGAAAATATGTTCTTTATGAAACAAAAATACGTTTCTAATAGACATCCAAAAATCTTTATATATATAATTCTACTGTACGTGTGGATGTCACTGAACTCCTCCAGCCGTTTAGGACTGATTTGAATGAATTTCATTGTATGCGTTTGGGTGACTGGACGGTTTAGATTCACAAATCAGCCCGGCAGATGGAGCAGGAGTGGGGGTTGTAAGGGAGGTCTAAAATTTAAAATATCGATATTTCGTTTCCTATTGGTTTTTCGGCAAATATGCACAGTATAAAAGTTTATTATTTTGTTATTTAGAGTAACTTTTGTTACATTCACTTTTGTCGTATAACAAAGTATAAACGAGATATACACTGCCGGTCAAAGGTTTGAGACCACTTCAATACGATAGTCCCAAACCTCTCTTACACCTAATTAGCAAATTTGTTTATAAATACAAATAATAATAAGATACCTATATTTTGTAACTATGCATTGATAATTAGGTAAAATTGAGGTTTTGCATGATTAAAGTAGATTAATTGATGTAAACGATAAGCGGTCTCAAATTTTTGACCGGCAGTGTACACTAAAACATTAAAGTGGGAACCAACAATTTTACTGGGAACTAACGATTGAACCGAACTTAACAAAACTCTATATATGTCGTTGGTCCTAATCTCCCATGGCAGACCTAGAGTGGCGGGTTCGAATCCCGCCCTGGGCATTAGAAATTTATTTAGTGACGGCCTCATTACATAATCTCCTTAGGCCCACCCTGGCTAGAAAAGGATGATAACCTGTAGATAACGCGTCCCGATTAGCCTAGTTGCATAAAGTGGACGTAAAATAAAAATGAAAACCTCTATATGTAAATTAGTATTAATTCTTCCATGATTATTAGCAATATTAATTTTTTTTCGGTTCCAACGGGAGTGGGGGTTATAAGGGGTGCCTGAACAAAAAATTCGCGATATTTCATTTCCTATTTCTTTTTAGGCAAACGTGCACATATCAAAATTGTTTTATTGTTATTAAAAGTAGTTTTTGTTTTAAACATAATTTTATTAAATTTAATATCCTAATCGCTTGAAACATCATGCGGGACAACGTCTGTCGGGTCCGTTAGTTATATAATAAAAATGTCGGAGAAAAAGAGGGATTAATAGCTATTAATCATTATTTTCCCTGGTGGTGGGGGTGACCAATGAAGCTTATCAAGAACAGAATTTAGTACCTCCACACAATTATGCAGAAACCCTTTCATTAATTTCCACTTTCATCATCAGAGCTTTAAACCGTAGAACCTGCGTAGAGAGACGCTATTGGGTAAAACTCCCCCGATTTACTCACATACTGATAATGGCAGGCACGTAAATTGATAAATTTGGAGAAAGCGGTAAGCACTAATCCTAGCAATACAAACAATACGATTTCAAAATAAATCATGAGTATCAATGAATATCTCCATGAGTCTGTTAAAAGTCCTCTTTAAATAAAGGTTTTTTTTAAAAAAAAAACTTTCCATGTTTCTCATTATCGTTTTCTTTTCTCATAATTTAATATTCATTACTCTTTGTGAGAAATAAAAGACGATATTGAAATTTCCTTAAATTTTCGGATTTCAACTGAGTTACTCCGTTTGAAGATCCCTCAACTACTGACAAGTTACTGTACGATAACTGTACGTATGTTCGTATATCCAACGACTCAAACACAGCTAGTATTGGAATGTTAAAAAAACATATTTTGAATTTTTGTAAAGCCTAGCAGAGAACTTATTGTTTCCAACAAAATTGATTAAGGGAGGTGGGAGATATAAAGAAAGACAAAAATATATAAAAGTAAAAGACACTCCTACGTCTGTGCAAGGGACAAAACCTACCTAAATTTATACGGGATATTGTAAATTCATCATAGGAAGTTTTATAAATTACGTTTTATGATATTTTCGATCAGCGACCCTGGAAGTGGGTTAGACTTCTATCACGTCCAAATGAAATAATTTAAACTGTTTTCAAAAAACTGTGATTGTTTGGTTCAATAGGTAGACAAATGAAGTAGTGTGATGGCACAACAGATTTTGTTTTTTAATATTGACAAATCAGAAACGGAACAAGATGCTTAAAACTTTTAAAGCTTAAGTCCCATTCATCTTGAGCTGTAGGCAGCCCCGTTAAAGGATCCAAAGAAACAGAGTATAAGAAGAACTGGAGAGAAAGAGAGCACGAGAGAGGGAGAGAGAAAGTGAGAGATACAAAGATTGAGAGAGAGAGAGAGCGGTAGAGAGAGAGAGAGAGAGAGAGAGAGAGAGAGAGAGAGAGAGAGAGAGAGAGACCGAGAGAGGAGTTAGAAGACTACTCATCTGAGTTGGAACTAGTGTTGTGGAGAGCTAGGGGTGGACAGAGCACTGCATCATTTATCAAGGGAAATCCTCTATTCTCCGGAGTGCTCTGACCTCGGCAATTATCGCTGTGCCGCACAGCTTGGGCCTCCGACTGCAGCCGAATTCCCCATTCCAGCACATATGACAGAGATCAGCCTCCCTCTTGGACCCCCGACTCCCGCCGAATTCCCCATTCCTACACATATGACAGGGAACAGCCTCCCTCTTGGACCCCCGACTCCCGCCGAATTCCCCATTCCTACACATATGACAGGGAACAGCCTCCCTCTTGGACCCCCGACTCCCGCCGAATTCCCCATTCCTGCACATATGACAGAGATCAGCCTCCCTCTTGGACCCCCGACTCCCGCCGAATTCCCCATTCCTACACATATGACAGGGAACAGCCTCTTTCTTGGACCCCCGACTCCCGCCGAATTCCCCATTCCTGCATATATGACAGAGAACCGCCTCCCTCTTGGACCCCCGATTCCATCCGAATTCCCTACTTCTTCGTATATGACAGACGAGCACCTCCCCCTTTGACCTGTCTCCAGTATGTTAGCATGTTCATTGTTCTCTTACCTTACAATATTTCATGCCAATACAACTAGCATATTGGCATAAAAAATTGTTTATTTTCTTGACTTAAAGTTAGTTTTACAACATTTAGTACGGGGAATGTCGACAAATTAATCAAATCTGACTAAAAATTTTAAATATGATTAAATAATAATATTTTTTAATACTGGCATTTGGTATTTTAGTTCTGAAAGATGGAAATTACTGGACATAAGACCGGATATCTCAAAAAGGCAGATTTACGTTTTTGTCAACCTGTAGTAAAATTGAAAAATTTAATTGATTTTATAAAGAGGATATTTATATTGAGGGGGAAGCTTCGAATCATCATACAATTAACATTTTTGTTTTGAATTGAAGATTCAGTTTCAGCTATTATGCCTCAAATTGCGTTCATAGAATTGAACGTAAATTGCTTTTAATAGAATTGAATAGCATTAATTGCATTTTACACCAAATAAGTTATTATTTTCACAACTTTTATGGCTTTAGGTAATAGATTTAATCTCTAGCGAAAGGAGGTCTAGTTTGTTTTGACACACAGCCGAAGCAAAAAATATATCCTAAATATTACCAATTTATTTAATTGTTTAAAGCTAATATATAAAAACCCTTCCAATTTTTGGTTTGCCATTAAATTAAAGAATAACGAATGAAGTTATAGAAATCAATAAAATAATACTTCTAATTCACCCCTTATGACATTTCATTTCTTTTTTTACAATATTCTCATTTATCTAAAAATCTGCTAATTTATGGCAGGATGTTTACATTTTATCATCTATTTATATTACTTTCTGTTCAGAATTCTACTTTAAATTGTGAATCTATTTACATGGCACAACTTTATAATAAAAATGTACCCCAACTATGACTAATAAGCCAAACTTTAAGTCAAAATATCAATTAAAAAATTTTTAGAACAACATGGAGCTAAAATCCTGGAGAAATAGAAGAAAAGAAAAAAAATAGAATAAAATAAAGAAAAAAGGTGAGATCAGAAGTAAGTTTGGACTTCTGGAAGTTGAAGGCTACCTTACACATTATGATGGAGCACTTGACGTCGAAGAGATAATATAAATGATGATCTTGAAGTTGGCGGAAGCTATTAGGAAGTAAATGAGGTGGATATAACAACGGTCGATAGTATACCTTTTGCCATGAAGTTTATGTGTTTGCCGTGAAGTTTGTTTCGTCAGGAAACATACAGCCCACTCCAAGTAATTTAGCTGACTTATCCAAGTTTATTTCTCAATGAAGAATACAGCCTTAATACTTAGTGTCAGAAATGAGGCATGAATAAAAGGGGCTTAAAACCTTTCCAGCATGCCTAATGGTATTAGTATATAACATCTTCTTGCTGTTGTGTAATTAATGATGTTTTTGTGGCTACACATTTAACTTTTAAATAATTAAGAGTTATTATTTTGTTTCTGTAACTCGTGAGAACAGCCAATTTAATTGTCTTGAACAATTAAGCCATTAAGTATTTTAGGCGTTTTGAATAACACAAAATCATCGTTAGCAAATAGAAGTTAAACACCCGTCTTGTAGATGCTGCGTTATATAGCGGTTTTTCTATGGTGCCTAGACTTTAGACTCTCTCTCTCTCGCTCTCTCTCTCTCTCTCTCTCTCTCTCTATATATATATATATATATATATATATATATATATATATATATTCTTTATATATTCTTCAAATTTCATGGCAAGGGAACCAATAAAAGAAATATAAAAAACAATTTTAGTAGAATTAATGATACAGTAACTGAATGAAAATCTTAATATAATATTATATATATATATATATATATATATATATATATATATATATATATCTGAAATTAGCTGTAACACCTGCAATGGAACTTATATTGGTGAATCCTCACAGCTGCTGAATAAAAGGTTAAAGCAACACCTGAAAAGTATAGACAATAATGAAAATAAAACTGCTTTGACGGATCATTCTATCTCCAGGAAACACCCTCAATTTTGAAAAAGTTCAAATAATTGACAAAGAAAGAAATAATACTAAACGGAAAATAAAAGGGAATATTCACATAATAAAAAATAGAAAAAGAGCAGTAATAAAAAAAAAACAGAAATCTATATTCTATAACATTTTATCTTAAATTAATCGAAATTAAATTATGAAGCGAAATAATCGAGGTAAAGATTGAATTGTAAATAATCGATTTTTAGTCAGCTGACTTAGCCTACCTCCTCAGTGAGGACAGTCGCAACGTAATGTAAAAGGTAGCACTTCAGAAATGTAAGTAGCAATTTATAATTAGATTTAATAAATATATCATAGACGTAGGCACTTACTTGAACTAATACAATATATGGCAAACGATTTATTAAAGGATGTGTTAAATTAATGTTATTAATTATTTTTTAAAAGGGATAGCCCCTGATGTGGTGAAAAATAATCCACGAAACATGTAGGGCAGTTGCAATAAAGTTTGCACCGGAATAAATGTTTTTTATCGGAGACCCTTGCCATAAAATTTGAAGAATATGTAAATAATATTGGTTCCAATATAAATGTATATATAGATATATGTCTATATATATATGTATATATATACATATATAAATATATATATATATATATATATATATATATATATGTATATATATATATATATATTATAGATATATATATATATATATGTATATATTTAATATATATATATATATGTATATATATATACCATATTATATATTTGATGATGGATTTGATATATATATTATATATATATATATATTATATATATATATATATATATATATGTTCGGCTTTATCACCATTAAAATCGTTAGCAGCCCCAAGCGAGACTCCAATGTGTTGTGGTCACACTTTTTACGTGTTGAGTGATCTAGTTGACAGACAACCCCCGTTATCCAAGCTTGTTCTCCCAGTAGACTATCAGCCCCCATTGTACCCGGAGACTTTGTGGCTAGTTCAGGCTGTCAGCCTGCCTGTGGACGGGAGCTAACAGAGTCGTAATCGTTAGTCATCCCGAAGGCCTGTCAGCCGTATACCATATACACTTTAGACTCCCGCTGATCCATTAGCACTTGAGTGCTGTGTTAGCGACGTCGTGATCTACTAATCTTCTTAGGATTTGAACCTGCACCTATTTTTACCCTTGCTAAAGGTGGTGGTAGATTCACCCACGCCTTAAACCGCACGGCCACCGGTGGATGTATTTATATATAATTGTGTTGATGTTTTCGACCAGGTTATATTTATATATGGTGTTGTTATTCTTTTTGGAGTTTTTGGCCAATGTTGGTGAAAAAAAATATTAGCTTATGCCTATATATCGAGAATTTTTATTTTCTCTTCTGCAGGGCTGTAAAATTACAGGTACTACTTTATAATATTGCACATTGTTATTACAATTAACATCTTAACACAACATGAAGATAGCTTTAACAAATTATAGCAATAATTGTTAAAACACATAAAAATACTTCTATCATGATATAACAACTACAGTACAACAATTATAATATAGTTCAACAAACAAAGACAATGTACTATAGATATACAAAACATACAAAAGGCTGTGGCCCTGCCGTGTAAACGAAACAAGTAAGGTTAGTATAACCCTCGTCCTAGTGCAATAACCATGTGTAATAGTTTGTAGGTATCTTTAGTCTTGGTAAGTAATAATAAGAAAAAAAAAACACCCTTTTACAATAATGTGTAATAACAATGTGCAATATTATAAAGTAGTATCTGTAATTTTACAGCCCTGAAGTAGGGAAATATAAAGATTCTGGAAATATCGGCATAAACTAAGATTTTTTTCACCAACATTGACCAAAACTTCAAAAAGAATAACAACACCATACACACACACACACACACACACACATATATATATATATAAAATCAGTTTTTATTTCATGATAAAGGAATTATGTATCTAACCACACTTATAGGAATCAAATTTACAATTACATTGGTTCTATACATTTTTTCGAACCGACGTATGATATCGAAGATATTTCGAATTTTGGAGAATACTTCCTTTAAACCTCTCCTCCCCACCCTGTTCCGATCTATCTGTTAACGAAGGGGGGGGGATCAGCTATTGAGGTCGTACTCTTGACGCAATTTTCGAAACATTTCTTCAAATGTCCATCAATCCTAACCAGGAGATGACGAAAACGAGGTTCGTGCAAAATTATATATATATATATATATATATATATATATATATATATATATATATATACCCCACCCAACATGAAGATAGTTTTAACAAAATATACCAATAATTGTAATAACACGTAAGAATAACAGCTGTAACATAATAACATAACGATAACACAATAACTTTCGTACAACATGAAAATAGCTTTAATAAAATATAACAATAATTGTAATAACTCATAACAATAGTTCTAACATAATATAACAACTGCAGTTTAATAGTTATTATATTATACGTAGGTGAATCAAATGAAAACCTTAAAAGTGCTGTAAAGTTTAGGTTAAACTTTTAAGGTTTTCATTTGATTCACACTCGTAATATAATAATTATATAACTGTATTATAATATAGTTCATTAAACAAAAGACAATATACTATAGATATACAAAACATAAGGCGTGACCCTGCTGTGTAAATAAAACAAGGGAGGTTACTATAACCCTAGTCCTAAGTGCAATAGTTATGTGTAATAGTTTTTAAGGATCTTTAGTCTTGGTAAGTAATAATAGAAAAAACGCCCCTTTTACACTCTAGTTTAATAACAATGTGCACTATTATGAAGTATTACTTGTAATTTTACAGTCCTGAAGAAGAGAAAATAAAGATTCTCGAAATATCGGCATAAACTAAGATTTGTTCACCACAAAAACAATATAGATATATATATATATATATATATATATATATATATATATATATTATCGTTTGAATTAATTTACATAATATTGATCAAAAATTTTGTCCGAGGAAGTAACAGACAAATATATATATATATGTATATATGAGTGTGTGTCTGTGTGAGTGTGTGTGTGTGTGTGTATATATATATATATATTTATATATATAATATGTAAATACATAGATTCCTTATGGAAAATCTGTAAAAAAAAAAAAAAAGATACTTGTTTAGGACTTTTGAAAAAAAGAATACAAATTACAA